>VWYH01010053.1:1413937-1494929 GCA_013399365.1 Pampusana beccarii
AAAAAAAAAAAAGCCCTCAGTGTCCCTGTTGGGGTAAAAGACAGAATGAGAAAAATTATCTACGATTCTTATTTTAAACAGATGAGCAGTCAGTGTGCGAAGCTCTCAGATGGAGCAGCCCACAAAAGGTATCAGCCTTGTGCACACTGGAGCTGGTGGCCAGGCATGCACAAGCCATTCATCTGCTTCTCAATTAAACAGATCTGATTCCAGTTTCTTGGTATCAACAAGGTCCAGGAACCTCAAAAACACTGCAAGTTTGACACATCAATAAAAAGCAAATTCAGTTTTACTACATTTTATCAGAGGTTTCCAAGTGCACGAAATTAAATTTCCTTCTCTCTTTCAGAACGCAACTGCTCCTACTTCAAGCACTTCACTCCAGGAGAGAGCTCGGAGATATTTGAAGTAACCACCCAGAAAGGTAGGAATGATCCCCAGAAATATTGCCGTAATGTTGTGTGACCTGGGGTGCGCACAAGATCTAAGGTAAAGGTGCCCCAAAATGAGGGTTTAACCCCCATTCCACTGACAGTAATAGAGGAATTCCTGTCAGATACCGTCAGCTGGGAAAAATACTCTGAACTAGGTCATATTCCAGCTTTCTGGGAAGAATTATTTTTATATATGACCACAATCATAAGTGCGATTTTACTTAACATCGTCCCACAAATATATAATTACGTCTATGTCAGTACATACACAAACTGCAAAAGGTCTTTTCAGCATAAAAACGACTTTACAACATTGGCACTATCCGTGACACTCGGAGCCTTTGCCATCGAAGGAAGAAGACATTAATAACATCTAAATGAATAAATCACACCCCAAGCAGAGTCCTGACCCTGGAAAGAAGCACAGAGACTCTTTGGAGACCATTAGGAATTTTATGCTTCGTATTGATTTTATATGAAAGTCATGTAAAAAACAGAGCAATCGATGGAAGGAAAGACCAGAGGTCCTGCAAAGACACACACACACGTGTTTATAGAGCGTGGATTTGGAAAACAGCTTTTCACAGACAAATTTCACATTTCAGATAAGTCCCTGATAAAGCCAAATATTTAGAACACTCGTCTAACGTGCTCGTCTCTTTCTCACCCTCTCATTAAAGATGAAATCCTTTCTATTTGCCACTCAGCATATTTTACTGTGGAGTAAACGAGCTGATGATTATGTTACACATATTAAACAATCTGCTTTGCTTCCAGTGGAAATCACAATGGTGGAAAACCAGGCAGACAGGTTTTATAAAAAAGCGGTTTCCTAAGACAGGAAAAACCGGGAATTTTAAGTGGATAGAAGAGCATATACATGAGCTACCTGCTTTTGCTCACTTAAATACCATCAGATCCAGCTATCTGACTGATCTCAAAAACACACCCAATGCCGTTTCTGAAAACAATCAGGAACAACTTCTTTTCTTTGAAGTGAAGTGAAAGAAAAAGCTTAAGCCCGGGCAAAATATTTTACATTAAAACAAACTCTTTCAGGCAGTTCCAGCACATAGTGAAGAGAAACATGAAGGAAATTATAATAAAAGAGTGGTATGAAACGCAATGAGAACAAAGAGTGATCTGCTGTTCCCTCTTGCAGAAATAGCTCCATTTGGATGGGAGCTAATTAGTAACAGGCAAAAAAACTCTTCATGATTTTGCCTGGGAGATATTTTTTTTCCCCATGTCTTGAAAGGCAAATATCATCAGGCACTGTGATGTTCACGCATGGCTACATGTGTTAAATATTAAACTAATCTGAAAACGAATGCAATATGTAAATGAAGGCCTGAATTATTCAATTAGCAATTCTTCCCCTCGATTCAGGCACTGGAGTGTGCTTTGGCTGGGGAAGTGTCCAGCGCACGTCTCAGCGAGAAGCAAGACATTTTATGTAGGGTTTAATCCTATGCCCTGCAGAAGCTGGGCTTTCACAGGGCTGGAAATCACTGTCTTAAAGTTAAAAAAAAAAAGATGCCATGCAAACGCTTCACCTCCGGCCTCCTGCCTGCTCGGAGCACACAGCTAAAACATCCGTACACCATCGGCACCACGCACAGGGCCTTGCCAGGGCTCTGCAATACAGACCTGGAGTAAAAATAGTATAGAGCTATTTACTGTGAGATCAGGGTGATGGAAGAAACGAGAGCGTGGAGCACAGTAAGACTTTGACACCAACATCTCTGCAGCCAGCAGCTCCAGCCCCGAGCTTGATCCCCCAACACTGGTGCCGTTTGCTCTGTCAGCGCGTGTCCGGGACGTGTTTCCCCCTCCTGCTCTGTTTTTATACCCTTTGTATTCCAAAGATCCACGGCCTATACTTGTCCCTGCTTTTATTCGAGGGAAATATTCAGCTCACCAGGGCCACCCCTCCACAGAAGCAGGAAGACACTTATTTCCCAGAGTGACCTACTGCAAAGTCACAACAGTATGCTCAAAATTCACGTAATTTGCCTTTTTTTGGTTTGCTTTGGCAGAGTACAGCATTTCAGCTGCAGCCATTGCCATCTTCAGCGTTGGCTTTGCAATCATCGGAACAATCTGCGTCCTCTTCTCCTTCGGGAAGAAGAGGGACTATTTGCTGAAGCCAGCGTCCATGTTCTACACCTTCGCAGGTAGGAGACGCAACGCTCACCTACTCGCACTCAGGGCATAAAACAATGTAGAGAAACGTAGATCGATCCCAGGAGGATGGGGACACTTTAAAAAATGCCCTGGAAGTGGCATTTTCGTCCCAGCCACACTCGGATTACCAGTCCTGTGTGGTGCTCCAGCTGCAGAGCTTTGCTCAGCGTTACCCAGCAGCTTGTCTGTATTTTCTCCAGCTACCTTTAAAAGGGGCATTTCTAGCATATTCAGTGCCAGCCCATCTAAACCCTGGATATGCCCTGTTCTGTATCATTTATTAAGACTCAAACCAAAGCAACAGTTGATACAGGCCCAAAATACCCAACTGGCTCCCCAAAACATGAAGACTCCATTTTTTAGTGATACTTCAGCACACCACAATGGCTGAAAGGCAGAGGTACAAATTGTCACCTCAATACAAAATCTTACCCAACCTTTGGAAAGGCTCCCTATGGAATGCAACTATTCTTCCACTACTTCGAGTTTCCCATCCAAACCTGCCTAAAAGATCTCAGTAAGCCTTGGATGGCCTGGGTTACAGCAGAGCCCTCAGCAGTTGTGAGCGTTGGTTCCTTCAAACACTGAAGCCAATGACTCACCTGCGAATCTCACTGCAATTCCTTGCGTGCAAAAAGACAGATGAGGTGGTTAATCAAGGATGAAAAACTGACAGCTGGTTATTCAACCCACCGCTCCTCTCTTCCTTCAGGTCTCTGCATCATCATCTCCGTTGAGGTGATGAGACAATCCGTGAAGAGGATGATCGACAGCGAGGAGACGGTTTGGATCGAGTACAGTTATTCCTGGTCCTTCGCCTGCGCCTGCGCCTCCTTTGTCCTGCTCTTCATCTGCGGCATCGTCCTCCTGCTGATCGCGCTGCCTCGCTTCCCCCAGAACCCCTGGGAGACCTGCATGGATGCAGAACCGGAGCACTGACGTTCCCAGCACCCAGGAAACAACCCACCGAGCGTTCCGAAAACATTTGTATTTTTTAAAATGTCTGGATCTCGCTATACAATGAATACCCCACTAAGTCAGTCATTACTGAACCAAGACATGTTCAATTGTAATTATAAGCTTTGTTTCTTTTTTTTTTTTTTTAAATTTAAGAAAGCAGAGCATTCAGCACCTGTGGGTAGTGGGTGAACGGCCCTGCCCCGTGCCAGTTTGGGGATGCCTGGTGCTGATGCAGGTGATGGAAACGCTGTGTGTGAGCCAGCTCGTGCCACAGGAAGGACAGCTTTCTTGGGGAGATGTTTGCTGTCGTTGGGTGTAGATCTGTGAGGGATAACGGCCTTTTACACCTCCCTTGGCCAGTGAGTCCATTTCCCCGTTCACGCCGTGCTCCTCTACCCTCTTACAAAGGGTTTGCTCACCACTCTGGAGTAAGTTGGAGATCCTCATGCTACTCTATGAAACCTAAATCGGGGGTAGGGTGGAGGAAGGAAGCCCTAAAAACAAAGCAATAAAGGCCCACATGAAATTTTGCCTTGCATTGTGAGAAAAATTTCTCCTACGAATTTACTCCCAGTGGGTCTGTTCCCTTGAATTATACACAAAAAAACCCCAAGGTATAGTTTTCATTCTGCTTAGACTTTGATGGCAAAGCAGAGAAGTACTGAATGTTGAGTGATATTTTCCTTTAATAAAAAGCATGATTTTCTGGAAAATGATTTTGATGGATGAATCACTTGGCCCATCAAATCCTGCTAGGCCCAGAATGACAGTGCGATTCCGGATGGTATTTACTGTGCGGAGCTCTCATTTGTTCCTCGTGAACGGGTTTTTTTAAGAGCACCGTGCTTTGCTCGCTGCGTCTGTATCTGAAACTACACCAGGAAAAATCCTTCAAGGTAGCTGCTAAGAAGCAAAGGACTTAGACTGAAACACCCAGGAGAGTCAGCCCCTAAAATACTACAGAAGTACATGGCTGGTGATGCATCCCCGAAGAAACACCCGCCCGAGGTGGCGCTGGGGATGCTGTGGATGCTGCTTGTGTTGCAGAGCCCCCCCTGTGCTCGGCTCTGGCTGCCTGCAGCTCTGGGGGAAACTGGGGGGGAACTGGGGGTCCCCCAGCCCCACGCACCCACCAGCCCCTCCGGCCGAGCCCTTTGTACCATCGCGGTCCCTCGGCACCGAAAAAATGGGTGGATGGGTGTCTTTTCCTTTTTTTTTTTACAGTTCAATAGTCAGAATATGCTCAGCATTCCTGCCCCCAAGTAGGAAAAAGTATTGTTTTTAAGTTGCTGTCTTATAACCCAATAATTTAAAAAGGAGAAAAGGAAAATGAAGTGTCCTTCCCTTTGGGCTTACCTGTCCATAATTCAAACAGAATCCAGAAAGGAAGTTTTCTGGTCATTGTGAAGAGATCTGAAATCACGACATGTTGAATCTCTTCAGTAAATGGCCCAGCGGCTTCGCGCGGGTGCGAGGGGCACTGAGCCCCTAGCCAGACTCAGACACGTCTCCACGTCCCATCAGCGAAGCGGCAGCGAGAACAGAAGCCTTTAGTGAAGTCGCATTAATATTTTTCAAGCTCTTTGAAGCTGAAAAGCACTACAAATAACACGTATATTACAAAGTTTGGGGATAAGGCGCTCATCGGTGCAGAGATCTGAGCGTGAGCTGGGGAGCTCTGCCCGTCTCATCACCGGAGACAACCACAAGTCTTCAAGTTGTCACTGAACCACTGTGAAATGCTAAATGGTTTAGAAATCTTATTTTTGGGTACAGAGCTGACATTCTTAATTTGCATTTTCATTGTTTGCAAAAAACAGAGGTTAGTTTCTAGGGAGATCCTTTACATGCAACTTCTTCATCATTCACCACTTCCTCTGGCCCCTGCAAGACTGAGAAGCATGAAGATGACTTCGTTTTCTTTTTCCAGATATTAAGAAATGCTGACAAGGGACCCGTCTGTTAAATTGGTCATTGGTATTCACAGTGGGAAAGGCACTGCTCTTAGAGCAGGTTTGTGCTGCCATGTCTAGATCTTTCTGCCAGGGAGCCGATAATGTGCTCAGAGAGAGTTAATAAAAGTAATTGGCCTTCATAAAGGAAAAATAATATCATGTTGAGGGGGAGAAAGGGAACCAGTTCCAGCTTTCATTCTCCCAGCTGAGAAAATAGTAGGGAACGGCCACCAAAACTTCAAGAACGTAGCAAGAAAACGTGAAAGAAATATCCATTATGGCAAGAGTCAACAGAGCAAAGCGGGGCTGCGGCTGCACAAGCCACAGGAGCACACCCGGGTTTGGGAGATGCCTAAGAGGGAAACAGGCACTGGGGAAAGGGCAAATGCGTTTGCAGAACAAGTAACTATCACCAGCCAGCACCAACCCCGGTTATGGTTCCCTTGAGCAGGTTCTATTTGCCACTCTGTAAACCAACATCACCGCCCGGCCCCTCCACCCCCAGGAGCCCTGGAGCACCGCACGCGGTACTGCGAGATTTCCCTTGCTAAAGTCTGCGCAGCCCGAGTGCGAAATCACAGCGTCAACGCAACGGAGGACGTGAAGGTTTTTGTTTATGTAAGACTGAGATTTGCCGTTAGGCACAAGGCGTGGAGAGAATCTGCCTCCCCCATCTTTAATGCTGTGTTGTGTGAATTTAATGTGCAGAAAAGGTGCCAGACTACCAACCCTGAAGAACAGAACTGCCTGTTTAGCAAGCAGCGAGCTGAGCTCTCGGAACAGCTTATGTGCAAAGAGGCACCGCAGCAGAGACCCAGGCCCAGCCAGGCAGGGACTAAGAGCTCAGCTGGGTTTACGCTGTGTGAGGGTGCAGAGATGGGTGCACCCACCCAGGGAAAGGGACAGCCAGAAATCTCAGTATCAAACCCTGCTTTTCCCTTAGTCCATGCCAGAAAAGTGCCAACATGTGCACAGTGCTCTGGTGTCTGACCAAATTGATGTGTTTATAAAGGCACAGGTAAACTTACTTAATTACTACCTCCTTTTTCGCTGATCCCTTTCCAATCTGTTCCTTCCTTGTGGCCATCACCTCTTCTTTCTCTCCCTACTCTTGACAGTTGTGGAAATGAATTCCAGAAGGTCCAGGAGATCTGAGAATTTTTGTCTGCAGTTTTTCTAGGAAAACTAGAAACTTAAACTAACAGAACAAATGAAATTAGTTGAACGCTGATATGGGCAGAGCATGAAGCACCATGGGCTTATTACTCTGATAATGTGCGGATTCTGATATGCTTGAGTTCACCCTAAAAAGAAAACATAGAGTGGTCAAACCACTCTCAGTGCTACTTATAGCAGCGATATTGTACACATAGCAAAATAATTGCTTACAGAGCACGATCTCTGCAGGAAAAAAAAACAGCTGAACTTGACAAATCCAGGAACAAAACATTAATTAATCAAAGTAGGGAGCGGTACTCACAGGGTTTGTGAAGTCGACAGGAGCGTTCGGGTACTGCTGAGGGTCAATAAAGCCACAGCCCATACAACTCAGCAAACTAGACTGGGTGGAAACCTGCCGAGAAGCGCGAAGGGACGCAGGGTGTACCAGGACAGCTCTGCCCGCGGAGCAGCACGTTCGCATCCCCCTCCGCGACCAAGTTCACCCAGGACACCACAGAAAAGAACCGTATTGTCCAAACGTTACGGCAGAATCCACCGCCAAGTCACCTCTGTGCTCACGGGAGCCAGCGGCGCCTCCTCCAGTTTCTTGCTCTGACTTAGTAAGGCCAAGTTTACAGCTCAGTGTTTTATAAGAATTCAGTCTTCATAAATGCCCAGGGATCGGTACCGGCTGCACTCAGGAGCTTCTGAAAGGGCAGAAGCTCTATTGAAAAGCAGAAAAAAAAGAGTTTAATTTTTTAAGAGTTCAACTAATTTGTAAAAATTTTTTCACTCAATTCTTTACCAGTTCTCAACACCACACCAACAACCTCCCAAGAGACACCCAGACTTTTCTCCTGAAAAACTGGAATTAAAGAGAATAAAACCAGGACTTATTTTTGATATTAAATACAAGCTTTCTAAATTTAGGTCTAGATGACCTTGCCATTTAAATTTTCCACAGACAACAGTGGGGGTTTATTCCTGGACAAGAAGCATGGGATTTTGGCACTAATGGTAATTCCAAGTGTGACATTTTAGCTATTAAAAAGGAGCCAGAGACCCTGTTGGTGTATATGCCCAATTCATCTCCTCTGATTGGAGACAATTTATACAAACCAAGAATCTAAACTCATAATTCTGAATTTTCACTGTAATTGCAACAGCTCCGTATTCACAGAGCAGCCTGAGCCTGTGCTCCCTGGAGCCATCTGCAAGGCTTAATTTAATTTTAATAAGAGTTCGATTAAAGCCCTAGAAGAGTTTACAACAGAGTTTTGGGGTTTTTTAAACAGCTATGACTTCAATAAACATTGGATAATTTGCTCTAAATACCAGAGATCCCACTCAGGGCTATATACACGACATAGAATGGCTAGACGAGGCATTTCAAAACAAATAATCTTTCAGAAGAAAAATAACTCTAAGAAATGCAACCGATTCATGCTAAACATTTCCAAAGCCGATAGTCACAAGATCTCTGCCACACCATCCTCAAACTCCTGGGCGAGAGCATTTGGGAAAATTTGTAATGAAAACCAGCAGGACTTTTCATAAAGTTATAGAATTGGAGTGGTAAGTCAAAGGGAAATGCTCCTTTATCCATAATTTCTTCAGCGTAGCTAAAATGCCAGGGTAAAAAAACCAGCACGAAACGTGGCGAGATGCGACCATCTCCTCCTTAACCAACTGACAGATCGCGGTAAATTAACAAGTGATGTTTATTAGTTTAATATTCCAATATGGTGGACAGAATCAAAAGACTGCTCCATAGAAATGAGGGATTTTGAAAGCCCTGAAATTCCAGGGGCGAGGTGCATTCCCAGCTCCAGCCAAATCCAAACACCCAGAGAACTTCCACCGAGCGCAAATGAGCCTCCCACGGACCGATTTCTGCAGCCGTCAGCTCGGGAAAAAAAACCCTTTAATAGCAGTTTTGCTCGATTCGAGGTTGCAGAATTTGGCCCCTGCTCGTTTGTGGCTCCTCTTGATTTGGTGCCATATGCCAAAGTGCTCGGCCTAACTCGGCGGGGGCTTTCCCCTCCCCCAGATGCTTTTGTTTGGTATAGACACTAAGAAATAAATGAACGAGCTATGTGTGCTTTTCTTTACAGCAAAAAGACGGGAAAAGTTTTGCAGATAAGTTTCCGAATCATCAACCAGCAAAGGTTTAGAATAAAAAATGTACATGCAAACTCAGTACTGCAGCGTACTGAGTTTAAATCAACCCCATTATCGAAAGACGCCTTAAAACATGAAGTCAAATGCAAAAGAAGAAAAAACCTGATTGTAACCAGAGCAAAAATCTGATTGAATACAGCAGCAGCCACTGCTCATTAGTGCCCTGTCCCATGGACAGCTGTAAAAATCTGAAATCACCCCCACGCAGCTCTAAAATTTTAATTTTTGTATTTAATAAGTGGAGGAAAACTGTAAATACCCCCAGCTCAGCCCCTGTAAGATATTTCCCAGATTTAAAGTGATTTCTTCATGGAGAAACAATACAAACACCCCTCTCCATCTCCCCAGCTGCAGAAGTCTGAACAGCGCACGAGACCAGAAATCTTTATGGACAAAGCTTATCTTCTGAGTTTTCATCCACAGTTGTTTCTTTAATTTTTAAACATTCTTTTTGTTTTGTTTTTTCTTTAGTTTGTATTCCTAAAAGGCCAGGTTTGTGAAGAACTTAGCACAACTCATAAATAACCTGGTAACCATTCTTATCCCCGAAAGATTTAGATTAATTTGGATACAGTTTTGACAAACATTAAATCTCTTCTTTAATGATGTTCCTCAAACAAAACAGTTAGCAAAATATCTGAATTTCCTTGTATAATGTCACATTTTAATGTAAACATCAAATAATGTACCAAAAGTTTTACCGGAGGAAAAAAAAAAAAAAAGCGGCACAATTCTTGATACCACTGGAGAAAAGGGGGGGGAAAAAGCCAGATTACAAACATTTACACATGCATAGTGGAAAAAAATTAAACAAACAAAAAAGTATTTTACTAAATCCACGCATTTTTTTAAAATAGTTATTAAATCTACTAAGCACCAACATACCTAAAAATTTATTTTCAGCTTCATGATTCATTTAAAAAACCTATCAAATTAACTTTTCAAACAAGCTTATATTACTAGCTTGTCCAAAAATAAAATGTAGAGGTTTTTTGGGGTTTTTTTGTTGTGTTTTGTGGTTTTTTTTCTTTTTTTTTTTCCTTTTTTTTTTTTAATTGCTTATTTTAAAGTATACCAATACTTTTTATCTGAATGTTTCCAAACAATGGCATAGGTGTCTGCAAAGAACACCTTTACTTTACCCTACAGTGGATGGAAAATACAATACCACATCATACAGAATCTAAAACTATAAAAGTCTGAGAATGCAGCATCCCTTCACAGAAAAGCTGATAAAACTGAAAGTATTTAGAAGATGCTGCACCTTTATTAAAAAAAAAAAAAAAATTAAATGAATTTAAGCAGAAATAACATACATTTTTACATTAACTGGCCATTTCTGGTACAGAAACCCAGCATAGTATGCTAATGTTATTGAATAAATGTAAATGCTACTTACAATCTTCTTAAATACAATTTAGACAAACTTTTTTTTTTTACTTTTTTCTTTTTTCTGTTTTTTTTTGCTTTTTTTAAAGTCATACAGATAAACTCGCAGCTGCTAGTTTAATGCAACGTATCATTAACATTACACAAATTAAAAAATAAAGTGTGTGTGTTTTCCTACAGAAAAGCTTCCAAAAAACTGACCCACATCAAAAAAATGCAAAATAATGGAATAATATTAGGAAAAAAAAAAAAAAAAGATTAGTTGCGAGTCTAGCAGCAAAGCAATTAAGTGAGGATATATTTACTAATATAAACAAAGGGAATATTTGCAACTACAGGTGAAGCCCTGACTATCTTAGACCTACCGACACAAATAAAAATTAAATTCTCTCTAAAAAAAATAATCTGGTTATTTAAAATAGGAGTAAAAGCCGTTGCTACCTGATGAACTACCTAGGCTAAGTTCCTGAAACAAAGACAAAGGGTCGCTGTTCTTTTTCGCCTGCTCGGGGGGCGGTTTGGGCTTTGGCGGGGCCCGCAGGGCGCTGGCGTAGGACATGGCGGGTTTGCTGGCGCTGGGCGGGCCGGTGCCGCTGGGCTCGGCCAGCTGCTTGTTGGGCATGAGAGGAGGGAACTGGCCCAGGTGTTGGAGCACGTTGTAGTTGAAGGAGTTGGAGAGCGGGATGTTTTCGGCCTTCAGGTGTTCCTCAGGGGGCTTGACCGTCTTGGGCGGAGCTGCGGGAGGAGGAAGCAGAGTTTGTCTTAGTGAAGAGATCTGAGCGAGGAAATGCGTTTAGAGTGATCCCAAAGCGAGCGCTGAGGGGCACCGACACGTAACCTTCCCCCTAACACCACCAGTTTTCTATGTTTAGTCACTCTTGGTCACAGAATCACAGAATGTCAGGGGTTGGAAGGGGCCTTGAAAGCTCATCCAGTCCGATCCCCCCCCAGAGCAGGAACACCCAGATGAGGTTACACAGGGAGGTGTCCAGGCGGGTTTGAATGGCTGCACAGAAGGAGACTCCACAACCTCCCTGGGCAGCCCGTTCCAGTGCTATTACCCTCACTGGGAAGAAGTTTCTTCTCATATTTAAGTGGAACCTCCTGTGTTCCAGTTTGTACCCACTGCCCCTTGTCCTACCATCACTTGTCACCCACAAGAGGCTCCATGCTCGTGACACTCACCCTTTACATATTGATCGCCATGAATGAGGTCACCCCTCAGTCTCCTCCAAGCTAAAGAGACCCAGCTCCTCACTTCCAACTATTTCATCTTGTATTATCCTGTCAGCAACGCCAAGACCACCCGTTATTAAACACATTCCCCACGCATGTACCCGCAGAGTTTGTAACACCAAACCTGCAATTCTGCACGGGTGGATTTAGCAGATGTACTGAAGGTAAGCGGCTTCAGAATGGGATACACTCTAATTTAAACACGTTATCCACTGAGACAGCACAAAGACTATTTCATTCTTCTTGCTCTATAGCTTAATAGGCTGAAATTAAAATTTACAGCACCATATATAATTCATTCTCAAACAGCAATTCAGAGTCCTGAATGCCAACCAACTAATTATTGATACTTTAGTCTGAATGCCTTCCTGCTAATCGATATGTTCTTGCTCCATATTCAACAACTCCTGTAACTATCAGAAAAAAATGGTGCTTTAAACCATAGGTATAAAAGTGGTTTCAGGCGAATTTCCTGAATTGTAATAAGGTATCTTACTTTTGTGTGGAGAATTCTGCTGTCTTACATAGCTAGAGAAACTCTACACTGAAATGCAGGTATACGTTATATCTAAAATAGCCTCGGAGTTTGGTAACAGATTCATCCTGTAATTATTTCAACCTTTACGTGTATATGTTACTTTTGAAGTCCACATACAAAAATGTACCATCAAATGAGTACAATAGTATAAAAACATAAGTACACAGTTATGTTTCTGACTGGAAGAGTCACACACAGGCTTCTGGTCTTGATAAAGTACTCAAAAATAAATCCCAAGAAAACCAAATCCAACACATAGAAGAAGGAATATGGAAAGAACAGAGGCAAAACAGTTTTGCTGGGTTGCTATGGTTCCATAAAAGCCCCAGAACATAAGCAAAGAAACCTCCCCAAAATAAGCAGAGCGCTCAAGAGAAGACAAGTAATGACAAGCAGGGCCAGAGGTGAACGCTCCGTGTGGTGGAGGCGTCTAACAGAAGGAAAAAAAAAATGAAATAAACATGTTGAATATGAACTTAAATCATTTTCTTTCTATCAAGAGAAAAAGCAATGCGAATCAAGCTCTCCCATCACAATTTTGGGAAGCGCCTGCATATAATGACACCGAGCAATTCACAGCAATTCCATAAATCCACATCAATATAATCGAGTACCATTTCTGATGTACAGGAAATAGAAGTCCTTGAACTTGTGTCAAGGTGTCATGATTGCTCGCTCTCAGGCAACAAACACGGGCCCAGGACTAGTTCCCAGCATCTCATTCTCATGAATTTTTATTTCATGGATAGAAATCAATAGTAACCAGAAACACTAAAGTTACTGGTCATTAACCCCTAGCACCATAAAACACATTTGGATTTTAAATATGACCATCATGGTCAATGAGCTGTAAATGCAGGAAAGCAGAGCAGCCATAAAAATGGAGATTTGTTTGCATAAACTATTAGATACAGGGCAATGTTGCATCTACATTTACTTACAAAACAGAAACCATACTTAACTACAATAAAAAAATATTTTCATAGCAAATGCAGATACTAATCAAAGCTTGCCCCATTCGTTTAGGATTTATTATTTGACAGCAAATGTATAGATGTGGTACTTTTTACATACGCATGTTTCCTCTGAGGATTTTGCCCACAAAAATGTTCTCAATCTTGATATTAAAGCAAAGAAATGTGGTATCAGCTGACCCAAGGAAATCTTGCAGGGTTTCTGAGCTCCTATTAGACAACCAGAGAGTTTGGAGCTCAACTTGAGCCACAGATGACACGTTCGGCAACTCCATTTGCAGGAAAAACATAAAGAGATCGAAGGAGGTGCCCTGAGCTCGAAGCTTTGAACTTAGCACAAAAGATGCTGCCATCAAGATGGTTTTGTAAAACATTTTCACACTTTACAAATGAAAATGCACATCAGAAACTTGAGTGCTGTCACTGATACAAACAGCTTCATTTCATTCAGTCTACACCGATTGTTTCTACTTCTTAATCACTATACTATGAAATTACAAGATGCTTTAGGTTTATAAAATTTGACCAAAAGCAATTAGATATTTTAAGGGCAATAAAACCAGCTAATAAATATTTTTTCCCATTATTGTTTTTAATAATCACACTGGAAGTTCGTATTTTTATTATTTTTTTTTCAATTACCGTTGAAGATCCTTAAAGCAAAATCATGGAGGAGAAACTGTCCCATCCTGGCAATTTTGTTTTTCACAAACATTAAAAATATGGAGAACAGATGAACAGCTGCACTGCTGCAATTCCCTGCTTGCAGCTGTTTAATCACTGAAAAGTTAATTTAGTTTCTCTCTGCTAAATCGATCAGCAGTGCTACGACCAGCAGGGAAACCAGGTTCCAGTGGGATTCTTCCACGGTGAGAGTTTAAACTTCATCATTACTTTGATGAAGTACCAGAACTTACTAGGAAATACTCCGAGATTACTAATTCCGTTTATGTTGTTTCTCCCCCAGACTGTAATATCAACAAGAAATATCATTGATTCTGGAAACAAATGACCAATCTTGCAAATAAATCCCACCAGTTACCTCAGCTCCTTTCAGCAACAACTCAGTTACACCTGAAACCACTGTAGGAGAACAGTGGGTTTGCTAGAACTTCTGTGAGAAGACAAAGCATCATCATTGCTTGTTGTAGATGAAGAATACTCAACAGTATTCTTCTTTAGACATCAACGACATATTGAAATGTTGACACATGAAAACAGGATTTCTCTAAGCAAACCTTTAACTACTGAAACAATGAATACTTCAAAAGTCTTTGCTTAACTTACTTTTGAAGAGATGGCAGAAAACATTTTATGGTTGAAAAAAACCCAAACCAAACGACCACCCTTTCATTTAGACGTGCTCACTCCAGGCTAAATAGTGTTAATTAATGAAGCAAAGAAGCAAAGCTCGAGCGCGTACCCACCTAACAACTCCCGGGCTGGAACTGCTCTGCTGGCTCCGTTGCATGGAATGTTTGGGTACGGGGCAGATGAGGAGGAGTTTACCCACAACTCAGGAGGCGAATAGTTGAAAGATGACTGGTTACTGTGGTCCTGAAGCTCTTTACACTGACCAAGACTGTCTTGAGGAGTGCTTAATTCTTCAGAACAAGCCTGGACTGAACTAGAGGAAATTCTTCTTTGGTACAACGGCCTGCCTGGTCCTCTTGGTTCATACTGGGAACAAAAAAACAAAACATGAAAAGGCCTTTTGCTTCTTTTATTCAACTGCATGCATCAAATACCATTTTTCCATCCAATTTTTTCCCTGCAACATCTTAAGGAAAAAAAAACCCCAACCCTTTGCATTTAGAACACAAATCTAATAAATTTCAAGTTACATGTTGTATATTGCAGTCACTGGTAATGTATTTTAATCACATAAAACAGACAGAGAACGTTAAAGGAAGCGCAAAGAGTGTCAACTGAGACTCCTTAATTCTTATCAACCTTTACATCTTACACTCCTACGTGGGAGATGTAACACACAGTGAGGAGGAAGGTACCCAGCATTTACAAAGGAAGCACAGAAAGATACAGGACCAAATGTTCAGTTACAATGTAGAGAGGAAAACAAAGGCTTTTAGTTTCCAAAGGACAAATGAGTTTTCCTGTATACTAGGATTTGGGAACGCATGATGCATTTGGGTACTGGGTTCTGTGCACCTACACGCAGAACAAATGCTCAAGAGAAATAACGCAGAGAATTTTCTCTGAAATCATGAAACTCCATGTCTACATATCAGACACTTCTCAGCACTCCGGATTCCAATAGGGATTAAAAACTTGTGTTCACAACGTGATGGAGAGGGACAGAGCCAGCTGTGGTGTGGCAGCGTTCACGCAGCACAGCTGGATATCTGCACTGATTTCCAGGCCTTTGAGCCCCCAGAATACACAGGGGTGGCTTTACGCAGAATTAGCCCTGGCCAGGTGGGATTTATTCAATCAGGGTTTTTTACGACACTGAAACAAGTGTTCTGCTATGGTCTCAAGTTGGTGTGAAAAGTATCTCAACCATATTCACAGGTTAATCCTGAGCCAACTGGCTGATTCAAGCTGACTTCCCAGAGTCATTTCATGAGTTTTCACCCGGGGTGTGGTTAAATTGCACTCCAGATAAATGATGCGCAGATAATTGAGCAACGATTGCAAAAAAAATGAGTAACATTCAAAAAGCTGAGGCCTCTCGTTTCGTAGAGAAAACGTTACACCTGCGGTGATGAGAACCACGAATACACACAAAGTGAACAGAGAAGACCCAGGAAAAAATTTTTACTTCACAGAAATTGCCAGCGTGAGCTTTTAATACACAGGGTATTTTGCACTCATGCCCTCTTCAAAATATAATTTGATATCAAAGCGACACGACAATTGCATAAGAAGACAAAACCGCCTACCTCTTCTAAGCTGTGGAGCGAAGAAGCAGATACTGCTCGAGAAGTGAGTGGATGAAATGGCTCCTGACCAACCGCGTGCTGATGGTTTGGGATTTGTATAAAAGGGTTTTGTTGCGAGCGGTGGGGCAGCGGAGGTATGCCGTAATGAAAGCCCTGCCCCATGAGGTGATTCTGCTGTAGGTTAGCGTAAGTCCAAGATCCATCAGGTTGTAGGTATTTCAAGGGAGATGGGGTTATATGTTCAGATGGCATTGAGAAAGGGGGGTTGTATATTTGGGGTAAATGCTGCTGAAATGCTGGGTTATTGGGGATTTCAATGTCTCTGTTGTTTTCGGTGAAGTTGGGGAAGTGCCCGCTGTGGTTGGAGTTGCAGGAAGGAGAAGGGAGTGCTGGTGGGCTCCTGGGCTGGACCTGTCTGTATTGCAACAGTCTGGACTGGGGGGGTGGCATTTCAGCTAAGTCCCGACTTTCGCTTTGATCACGGTGTGACAGTTCTCTCAGCAAATCCTGGAATCTGCATTGACAGAATAAGTGTATCAAAAAAGAAAAAAAAAAGTTTTGCTGAAATCCCACTCTCTTTTTGAGGTTAAGAAAAGTCAAAGTATAAACCAGTGAATTTAAACATACTCATCATTGAGCTTCCTGACCCTAACTTCAAAGGATATGACTGTGAGCAATCAGAAATTACACACAAGAGGATTAATTGGATGAAATACCTACCTGAATCGTCTCAAAGTTTTAATAACTCTTGAGATTTCCTTTTCAGTCAGAAGAATCAATTTTTTTGTTATCTCTTAAGAGACAACTAAGGTAAAGATTTCCTGCTTTATTATACAAAGCGAAAAACTTCACATCGTTAAAGAAAATTTTAACCCCTTAAAAAGGCAAAAAACCAGAACAATCAGGGATTCGCTTGCACCATGTACTTCCAAACTTCTTCAAAAGGTGAGTACTCAATTCAGCACTTCACAGAGTCAGAAAAGAGCGTTTAGAGACTTTACCGTGGCTTTAACAAACCAGATGGAAAATAAAGCACAGTGGGAAATGACAGTAAACAGAGGCAATTTAAAAATCCAGCCTTTACAATACATGTGATTAAAGCTGATGATCACTGGAACCATTTTTCTGTTTATGTTCAACGGCTTCCTTTCTTCCTCCCTAATGCTCCATCTCAAATTTAAGCATTTTTTTAAATCCTGCTTTTAAAAGCAAAGGTGTTTTTTTTTAAAAAAGAAAAATTTGGGTTTTATTGAGGAGCCGTGTTTGGGGAGGGATTGGTTGGTTTGTTTTCAAGCACATAAATCTGAGACCGCTAATTCAATTAGAATTTACAACGTAAGTAGGCCTCAACTACACTCAGACACCTTTCAAAAACACAAGGTTGTTACTATCTATCCATCCCTTATCCCATAAATGCTGCACTGAAAAGCTCCATAAAAGTATTTTTCCACTACAGCTTTACTGCCCAATATACTAACAGAATAAAGCATAACACATAATAAAAGCATCGTTGTAAATCAGCCTGCCAACTATTTTAACCTCCATAAAAACAGCAGCAAAATGCAATACCCTTAAGCGTCTCGCACTCGATCACCGTGTTACAGATAGGTGCCCACTGCTCCATTTTACACAAGCTCTGACGACTCAATAGACAAATACCTTGAATATGTTGCCTCTGTTTCATCTTCTGTATTACTGGCAAGTTTCCAGTTTGCCCTAACTTGCTGCTGCTGATGCAATCCAACTGGCTGCTGAGGAAGATGTGGTAGATGAGGATGGTGATGGTGTTGATATGGAATAGTGCCTTGACTGAGATAGGCATTATGTTCATTCCATTGCTGTAACCTGGCTTGTTGTTGCTGCCTTATTGTTTCCAAAGCTACATTTCCATGCATACGATCTATAAAAATAGTTTTAAAACAAAAATTTATCTAATGCCCCTTCTCAAAGATCTTTATGTCAGAAAAAAAAAAGAATACTTTTTATACAGTATATTCCAGGGCCTATTATATACTAACTGCATTGCAGTGTAGAACCTGGTTATTTAAATTATAGGGAAAATCATATAAACATGAATCTTCTAATAAAGTGCTGAATATTCAAACATGCCTCAAGCTGCAAATTATGCTCAATGACATTACTTATGGAAACTAACCCAACAATGACCCAATTCAGAGCAATATCCCTGAAAAAGTAAATACCTCCTTCATTTTCACTTCAATGTAGTTATAATTGCACACTCTGAATTTAAATAAAGAAAAGCCACCTACCTAAAGTGTCCCCTAAGGGCATTCCCGATGGATTCTCTTCAATGAAGTTGTTCAAGTGGGTTGGCAGGACAGGGTTGTGCTGTGCAATAGGCCTCAAAGGATTATTGATTTCTTGTAACATAGGTGGGGGGTGTTGTTCTGAAATCACAGCATCTACAGCAGGAGAATGTGGTCGGTGGGGAATCGAATTATTAAAAAAAGACTGGCTGGGGCCTGCCTGGTAAGCAGGGGAAAGCTGCGAAGGTTGCGGAGGCTGCTGATTCAAATGATTATGCTGCTGAACTACCTGGCTTTGCTGGGGCGGCATTTGGTTTTGTTGTTCAGGCAAATGGTTTTGCTGTTGACTTAAAAGGTTTTGCTGCTGTTGCAGAGGATACGGCTGCCTTGGGATCTGGGAGAGGTGCTGGAAGTGGCGATTGGGAACTGCATACTGGGAGTGGGGGGGGGTGAGATGGAGGTTCAGCTGCCTGGGGTTCAGATTATCTTTGCGATGAAATTTAGCGTTAGGATAACCAACGCTGGAACGTGACTCTGGGCTTCTGTTCTGAGAATTTGCTTCTAAGTCAACCTAGAAATAGAGAAACGAAAAAACTTTGAAAATCCACATTAAGAAAACAAACAAAAACCATGTCAGTAATGAATAAATTAATTAAAAGAGAGAATACTAAAAACAAACAAAACCAAGACAAACTCACCTGCTTGGATTCCACAGGTTTCTTCTCAGGTGTTCGAATTTTACTTATTTCAGGCCCAGCAGTGTTTTCACTTTTACCTAAAAACATTAAAGGAATTCATTAGTTTCAATGCAAAAGTGATTATTTTGAGAGTTTTTTTCCAGACACAGGAAAATTTAGACTTATTAGTATCGCGTTTACAGCATCATAGACATTTGATATAATTTACCCAAATAACATTTTTCCTTTAATCTCTGCACTTTGTTCATTAATCATCACTAAGTAGTTCTTCTAACTTAATTGCAAGTAATAGCAGCAGTTACCACTCAACAGCAGGACAGACCAATTATACCTCCAACACACCCCACCCCAGCTTCGATTACTTCCTCCCCTGGACCTCATGATATCTTAGTTATACTACTTGTAACAGCAAATCACAATTTATTCCCCCAAATCTGCAGATCCCTCAGTTTCACTTAAAGAAAGAAAGAAAATATCCTCTCCGCAATACCCTAAAGTACAAACTCCCGCAAAACAAAACCGTGTGATTTCTACAACTAACCGTTTCGACTTTGCTCGTGTTGCTCCTTGTCTGGATGCTGAAGCTGCTGCTGTTGTCCTATGCTAACTGGGGAATGATGTCCCAGGCCATAAGGTATAGGAGACCCGCGCCCATGTGCCTGTAACAGGTTCATGTTATATGCCATAGCTGCTTGATGAGTAATGAGTCGAGGGTCAACTGCAAACCTACCC
Source organism: Pampusana beccarii (assembly GCA_013399365.1). NCBI lineage: Eukaryota > Metazoa > Chordata > Aves > Columbiformes > Columbidae > Pampusana > Pampusana beccarii. The sequence goes on from VWYH01010053.1 coordinate 1,433,553, forward strand.
TGATACCCCGTCCATGGTACCTACATCGATAAAAATAAATGAAAAAAAAAGATGCAATCAGTTAAGTACATTAAAGGAAGTGAAGTATCATGCACACTGATATTCCAGCAGCAGCAATGAGCAGTTTTCTGTGCATCAGACGACTCGACACACTAACCCATGACTACAGGTGGAGCAGTAAGGGCAGGACTAACAGAGGGGCAAAGGACAACTTCCCTGGGCAAAAAAACAATGGTATCAAAACCCATTCTTGTTTCAGTGGTTTCAAAACTCAGAGAGAAAAGACTGATGGATAAATCAGTCTTTAAAAGACTTTATATTCATCTCTTCTCTAAATAAACAGAAGTGGGTGAAGTTCAAGAAAATTAAAAGCCCTTTCTCCTGGTTAAGAGCCATGAGGCTATGTCAAAAGGGAAACAGAGAAGCCTCTAACCTGAGGAATTCCTTATGGTCCTTTTACCACCTGGTGTTGTACCGCGTAGCACAGAGCGAGCGGGCACATCGGAGCTCTGCACCACGGACACGCAGTGAAGGGAACAGGACCATCGGGAGAACCAAGAGACTAACGCACGTTAAGAACGGCAGGGCCACTCCAAAGCGCCTACGCTAAGTGACATGTATTGCAGATCACCTCCCTAAATATACGAAGTAAAATCCACTTCCTGAAAGCATGTAAAAAAGTCAGGAATTTTCACAATATTTTAAATTTTATTCCTAAAAGGAATGCAAAGGAAGGTAGCTCTGGATCAAATTGGTTCAATCTCGCCCTGTAGGGAATTTATTAAAAGGAGGAAAGTGTCTAAATAAGAGGAGAGTGCAGGGAAAGCAATCACCAACACTCAGGCTGCCAAAACATCCTCCTCCTGGTTTTACCTTGGATGCGGAAACTGCTTTAAACAGAGCAAAGAGATCATTTTATCTTACATGAACATAACCACATTTTACTTCGGTCTCTACTTGTTTTAACTGTAACAACTTTCATGCAATTCTTTTTCTTTTTTTTTTAAATTAGTATTTGCCCTTGAAATGTGCACTTTGAACTTTAGCTTTAGGCTACTGTTGCATCTGTACAATCTCAAATGATCTGCAATAAGCTTCTTTTCAAAAGCAGCTGTCTCATTAGTACCTCTATCTTCCCACTTAATTATTTTTTAAAAATCCATCCTCAGGGAAGGTGAGCTCAAAATACTTACTTTTAGTGTATTTCTTTTGATTGGAAATACATAAAATATATTAACCTTGGAACAATATGACAGAACTTTTAAAATTATCTTGGTTTGATGCTAATATAATGTGAGCCAGCATCACAAAGGTACAGCTGCTGGCCGCCTGATTGCATTTCATTTTACCCAAATGTAGATTTCTACTAAGCTAGGAAATATTCCTTGACCTAGCAAACAAACCCAATCTACAGCTGCCAGCTGATCTAAGACATGCTGTAGAAACTCCACTTGCAGTTGTAAGTCCCCCATAGAGCATCCGTAACCTAAATTACAATAGGGGACTTATACAAGTAAAAAACAAACTGTGTGCCCACGTTTTGCACTACAAATGGAGTTAAACAGATCGGCATGTGTGGGTTCCACGTCCTTCCCATCGTCAGTTGTGAACACCACACAGGTTACTCCACAACATCGCTTCTGCAGCCTTTGTTCCCTCCTCCCCATTCTCCTCCTGGAATATTTGACTGTGGAGGTTGAAAATAAAGCAGAGGCTGCTTCCTTAATTTGGGTAAGTTTTGGTGAGACAGTTTTATTTGCAATGCAAAATTCCATACATAAATGTTGCCTAAAAGACCCGACCAGGGATCTTTGTTGTGTTCTCAAATGCCATTGAGGAAAGGGATTGGAGAGGAAACTGGTTCACTGGGAGGTTCTGGAAGGGGAAAACATTCCATTATGTTTATTCTTCTTATCACTTCACTTCAGACACCTTGCACTGCAGACATCCAGAGCCAGTAATTTAAACTGTACGGAGCCAATAAAGAGAAACAAGCTCTGTCTGAATTGCCTATGTCTCTCCAATGATTAAAAGCTGGACTAGGCAATTAATCCAGATGCAGTGTCTCAAGTCAGATGAGACAGATCCCACTGGTGTGCCTAAACCCAGAGCTGAGAAAATACAAAAATTACATGAACATGAAATTGCTTTTAAGCTGCCTGGAGTTATTTGTGGGAGCGATGTTTCTAAGTCCTCATTTTCCAGTGGTTCTCTGCACAGCCACTCCTAGAGCCAGCTAAGCCCTCATATTTGAAGTAAAGCGCTAAAAAAACTTGCAAAATTTTCACTAACTGATTTTGCCATTCATATTTGTACATACAATAATTGAGGGCAGGGGAGAGGGAAGAAGAAAACTAATCCTTACAGGCAAAGGCACAGACATGACCATATTTCCTCCATAGACAGCAGGTACGTATAGAATACTTGTCCCAGTGTGTGGATCTATCCTTTGAACAGGACTTGGAGATTTCCCCAGATTGGGGTGAGGTCCCAGAGGAGGAGGGGGAGGAGTATATGCCCGGATAGGATTTCCGATTAGAACAGAAGGATTGGGCTGAACTGAAAAGAAAGGAAAAAAAAAATTTTATATATATATATATATTTACTTATACACATACAAAAAATTGATATATACACAAAAAGAATATGAAGACTATCTGTTTCTTTTTTAATTTTAATAGCATCCATCTTTATAAAGCGTGTGTGCAACTCTAACAGCATAGGTCTGATACACCAAGAGAAAGCATTAATCAAATCCTGTATCCCATTTCAAAAATTCGAAGAGGCGGAAAATATGAGTTGAGACACAAAGAAACAGGTAGCTGGTAACTGCATTAACGAAAGAATGTCCCAAACCAATTAAACATGCTGACAGTCAGAGTAGCTGTTAAACACCGCATCAAAACCTCGAATCACGCTCCTCTCTTTACCAGGGAAGACAAGCTTTAAACGACTGCTTTTTCAAATGAATAACAAATTATTAAGCTGTTGCATGCTACCTTGCAAAAAATATAATCAGTAATATCTGGATACATGACAGCAAAACGTAAGTTCAAAGTGCATCCTAAAACAGTGCATGCAGTATAGTGTCCTGGCTCTTAAAGCGCAAATACACTTGTACAATATTTTACGTTGTGAATTTCAAACGCAGCCATTCGTAAGGGGCCAACAATGCTGTGTTAAGGCTCTAAAGCCAGCATGCACAGCACCTATAAAGGGACAGCCCTGGAAATACCTAATGTCCACTTAAGAGTCTATAATCTGTTTCCCAAATGCACACAAGAAGTAAACGGTTTTCAAATAGAGAACAGAGCAGATACTCCATTTATGTCAAATTACTATCGGCCTCTGAAGCCAAAGCAGCGTGAGCTCAGAGGAATTCCTGCAGCAGCAGCGGAGCCACTCACCAATTCCATCGGGTGGGAAATGGTCGTTCTGGTTATGATGATGGACCTTGCCCTTTAAAGGGAAAAAGAAGAATCGTAATGCTCCGCATTCTTGTGCAAACAAAACTTCTTTTATTTCAAGTGAACATCATAATTCGGGTAGTGAATGGGAGGGAGGCAGAGCTGTAAAATTCAGAGTATAATTTGCTGTGCTTTAACCTAGGTGGTTAAAACACGGCAGATCTTCAGCTGAACATACAGTGCTGGCAGTTTCAAAGTGTCGCTTCTGATTTCTACAGCACAAGTGCTTAGTTTACTAACAAACCAGGACAAAAATAAACAGAACAGAACTCTCCCCCCGCCCTTTTTTAATGTACTATAACAGCATTTTCAAATACTTTTATTTTAGGAAACAAAAAATATGATAGTGATGTTCTATTATTAAAGAAAACACATTCAAGGCTGAAGCACTCATGAAAAAAATGAGTGCAGCAATGACTTTCTAAAGACAATAATTTTCCAATTTATGGTTTTCTGTAAGCCCCGTGTTTTGACACAGGATGATGCTTCAGAAATCTGGTGTTTGTTTCAGCAAGGAATGCATCTCGGTGAAGAAACCAAATGTTCTCGCTTCCAAAGTCTCTTGTGGGAAGGACTGCCAAAGGGAAGGCTTTCCTTTTTGTGCTGGTAAAGTTAAAAAACCTGGTGCAAAAATTGCATTTCAACGATACAGCCCGCAACGAAAATGCAAGGCTATGGAAAACACACACGGTCCTTCCTCCTTGTACAACAGAAATCATCACAAAGGTGACAACCTGCATTTTACTTGCATCTCTAAACACAATTTAATCAAATTATAACTCAAATGATCTTGAAATAAACTACAAAGAACTGTTCAAATACAATTAATTACTAATCTATCACCCCCATAAAAAGCTCCACAATTCGGTGTTGTTCTTTCTCACCCTAAGGAAGCTATGTATCATCGCTTCTTCACCTGCTTTTACAAACCAGCTGAGTGGTAATTTCCTCTCGATGCTAATGAAATCTGGCCTGCTGAAGGACATTATCAGTGAGCTAACCTAAGCGATACACTGGTTTAAAACATATTTTTTATTAAATCAAACCATTACATAAGTCCCTGAATTTTAAATGCGATTTTTAGACCAAACCAAATCACTTCTGGCTATTATTCTGTTGTTTCCTTGTACTCCCTGCCACCGGTCAGAGCATGAGCTGCTTGGGATGGGGATCGTCTCTTGTTCAGAAGGTTTAATGTGGTTTATCTAAATACTGAGGCCAAGATCAACGACTCAAGTTCATCAGGGCCATTGCAACACAGGCAACGAGCATCTCAGAGTGACCCGAGGTGCACATTTTATTGATGCCATTTTAAAACAACGGCTAGTTCAATGAACCTTTTACATCATTTCTCACAAGGCATTTCGACATTCACTTTCTGACAATATTCACCATCAGCAAAACTTTACCTTTGGTGGCGACTGCTGCTGTTTGGTGGCATTCGCTGAATGTTGATGCCGAAGAGCTCGGGGGATAAACTCAGGAGCCAGTGGATTCAAGACATAAGTTTTCTTTAACTCCAAAGCTTCCAGCTGAGCTTTGATCTGTTCAAATGTGATACCGTGGAGACTTTCGTTCTCATGACACAGGGCAATAAACCTTTCCCAAAATTTCCTATGGAAACAGTTTTCAGAAACAATACAAAGGAGTAAGACTCGATGGCTGTTGTTAAAATTAAAACAGATTTAAAATCACCGCGTGGCATTTTTATTTATCCTGGATGCTCATTTTACACACCAAGCATCCTGCAGCCTGATCCAGGCATCTGAACCCCGCAGCATAATGAAAAGCTCCCCGGTCATTTAAAGCGGACACATGGGTTTGTCCAATATATCAGATCACAGCACTGGCTATATATCAAATTTAACAGTAATGTCAGGGACAGGTCTAACTTGGGATTTTTTTTTCCTAGAAGACCAAACACAACGCTTAAAATTCTGGAAAGCATGTGATTTACGGAATTTATTAAAGCTCAAAGAGTCTCAGGGATTATACAAATTCTCAGCCCCAGAAGATGCCAAAAAGATTCTATGAATTTAGGCAGATCATTCCAATCTAGTGTCGCAAATACCAAGGTTGAAATATACCCTCAAAACTACTCTTGTGAACACTGCGCAGTCCCCTGAAGATTAGCACAGCAGGAGCATCCAGAGGGCCTTTGAGATCCTCTGGTGGAAAACAAATGAAGCCATAAATTTTATTGCGTGTCAGGTATTTCTATAACACACAGAAGAAATTTCAAGCCAGAAAGACAACCATCAGGTGACATATGACTTTTTCTATGAAAATTCTGTATTCAACTTTTTGCACGGTGGAGGGGTTAATTAAACTATGTTATAAAAGAACATTCCTACCTGTCTTCTGCTTTCTTGTGATGCCTTTCTATTGTTTATTAAAAAATCTTTACATTTTTAACATCCACAGCAGGATCTACCCAAAAGTTTTACACGTAACGATATTTTTTTTTAACCTCAAAGGAACTTTGAGTGAAGTTACTTAAGCTTAAAAGATATTTAAATAAGATCTCAAGATGGCATTGTAAAAAAACCCAAACCTGATTGAGCTGTTCTCTTTCAAAAAAATCCAGAGTAATTAAAGTTACTGAAAAAGAGGATTAAAAAGACAATGATCTTAAAGGTGTGCTTGGCTACAACTCCTTCCAGTTCACCCTTCAGTAATAAGGTCTGGCCTGTAAGCACGTACTGTTATTTCAGTCTTGTCTCTCCAAAACCTGTAGGATGAGAATGCTGCCCACTAATTTCATATTTTGTCATATTTTGTTGAGTAGCTGCCCTTTGTGGAAAAGAATAAGTGTCTTTCTTGCAACAATACTGTAAAGTTACTGATGTATTTAAGAATTCAAAGTAGTTTTCCCTAACAGCACATCTTCTGTTGTGGTTTTATACAGGCAAAAAAAACCCGCTCTTTTAAAATTCAGGATGCAAGATGGGCCTTTTTCTGCATTTCGCTGTAAGGCAAATGTGTCTTGCAAGGTTTTAAGTGAGGATTAAAAACCAGAACGCAACACTTCACGGGGATGCTTTAACGCTGGAACTCCCTCCGATTCATCAATTCAGTCACCGAACCTCCTGCCAGGTACCACAAATCCGCTGAGGCTCCTCCACGTTTGCTGAAAACGCCCCAAGCAGCCGTGGAGCGTAAGAACAGAGAAGGAAAGGCTGCGGGCCCTGCCTCGGTGGGCTCTGCGCCTCAGAGGGAGCGCCTGCCAAACCAGCCCCGTCTGCTCCCGCTGTGCCGCGCACAACGCGCTCATCACCCTGGGCACGCTTCACAAAGCCGCCCCGGCTCCCGCTACAGAGCCCTGACTCGTTTTGACAGGGATTAGAATATTGAGAAAATTCCAGCGCTCTCTAAACTTTTCGGAGGTCTGTTTTTCCTAACGAAACGTCACTTCTTTCTTTCAGACTTCTCTACTCCTGCTGTACTAAAAATGAATCGCGCCCGAGCCCCTCCAGCACTGTCGCCAAACAGCAAACGTTCAATTATTCAGCGAAACAAGACAACGGTGTATTAAAGCGAAAGCTTGACATACATCTCAATAGAGCTCCAGTGCTCCTTGTTTCTTAATTATCTTTTTGTTTTATAATTTTGAACAGCTATACATTATACAAACAGCTGCTGGCCTTCAAAATGCAAACTCAATTCCTAAGCACCAAGACTATCTTACGTACCGTGCTGATAGGCCGTACTTTTATTTTAGTAAGTTTTTATATGCCCTATTTCAGATATTTTGAGGACCCATACTTGAAGAAACTGTTGAGCCCCCCCACATTTGAAAACCCTTTGGGTATTTAATTGAAAACCTCAACACTCAGGTTTATTTGGAAACTCCAGAGATTCTCTTCCCTGCTGAGATTTAGAGAGAATAAATGATGCGGTCATTCTCCAACAAAAACTGTATTTTGACAGACGGTTAGAGAACCAATACTGGTCCTAGGTGGGAATTAGACTAACCAGGGATTAACTAACTCTCCAACTTACTCCCCAGGTAACCCTGCACATCCCGAGTTGGGATGTGTAGAAGCCTGTACGGGTACTCCTGATGTAACCCCAGCAGATACGGGGTAAATTCAGGTCATATTTCATAAACACAGCAAACAAAGGCTTGGTTCCTATTTGCGTTTTTCAATTCTAATCTTTGAAATCACATCCATTTTCAATACAGTAGAAGATGACTGCTCAGGAAAGTAGAATAGTATGTAGATAGAACAACTAATACATATTTTTAGCTGTATTATAATAATTTAGTCAGTGCAGTGTTTCCTCTCTTGGAGAAATAAGCCTCAGGGTTTATCTCTGATCATCTCAACATTTCAGCTCTTCCATGGAAAAAAAAAAACCAAACCTTTGAAGAACAAGAATTTGTTATCCTCAACATCAGTCTTTACATCTCTCAGCATTTTTCACATTTCTTCATTTAGGTCTATTAGAAGTAAATTCACTCAAATCTTAACGAGTTTTTTTTCTTAGCGTCATGAAGACATATAAAAACATAAATAATGGTTTTCAAGTGGTCTACTTTCATATGACTGCCATAATATTCAACTTTAAAACGCTACATTATATCACAGCACCTTGAAGAACAGCCAGAATTTTACTAAATCAGTCACAACTAAACACATTTTCTACTGTCCTTAGCCCCGATGACCTGAAGAACATATATAAAGTACCTGCATCTCCCAATGGAACATAAAGCAATAGGATCTCCCACCACAGCTACCAAGGATTGTGCTCTTGTAATGGCAGTGTTGAGAAGTTTGTAATTAGACAGAAAACCGTAATCCAGGTCTTCTGTGGAATCCTCCAGTAACTGCTCTTTCCTTTTAATTGGCGTTTGCTTATGTTTGCACGTATGCCGCGTTCGTACTGTGCTGAGAAACAAAACTCTAAACTGTTTTCCTAAAGGGAAACAAAAAACAAATGTCTGAGATAAATGAAGCTATTTCTGCTTAGTAACACAATCAGAGCGCTGCACTTGCCAGCCAGGTCGCACACCTGGATACTCTGAAGCACTGATGGGTACCCCTCACACGCAGAGCTTTATGCAAGACTAATAAGATTTAAAAAATTTAAAAGATGCCCTATAAATAGCATATTCTATCACAAGAATATTTCCTCTTTAAAAAACTTATTTTTCGTCTTGATACTAAGCACTCCAGAACTTTCTGAAATGCTAGTTATCCTTAGAATGTTGCCAACCCGCCCATAACAAAACTTATATTTTGTATTCAACCTTAAAAAAAAGAAAGTTCTGGACATCCGTTTCATATTTTCAAATGTCTCAAATATAGGAATACCCACCATGGAGAACCAGAACACACCACTCACTGTCACTCAGTTATTTTACTACTGACTAAAAGTGCAACCTAGCAATGGGCTATGCCTACACAAAATTCCTGTTATCAATGTGATTCCAGNCCGTTTCATATTTTCAAATGTCTCAAATATAGGAATACCCACCATGGAGAACCAGAACACACCACTCACTGTCACTCAGTTATTTTTACTACTGACTAAAAGTGCAACCTAGCAATGGGCTATGCCTACACAAAATTCCTGTTATCAATGTGATTCCAGGAACAAATACCTAAAATTTGTGGACTCCTTTTTACAGTCTATGCTACAAATGCAAAAAACAGGCAAACATTTTGAAGCTAAAGCCTTCTTACATTTGTATTTGTAACTCTGTTTTTCCCCTTACAATAAAAATCCATCAGTTTTCACATTTTTCACTCTTATTTTTTTAAAAAGCTTGAACCTCCTTTTGAAAAAAGATAAATCTCACATCCATGAGTTTGTTGCTTTGATATTCAGTGTTGGAACAACATCTAATCAGCATAATTGCCCGTTTCACTTCGATACGTCGGCTTTTATGGGTTAAATCACAGCTCTCCTTTTGTTCTGATCCCTTGAAGATTATTTTAGTAAGTCTTACTCGACTTCACCAGTCACATTTGTTACCTCCTTAGCATATCTTTGAGACACAGAACTATAACTCACCCTGAACATTTAGCACTCTCTCTACACTGACATCAGAGAGTCTTTTTTTCCGAAGTTCAGCCCGAATTCTGAACACTTGATCGGCGTAAGGCGTCACGACACCGATGCTGCCGTCATCCAATTTGCCCCAAGCGACGGGCCATTTTCTTCTTAATTCTTCCACACGCTCGACTACTTCAAACACCTTGGAAGAAAGGCAGAATTATTCAAAGTATGCTCCACTGAAGATCATGCTTTGATATGGAAAGAGAATTTGAATTTTAAAGCTCTAAAACATTTACATGGCACAGTATTGCGTGGCCTTACTGAACAAGGAATAATACTATTGTATTCTATAGTGATCCTCTAAAATACCATGTATTAAAATAATGGATTTACTACGCGGTACCTTCTTTTAATCTTGAAATAAAAGTTTTCCCACAAAAATCTCACCTTTAAAGTATAAGCTGGGAAATTATATTAATAACTTTCATTTTCACGCCTATGTTCTTGCAAAAATGTCAAGTGCAGTAGGACCTTTCTTATATTTCATCTAATTTCCATAAGTAACTATAGTGCCCAAATAGGGATGATTTTATTTCTATTCTGAACTTTATACATGTCATATTACACCCCAATGCAAATGTCCATTAAGGGTCAAACTGAAAAAAAGTCTCGCTCATCATCTTAATTTCAGTTTTTCATGTGGTGCTTGAGCAGCTGTTGTCCTTCGTTTCTGCCTGTAGCTACTAATGACCCACAATTTTCAGACAGTTACTTGGCCACTGAAAATATTTTTAGGTTTTTTCCAACTTTTTTTAAATGGCAAAGCAGTCCAAGTAGATTAATCAAAGCAGTCAGGTGCCTTCAGTTTTTTTCAGTGATGTGTCCAGAAGTCATTGGAGCTTTTTATTTAAGTAGATATTTTAATCCATCAAAGAATACATAGCAAGCGCAGCATAATAACAACAAAAAGGTTAAAAACTGTGCACTAGATGAGCTGCACCGTGATCAACAAGGGGAAACACAGCTCTACAACACTCTACACATAACAACGCTGCTGCCGAACTGCCACCCAACCTCATGGAAAACTCCTCCTAAGCTGAAGAAAATTAGCGATATTTCTTTGTTTTTCTTTAAATGTCAAGGACATTTTTTAAGACATCTTGTCGGTGGGAACAAAAGGAGTTGGGTCAAGCCCTCCCTAACTTGAGGTGACTGGAAAAAGGCACCTTCCACTGCTCCAAGTGTTACCAAGTTGGGGGGAACGTGGGGAGATGGTTTTTTCGTTTGGTTTTGTGGGGTTTGGGTTTAACTCACGGGAAGAAAGGAGAATGAAAGTTATTTTTGAAGAATACAAATAAATCTACACGAAACATATTGAGAGCAAGTTCTCACCTAAGAAAAATCTCATCTGCACATGATCAGTTAAACACTGATCCTAAACATATTGAAGCAAATACAAAACGTTACTCCAGAGTCCTCTTATCTGAGTGGGAACATTTCTACAACAGTCAAAGAAATCTAAGTTTTACTTCAAATTGCAGTTACTCTCAGTTGCTAAGATACATCCATCAGAATGTCACCAAAATTATCAGGAAAGACATCCTGAAGAACAAGCCTGAGAGAACTATCAGCAGCTTGAAAATCGCAAGGAAAAAAAGGAAGATAAATTAGTGGAAATGTTTACCACAATTGCAACGTTCACCACTTCATGTTTAGCAAACTCCATGTTCCCCTCTCCTAGTAGAGGACAAATTACATCTTCCACCTACACCGGGCATAAAGCAATAAATTTGGGGGGAGGGAAGTTTCAAGAAAGCTATCAAGAGAAAATCCAAAGAAGAGTTACCTCTGCATTATTGTAAAAAGCTGTACTGTTTTTTTCTTGCACATCTTCTCCACGTGCTGTGAAGAAAGTCAAAGGGTAGAAATCTTTGTGTGCTGGCTGCTTTCCACTTGCCATCAATTTGCCTTCGTAGAAAAGTTCGGATGTATAACTGCAACAAGGCAAAACACAATAAAATGTGGAGTCTACATACGAGCCCACTAATAAAACATGCAAATCTCACCGATAAAATATGCAATCACAAAATACTTCATAAGGAAGGCAGAACCACTGATTACTAGTCGGTGTCTTCAAACGATTTCTCTGAACTGATATTTCCATATGGGAGACGGAGCAGAAGGCACTGAAAACATGCTTTTCCAACACTTTTTCTACAAAGGCAATATTTTCTTCTGATCTAAAGCTTGACAGAGTTACTAACACCCTCACTCATGTTTCACTCAGAAGTTCTGGTGGCTTGAAACCGGGCAGAAGGAAACTGGCTGTCTAGGACTGGTCCTTCCCCAGGCTTGCTGGGCAACGCTTAAGAGTTGTTGAACTGGGAAGATAAATTGACTAAATTTACTAAAGATTTCATGCGTGCTGAGCACAATGCAGGCCAAGTGTTCAGTTTTCAAGCGAGCTTTTCCTCCGTGGCTTCTGCTCAAGACCAATCTACGTTGCGAGTCGTCAGAACCACAACCAGAACACACTTGGCTGGCAATAGGCACTACGGACACTGGCTGACTGAAGAAAGAAACGAGGCAAGAACAACCTTCACGGTGAAAAGCAGGAGGGAAGAAGGCAAGTTAAATGCAACAAGACAAAAAGTCAACACGAAGAGAGTCATCTTTAACTACAAGCTGAAGCGATTGCTTTCTTTTCAGATTCTCTCTCATTTCGAACTTATAATTTCAAGAAATGTGTTAAGAAATCACTCACTCTATAATTACAAAGTCCATAAAATGAAGACAGATCAAGCTGTGTAACAAAATATGTTACATTCTCACTTTGATTCCCCAGAGCACTTAAATATTTCTGCTTTTGCTTTGAACACAGTGATAACCTAATTAGTACAACTGGATACCAACATAATATTCCTCAGTACATATGTGAGCCAGGATTTAAACTTTAGCATTTTTCCCCATGATTGCACTTATTCTTTCTAGCACAGCTCAGGGATGAGCTCATTACAGTAGCAGCCATTAGTTTATCACAGCATAAAAATGTAAACCCACTGATTAATGTATCCTGAAAGAAGTAACAAAAGAAGGCAACAAGAAACAGGCCCAAAATTTGACCTATTTTTTTCTGTTCGTAGTCGCGTATCCACGCATTCCTCACATTGCACACAGCTTACCGTTCCAAGATCATCCACCCCAGTAATTCTAAAATTAAAACAGTTCAAAGAAACACAGACCCTGTACAATATAGTGTGTAACAGTTCGAAAGGGACAGCGAGCTCTTCTTTTGCTTAGTGTGCAAGTCTTGCAGCCAACGCATCCCCACCGGAATGAAGGGTCCGTAACGCAACTGTCTAACCAACCCCTTGGCGTCTGTTCTCAGAGACCGAATTTCAACCTAGTAACAAAGAATTAATCTACTAATTAGCTCTGAAACAACGAAGATTCCATGACAGACATGGGTAATGCTTCTCCATGCAGTTGTGCTTGGCTCGGAGTCATTTTGTTCGCTCAGAGCGGTCAAAGAAAAGCGTGATACAGTGAAAAAGTTCACACCTACTTGATGATAGCTTCATGGGAGCGATAGTTCTCACACAGCAAGATCCTGCACGGAAATTCGGCAGGGTAGTGCTCGTAGAGCCGGTCGAGCAAGGAAACATGGAGGTTTCTTTCCCTGGCAAATTCACTGTAGACAAAAGGACTGAGCTGTAATAGACACACACATACAAAGAAAATGTAACTAAATATGCAGACTTGGAATTTCATGCTCCTAACATATGTATTTTGCATAGAAACAAAAATGAAACCTTACTTTTACCATACATTCATAGTTGGAAGACACAGACCATGGCTATTCCATAGAAACACCTATTCCTACTGTAAAAGTCGCAAAAGACCCACACGCTCTTAAAGGAACAATAAGACATTTCGTAAAAGGAGAGACAAACCCTTAAATATATAAATACAAATATTATATATACGCACTATACATTCAAAAATTTAATAGCTCTTACCTGCATATGGTCTCCAGCCAAGACAATTCTTGTGTTTTTATTAGCTAATGCTAGAGGCATAATAGTTTCACACTCCATAGCTTGTGCAGCTTCATCTAACAGAATGTGTGTAAAAAACCCTGTAAAACAGAGATATCAGCCAATAAATGAAACTGGAAATATGATAAAATAAACAGTGATAACAATACAAGACATTGTACTGAAAGTTCCGTACTCTGACAGTAACCAAAACTAGAAAAAATTCAGTATGGCTTATACGAATTAATTTCTAGCAACTTCTAGAAGCATACAATCTATTTTCAGAGCCATCCAATGACCAACAGTGGTCACCCGATGGCCAGTACATTAGCAGCAGCCCCCAGATCCGCCTCTTTCTTCTGATACACCTGAAGTTAAACACGTGTTTTATTAAAGCTCTCCTTATAACAAGAGGAAATGTCACTGGCAGACCTGCCTCAGCACATTTCTCAAATCTGCAAACCTTTTCATCACCATGAGGCTTGAAGAGCTTTGGACAATGACAATGACCAGGATGTCCTCGTGGACTTGAGCCCTATTAAATGTTTTCTATACTAAATCTCCCATTAAAATTGCACATACACCTGAGCATTTTGCTGGTTATGGGCTTTAAGGAATGTTGGGGGAAAAAAGGAACAGAAGTTGAAGGAAAATTTAAATTCAATCTTAACGATAGTATCGGACCAAAAGGTTTGTTGAGTAGGGAATCTATGCACTTGAAAAAAACTGGGCCAAAGTAGACTTACATTTTACGGAATGTAATATCAGGATAGGTATAATAGAGAAGTGGTTTTATACATTGATACATATTAAGGTTTAAAACACAGCATTAGAGGATTTAGTGTAACATCCAATTAAGATTATATAGATAAAACCAGCAATTTTCTTTGGAAAACATGAATTTCATGCAGCTGCACACACATCACTATGGCATGACTCTACACATCTCATTGCCAAACAAAGCAGCTACTTCCATTTAAAGACCTCAAAATATTTACCATAAATTCCATATCAGTTTTCTCTATTGCAACAAATGCTTGAATGCAGCCATAAAAAAATTAATCAGAACAACTTCCGTAACGAAATTCCACCTTCTCCAAAAAGCAAATGCATTTCATTTGAAGATCAAGAAAACAAAAAACCCTAAAGCAGCCTCTGCCCCCCCCAAATCAGTCTAATAGTTTAGAAAACAACCCTAGAAGTAGCACATTAACATAGCATGTAGTGTGGGAGTTGTTTGCAAAGCTAAACAATTCGCAAAACAAGAAAAAAAGCTCTCCGTGCGTATTTCTGCTTCCACGCTCCACTGAGTTCTGACCTTAATGAGCATCAGATTCAAAGTCAGGATCTCAAACAGAATTTTCCCTCTTGGATCTCAGAAACCAGATCACAGATAGCACTGCTTCTTTCATTATTGATTTTTTAAATAAAGAAAAAACAGAATAAGCAAAAGGTTTGGATGCCAGCAGCTTACGGCTTTGTAATAAACATTTATTCATTAAAGAAAGAGAAGACCATTTTAAGATGATCATTGTTCCCTTTATTAACAGTTCGAAGAATCGGGTGAGGAACCGACATCGGTTAGAAGATCATTGTCCAGCATGGGCACAGCTTGGTTAGGAATGACCTTACCTGGTTCAAGATCCAGTTGACATAGATACTGTGACGTATTTAAAGTAACAACTACTACTCGTTGCTTAAGAATGTCTTCTTTCTGGGGCATCTGAAAGGTGGAATGTGTGCTTGAAATCAAACAGTACTGATGCACAACTGGGTGGACAGTCTTTACCCAGCGATTTCTGAAATATACCCTAGAAAAGAAAAACGGGGCTTATTTTCCATGCCGCTTGATCACAGTGACAGCCTAATATTTCCAAGGCCAACATTCTGTTTTCTGGTAAATAAACATAATCTTCAGGAGGCAAAACATCACAGCTATGCAGAATTACTGCTAAAATATGCTAAAATGTCACAGATTTACCTTCCACTATTTGCTGCAGTGTAATGCTACATACACGAACAGTTACCAAGAATTCATTCACACACAGAAATCAGTAAATTCTTTGTATGTTTAAGTTCTGCAACCCTCATATCAATATTTGTCTCCTTTTAAAATATCAGTAAACTAATTTTAAAGAAATATTTCCTCAGCTGAAATACGAGTACAGCCCGTAGTCCGCAGTGATCTGCACGTTCCAGATCACAGCTACAGCCATAGGAGCTTTACGGAAACATTTCCAAAGCCATTAATAAAATCCTGTTCTTCCTTTTACACATATTATACATCTGCCAAGGTCTGCGAACCAAACAGGAAGTATTGTCATCTTTTTTATCACGCAGGGCCATAGTTACGATCCACAGTATAAAAGAACACGAAAACGGTGCCAAAAAGGATGGCCAGAGTCTAAAGTATCGGACATCGCCAGCAAAGGACTGGACTTCAAGTATCTTTCCATGACACGTAAGGTAACTTTAATCACCATGTCACGAGATCAATGATTTTTTTCTTTAGAAGTGATGAAATGTTAGAGCCAGTCTAGCTACAGGGCAGGGGAAAAGGGAAGACACAAAGATTTTGCCCCAGAACACAAGTAACTGCACAGAGGTATCTGGAAATAGCCCAAACCCGACCCAGGGTCGGGATAGGACGTCAAAGGGCGTCCCCAAGGGCTGCTCCCCAAAAATACCATCTGTACCAAGGAACCGCGAATCTAAAGTGGAACCTTTAAACTACAGGAAACTGTTGTACAGATGCTAATTTTTAGAATTAAAATTATTTTATCTCCAAAGCAAATTAAGATGAAATGATTTAAACTAATGTCAGCTCTAAATATGGGATTTAATGCTGTTCGCTTCATCTATTCATTATTTATTTTCTTCTGATTAATTTCTCCTGCACTCATATTACAAACCCCAAATCATTAATAAAGTATTTGGAAAAGCGTAATTACGCACCCAAGTACAAAACATGATAGCGCGGGCTGGATTTTGGGTATCACGTGTCCACCCACGTTTGAAAATTACAGCTCAGCTCCATCTAACGTGAGAAGCAACTAGAAGGGCTATCATAAATTTAGTTTGGTGAAAACACAACGTCCGTTTTGGACAATAAGCACCAAATGAAAACGCGCGGCAGGACTCCGCACGGCTTTTTAGTTCAACACCACAACCAAACCCGCCCCTCGGTGAGCACAGGAACTCCAGTGAAACCGGGGGGAGCGCAGGAGCAAACACCACACCCCGAGCCATTCCAGAACAAGAACCTTCCAGTGCCACCCCAACAGACCCATTGCTTATCAGCCACCAAGCTGATAAGCTTTATTTGATAAGCTGTTGCTACACCAGTGTAACAGCACAAAGTCAGGGCCTAACAGCTAGAACAAGGTAGGTGGAGCAAGATAATCCCCGCTCTATTTATCCCGGCCATTCTGTCAGCTTTTATTTGATTGTTTCTCAATCTTAACTGAGGAGAATACTTACCTACCAGCTCACAGGGGCACTGTGAGGATTAATGAGTTTATTGTGAGTTTATATTTGTAAAGCACTCTGAGATTCTTGGATGAAAGGTGCTATTGAAATGCAAAATATTATGGTTATTAGACATTATTATACCATGCCCTGTCTTTTATTACAGAAATTCAACTGTGTGTGACTCAGAGATGGGCTGACAGCATTTCAAACGGCATTGCTGCTTACCCATTAATTTCTTTTATTTTGATGTGAGATCAAAAAGCTAACCCAGAACTATTATTCACCACTGGCATGAAAACACCTGACAAAAGTGACTACCTGAAAATGTCGTGATATAAGTGAACCACACTGAATAAGGCATTTCTTTTTCAGGTGCAATTTAGGCTAATAAAATCTCCTGTAATTTCATTACTAGGGCTTTTTTTCTAATGCTAGAGGAATCCATTACAAAAATAGGATTTACCAGGTTAACACAAATCGTAACATTTCACCCCGTAACATACCCTTAATTTCTGATTAAACAAGCAACTAACCTTCTAATCTTAATACTTGCAGAAGCAAAGTACCTGAATGCAGCAGCATCGGGCAGTTACTAATCAAAATGTTCATTAGCACCTGCACCACATCCCATTAGTGAGCAGCTCCAGGTACTCCGTGCTCTGTTAAATCCCACCTCAATATTCCCAAAAGCGTCAATTACACACATTTTTTTCCCACTACAAAATTAATGCACCGTAATGATTTCATCACAAAGTGCTTTATAAATCATCTTAAGACAATCTGTGTTAAAATTCAGCCAGATCGAAGGTAACTTTTCAAAAAACAAGCCGCCTTCTTGTCCTTGGCCGGATCCTCAGTGTCTGTACAAGGTCCCGAGGCACCCAAAGCCAGCAAACCTCGGAGAATTTACACCTGTTGTAAATCTAGCCCTTTCACATAACTTCACCGGCTTTACTGACATTGCATAAAATATAAGTCCAGGATGGCTTTTAATAGCTAGCAAGTAAACACAGAGTCATTTTCTCAGTAATATAATAAACTCACACACTGGCATTCAGAAAATGATGCCCATAATTTTAAAAATATATATACCAAGCTAGCAGTATACAGTGTATATTGTCATTACTGCACAAAATATTCCCAGGAGCAGGTTTCTGCCCATAAATCACTCCTCCTTCGCTATTTCTGTGCAAGTTTACCCTCCTTGCTCCTAAAGTTTCCACCTCTTCTTCCTTTTTTCCCTTAACTAATTTCCCCAAAACACCCACAGTAAGTACATTTAACCACATATACAGTGACTTCAAGCTGACTTATCAGAAGAGGCCAAACTACTTTCACATGATTCTCTAAATACGTAGCTCCTATGACATCAAAATGTTTCTTCAAAAAGCGGGGTGGGTAGCCCCAGTTTCCAAAATATCGTTGTAAGTGTGAGTCAAAGTTTTCTGGAATTAAAATACAATTAAAGCTCATTTTATTTTATCATAGTAGCTTTTAGAGGAGCGTATCAAAAGTTTGCTCATTAGGAAAGACACATTCATCAACAGAATAACAAAAGCTTAAAAAAGGATGTCTTTATTTTTATTTAACGAATGACCCAAATTATGTTGACAATATTTCACGTTCTTTTTAGTCGATGTTTTTAAAAAGCACTGCTGGTAATGCCAATATGCTTTTATGTTTTAAAAGTTCTTTAACCTCTTTTATAGACACCTTTTCTTAAGAATAGTATTTTATAGATACATAATAAGCCTTAAAAAAATACCTGAGAGGTCTTGCCTGGGGATTGCCTGCTTCTACATATGGATGTAAATAATCCTTTATGTAGAGATCAGCAGCACTATTAGAATGGGTGCAAATGAGAATCCTGCTGGAATAAATGGTGCAAATAAAAAAGCAATGAAGAAACAGAAAACAATTCAAAGCAGTAGAATACAAAAAAAAGGAAACAGTGGCCATCTTCCTGCACATTTATCTTAGTGAAACTAGTCACCAACCTACCATAGCTAGCATGATTCAGCTCTTTAAACTCAAATCCTTCCGTTATTAAAAGATTTAAAGTTCAAACAGCTTTTCAATCATTATTTTCTGATTATTAATCTAGACTTGATTTTAAGCAAGGAACAGCTTTTATTATCTAGCATACTACACAACTTTCTGTGTCGAGCAAATCACAGTCATTTTACATGTTGTCAATTTTAACTAGTTTGGTTCTAAACGGAAAATACAGGCTAAGACTATAAAATTACTTAATCATTCCCAAGAAAGATGGATGCCTTGGGTTTTGTTCGGTTTCGAGCTGGATGCAAATTCCACATTTCTATCTTTTACTTAAACTCAAGTAAAAAAATTACATCTTCTCTGCTAATCGAGTATCGCTCTACGTTTAGTGCCCCATCTCACCTGGTATCCTGCTGTTGGAGTATGTGCTTGACTGCCTGAGCCAGAGTGAAGGTTTTTCCTGTCCCATAGGGACCGATGATAAGAACGGGGGGCAGTTGTATGGAGAGCGGGGTGGTGATCGCCAGAACAGCCTCTTTCTGCTTCGCGTTCAGCCGAGGGTCCAACTGCTCATCCCATTGTCTGCACAGAAGGAGGCAACGGAGTTTAAAACCAGGAGCTGTGACAATCGCGTCAGTCAGAAACCAAATGAGAGAAGATTTCAAATGCTTGAAAGAAATTAAAAGGCCTTTACGCTCCTGTATTCTTCGTGTCCTTCTGAGGCACACAAACAGACCAACAATTCCAGTGAAATGATCACATGCTCTAATCACAAAAACCAGATAACATTTGCAATAAATCAGTTGTGGTTTGGTTTTATTGGTGGTGGTTTGTTTCAAAAGGAATCTAACTACTTCTCAATGTAATTTATCTCACCTAATAATAATTAACCTGCACGGTACACGTTTTAGGAGAAAGCATATCCTGCACCATCCCCTGATAACAAAAGCAAGTAGACATCCAACAATTTTCTACTATTACTATGCAAAATGTAACATCAGTTATGTTGCTTCCCTGCAGTATTTACATCGTCAACTTTAAAAGTCAACTGCTATACAACGCCAGGGCTCGGTCAAAGTTACCTACAACGAAATTCAAGAATAATTTAAAAATTAATGACTACCAGTTAAGCACAAACTTCTTTTTTTGAGATCATTAAGGCACATACCTCTAACGGGAAAGCAGTCTAAAAAAGGATTTTTGCTGGAACCAGCTAGCGATACCAGCGTTAAGAGGAAGATGCTCTCAGAAAATTCCAATGAACGTAAGAGGTTAAAGATTTGGAGAGACAGTTTTTAATATTCCCACTGACAGATTTAAAAGTAGACAGGCGTAGTAAAAAGCACCTGTCACTGCTGCGCATATGGCCATGCTTTAGTAACGTGATCCGCCTTGGTCCAAGCACTTTGCTTCTTACAGACCGGGCAAGTTTCTATTCAGTAGTGTGAGCAACAGGGCGTAGAACCAAGAGGGAATTCACTGAATTCCTAACTTTTAAGACAGCTATGAACAACAACCTGGCAGGAGACTCTAAGAAATACTGGAATTAACAGGGATGTAAAACAAAAATAGAAGAAAAGCAGTTTTGAGACAGAAAAGCCAGTTTTGTGTCCATCAGTACTGATTCTCAAGGTAAGGCGAACCAAGCCACCAGATGGGAAAAAAAACATGCTTATTACACTGACTTAAATTATCTATATAATGGTTGTAGTTCAGTTTATGTATCTAAGAAATATAGAACATTAAACAAATAAAGATCAACTATAACCAATAAGTAAATTTCTCTAAATATAAATTCCCTGACATAAACCAGAGCAGATAAAGTTCTAGCTTACTTGACTTACCTCCTTCTTATTGAAATCACTACTTACTTCCAAACTATTCTTAAACACTATTTCCTTGTAAGACTCACTCCAAATTAAGTCAGTGAACCATTGCCATTGCCCTCCATTAGCTTTGTAGTACAATCCTATGCAAACCTATTCCCTTCTTTCTGCCCGTTCTGTCTCAGCTTTGATGCATGAACATCCTCCCCAGGAAGCTGCTGCCACCCTTTTCTCCTCTCTGTTCTTCCTGCACTTCCAAAGACAAACTAAAGTTTTTCCAGTAATTTTTGTCTTGCATTTATCTCGCCGTCTCGGGTTTCTGGCCAGATCCCTTTCCTTTTAATCCTCGAGCTATCTTCTGATTTGCCCTGCATCACAATCGCACTCGTAATCCTCACCTTGGAGACGCCACACGGCTCCTCACATGCTGCCCAGGCTATCGGTTCCACATTCCGCTCATTTTCCTGGTTTCTAAGAACAGCAACCTCACGCCTCTTTTCTCTCTCCCTATGCAGCAAGAACACTGCCCATATTCCCCGAGCAACACAGCCTCACATTTCTCTTTCCTCTTTGAGACAAACTATTTTCACTACATCAGCCTTAAGTTTCCTTCACAGTATTTATATTACGCGGGGGTTTATAATTTCATAAAGGAAACTGTATGACATGTATACAAAGAATCTCAGGACTGCTTGCAAGTGCAATGCTGGTCCTTCCATGACTCATTCCCACACTTTTCCTACTCATTCCCTCCAGTGATTTGTCCAAATTTGGGCTCATTGCATCAAACTCCAAAAGTCCTACTGGATTGCTCCTTGAATCCTGCCCAGCAAACTCCTTGGAACTTGTATTTCCATTCCTATAAAGTACGATGCATAACTTCAGTGAAGAAGAGCACAACGGCAAATAACAATATTAGATCTGTTTTCTACAGCCCCAACCCAACTGCAATGCCTATAAAACCACAGCTCAACCGCAGGGAAAACCCATCAACAGGTTCTGCTCCTCTTGTTTTATTTAGAACACGGTTAACGAAGAGCAGGGCATGTTGCTTGTTCTAGGGCAGATTTCAGCTGTCTGTTGGGAGAAATTCGGTGTGGCATCACCAGACAATGTTGGATACAAAAGTGTTTGTACGGCGGTACCTGTTGGGACTCCAGGGGATGGTGGGAGTCATGCTGACATCGGGAAACAAAATACTGTTGTCCTTGATCCTGTCCAAGGCATAATGCATTTCACAGAGGGGCAAGCGATTCAACTGAAACTGGAGTTCAACCTGCAGGACAAAACGAATGAATAAACGAAGAGGTGAAACAATTAAAAAAAAAAGATTAATTTAGAAAACATTCATTGGACTTTGCTGTAAATGATGCATTTTTATCTTCCTGCAAACAACTGAATCTCAGAAGAAAACAGCAAACGTCATTCAATCAGAAGATTTGCAATAAAATTAACTTGCATCTCTTTTTATTTTGAAGGAAAGATAAATACAGCATTTTCTCCAATGTGATTTCACTGATTGACTTTTAAGATTACATTCCACTGTACTTTTGGAAGAAAAGTAAAGAGAACACATTCTTGGACAAACTTTTAAATACCAAAAAATACTCCTGGAAAACATTATTGTCCTAAACCATTGTTTTTACAAATGTAAGCTTCCATCCCTTATCGTAAGAACAACTACGAAAAAGTGACAGGCCAGAAATTTTTACGGATCAACAGATGACACCAACCAAATGTGCGAGCAGCAGAGGTAAACCCCTAATATTATTTACTTCTACTCAAATATTCTGGAATAATATAACTTGTCATTTATGTTTCGTTATTAGGACTCTTCAAAAGTTAATTTCTAACAGTTAGCTGCTTATCAATACATACAGTTTTTTGTTCTCTCAATTACTTGCGGTTTAATGCTAGTAAATAAAAGATAATGCCAACAAAATTCTGGTACAAAGCCAGAAACAACATGAAGAGCATGTTTGTTAACATCCCTGATTAAATTCAGAACTGAACAATGGATAGTGAAATTAGTTTATACATAGACACACTAAAAAAGCAAAGAGGAAAACACATTCTAAATTTGAACACAGTATAAAAGCAACTCGTGGGGAAATAAGTCATTAAAACAGTTCACTGAGATTATCATTTACACATATTTAAGTTTGCAATTAGTATCTCCAATCATTTAGTTTTCTAGATTTACCTGCTTGTTGGAGCTGACATTCCTTTATCTGCCACAAAGTCGCCTCCTACCATCAGGATCACAGCTGTGAAAACCCTTTTGTGCACCAGGGATCTTTACCATGTGAAGATTATCTCCTTCAAAAGGATTTGCAAACCATAGCTCTTAGCTTTTTTTTTCTCCTAGTGTAGTTAAATATTACACTGTTCGTATTATTATGTATGTGTAAAATGAGCACTAGCTTTGCTGTAAATAAACAACGTTTGCTTGTATGAGCGCAGAATGCAGCCATCGACTTTCAGTCTCTGGCGGATATGAAGATATTAAATATTCATCTTGACTACCACAGTTTTACAGCGGGATGTACAACTGTAACGCTGAAGAAAAAGGCAGTGGCCAATGTGTATGGCGTTACGGATGGAGTTCACTAAAGGGACTGCTTGGACCTGCTTAGAAAAGGAGACCTTTGCCTTTTTCTCCTTGCTAGGAGAACAGGAGGCTGAGGAGAGACCTCCTCGCTCTCTACAACCACCCCAAAGGTTGGAGCATGGAGGGTGTTGGTCTCTTCTCCCAAGCGACAGGATGAGAGGAAATGGCCTCAAGCTGCACCAGGGGAGGTTTAGATTGGATATTAGGAAAAAATTATTCCCAGAAAAGGCTGTGGGGCATTGGAACAGGTGCCCAGGGCAGTGCTGGAGTCACCATCCCTGGAGGGGTTGAAAAGGCGTTTAGACGAGGTTCTCAGGGACATGGGTCAGCGCTGGAGTTGGGTTATTGTTGGACTCGATCCTCAGGGTCTCTTCCAACTGAAACGATTCCATCCTAACTTTTTTTAAACAGCACACATGAACTTTTCAGAAATTTTGTTTCCCACTGTTCCACCCTGTAGTTTATGCCCATCCACTGCCCAATACCCTGGTCCCCACAAGCTGGGGTTCAGCACTGATCACGAGAGATACAATAAAACTACGATAATTTAAATTCTGAAAAGCTGATGCTCATCTGAGCGATACCTTAACAGCTGCCAAGCAAGGAGCCTGGCATGAAACACCTCCCATTATCTACCTGCATTCACCGCTTTCTTTAACAGCTTGGAATTTGCTTTGTTTTTAATCCAGTTTGGACTGAATTGAACAGTTACATTTGCTGTTCCAGAGCACTGAACGAGGCCATCTGTGAAGGAGAGGCATGTAACCTGCTTTAATATATATTCCACGCTAAGAAAACAGTGGGAAAGGAAGTGAATCCATTGCCAGTTTCAGGGAAGAGGACACAGAGTAATCACTCCAAAAATAAAACAGTCGCATGTTAGTCTGGTCACCAAAAAGAGCAGCAGCCAAAGGGGTTTAAAGCACCAGTTCATCCCATCCCATCCCACCCTCATGAATGGTGCCCTTGATAGCAGCAGAATTGTGTCTTTAGTAGAGTTAAGCCAGGACAACAGGTAAACAAGTGATCAGGAAGTTTCTGAGATGAATTCTTAAAATAAGAAAGGAAATAAACCACCTAACTTATCGAAAACCTACAGAAATAAAAGCAACTTTGCCAATGTTTAAGAACCACATAGGGAATACTAACACCACCGAAGACAACTGCAAAATTTCCGGCATCTTTAATAAAAATGCTATACATCCAAATTATAATATCCTCCGTTCTAACCTGAGGTTCTCTTTCCAAATTTTCAGTCAATACCTAATCAGAAAAAAATTCCTCACCATTAGAATTCATCAAAATACAAGTAACACTTTAAGGATTTGAGCAGCAGTTCACTGATACATGTATGAAGCACCAAATGACCTTACAAATAACTAACTTCAGGGCCCAGTTTTTAACACAGGATAGATTTGAGGCCTCAGAGAAAGTTTTTAAGACACTCAGAGAAAAACAAGCCAGTTACTGAAGCCCCAGCTCATTTTGCATTCCAGTGGAGTTTCTGACAGAATCAATTACTAAGTTTAATTATTGTTTTAAGAAAACAGACACAAACCAAGAGGCCAGAATAACGTACATCTTCCTAGACCAATTATCCCTGTTAAATTAAGACATTAGGATTCTTGATATGTTTTCTCCAAAACAAAATCAATGGGAAGAATTAACCCTTTGGTGAAAATGCATTCACTTCACGCAACTCCAGTGCCCATAATTTGAGGCTATTTCTATTTGGTAACAAGACCAATCATAAGGTCCACAGAGACACACACTGGGAAAGGGTGAGGAGCTGTAACTCCACTTGAGCTTTGTCTTCTATTACAGGCATTTAAACTAATGCACTATCTTGTTTGCAAACCACACATTATTTAAAATATATATATATATATAGTATCCTCACCCATTTCATGTTAACTGCAGAATAAACAAAAGCATGACCTTCCTGCCAACACAATTTTCTCTAGCGAAAGTGTGCTAAGTCCTCATTTTGTGACTAAATGCCTCAGAGACAGATAAATATCTGTCTTGGGTATAAGTGTCAGGGGAGTGAAAGCCATGGAGGCAAGTATTAGCATTCTGAAACACAGGATACGTATAATAAAAGTATTTATCCACCTTCTTCATGCTTCCATCTACCAACCTCACCATCATCAAGGAAATACTGTGAGCTGAAGACTTTTCCACTGAAGGACAATATTCCTTTTGTTCTGCCATAGGCTCAGAGAGCAGCGCAAGGCCCATTCGTAACCTCAGCAGAGCTTATTAAAAACTAATCTCACCTCAGGCCTAGGAACAAACAGCGGAATCCACAACTACAAAAAGAATGAGAGGATACAAACGAACGGGAAGATACAAAATAAAGAATCTAATATGTCAGTTAAAGACTGAGTTCTAGCTGGCTGTGTCAAGAGCAACAGATATATATATCTATACATATTTTTATTTTTTTTTCCCCAGAAACAACACAGGAATAGAAAACTCCCTCATTTGAGTTAATTAAGAAAAGGTTCCTGAGGTCTCTGGGGAGAACAGCTGTGATGGACAGAACGATGGGAACCACAGCAGAGAGATTAAACTGGAGAAAAGCTTTAGAGCGAGAGGGGCGAGGGTGGGTAGGTCTGGTGGAAGAAAACCCCGGAACTATTCACAAACACCCACCCGCAGGAAAATAAAAATAACACAAAGCTTTCCTTTGCAAGTCCATAGAGAGAGGGCTCTGTATAATATTTGAACCAGCAATGTGAAAAACAACGTCCAAGACAGCTCACAAATTGCACTCTGAAAACCATGAGATACACAAGCAAAAATCTGCAAGCGACGCCTAATCATCTTAGAAGAATTTTGCCAGAAATGAAATTCATTAAAATGTAATATTACTCTGTGACAGTTCTAAAATATTAATTTCCTTTCCAAATAATAAGACTCATACGTAGGTAGATTTTACCTATCTGAAATACTCATCTGTGCTCCGCTTTCTGTGTATGACGATGAATAACAAAATCTCTTTTCGTATCTTCAAGCAATTATTTTGGGGGAAGCCAAACCAGACAACGCAAACAATTCTCATCCCAAAACCACTTCCACTCAGACTCACCTGCATTTCACAGTCTGCCCGAAGATTCAGCTCCTCGCAGCATTCCCTGGATACCCTCAAGAAGATATAATCCTTCGTTTTCTCCTCGATAGCTGCTTCATAAACCTTCTCTTTGGTTCCTTGGGTCTGTGCTGACTTCTCTTTAGTGACAGGCAATAAATAAACAGCGTTGACTTTGGTCATCACCAGCCGTCCAGCCAAAGTGTCTTCCGAAAGCGTTTCGGTGAGCTTAAAGCGGCCGAAAAGTTGTCCGTTTTGGGCGTACTTTGCACCTCCAGAAACACCGGTGAGCATGAAGCTTGCTACAATCTGCAATTGCACTTTTATGTTGAACCTGAGTGGGAAAGCACCGAGTCAGTGTGGAAAGCGCTCTTGGATGCGGGAATTTCATGCATTTACATTGGAGATTCGCTGCCTCGCATTTTGAATGTACAGCTTCGGAACGTAAACACGTATGGCCAAACTGGCCCTTCCTAAGCGTGCAGCTGTCAAATGTTTAGGCAGTTGCTTTTGATTATAGCCCACAAAACATCTATTCAAAAGAATCGACGTCTAAGGAGCTTAAAAAACAAACCTGCACAAGAGAGAATCAAACACCACATTTTCTGAGATGAAAATGAGTTTAAGGTGAATTAGAGTTGCTCTGCATGTCCCAAAGCAGTAAAAATTTCTATTTAAATAGCTTGTAAGCTTACATTAGGCATTCAAGGAGAGAAACACAGGCAAAGAGCAGAGTGAGATTCCTATTTATTTCACGTCTCTTTTCCAAGCTGCACATCAAAGACAGTGATCTACATCTTAACAGGTAAATGGTATTGTACCTATAATGCAGAGGGACTGATCAAAATGCCTCCCAAAAAAATCAGAATGTAGGCATTAAAATGAGATCATTTTATTGGAAATAAGGGAACGGCCTCACAGGCTCAGCCACATAAACCATCTACCCACAGAATTCCTATCAGCAGCGAGATCCCCCTGTAAGCAGAGACGTAACAAATTCATTCTTTATAGTGACCATTTTCTAGAAGTCACACGCGTAACACATTAAAGTGACTTATTAGCACACTTTATTGACCTCTCACCAACACATGCTCATCTCACCCCAGAGTGTCTGCATTTTTTTAAACAGATTGCTTCAACCTTTTTTTAAAAAGAACAGAAATGGGAAAAGCTCTGTCACATTAACAATATTCAGAGTTCTCTTCTCATCAGCAACTTTCTCCTGAATTTGCAACGAATTACGGAAAAAAAAGTAAAAACTTTTTTTTTTCCCACAAATGAAGTAAAAACTCTTGGAAAAAATTTCTCATTTTCTTATAATACTTTTCATACTTACACTGGGTTTATTTGATCTGTTCTTCTTATAATTTTTTATTTCACCTAATAAACCTGTTATTTATTATTTAAGCCCTGTAGCATCAATAATCATAAGCCCATAACAATAAAAGCCAACAGTTTAGCTTGCTTGGCAATTAAACATGCACCGTACCAAACCAATCAAATCTATCTTTTTTTCATAACTGGTAAATCATGAGTCTTGCACAAAACCCACAAATTTGCCCCCTTGTGGTAGTAGTTGCTTCTTTACATAACATGGGCACTAAACCAGATCCAAACTTCACATTCCTGCACTCTCAAAAAGCAAGAGATGTTTTCTTACTGACCATGTTCAGTTCATCAGGAACACAAATGCTACTGCACAAGCTCCAGTTAAAGCAACCGCTCAAACCCACATCTAAACCAACTCATATCTCGTTCAGATGGTTGTTAAAATACTATATAAAACATTTAACACAGTAACCAAGAGCTCAGCATTACTACTAAGATACAACCACAGGCTATTGTTAATTTATTTTCTTAAAACTTCTATAAAGTTGAATCCCTATGCTACTGAATATGCATCAGCTCGTTCACAAATTCAGATTTATAAAAATGTGCTGGAAAACAGTATTACTGCCATTCTGAAGCAAGGCGCAAGTTCGTGTCTTTGTAAGCGACTAAACCGGACCTGCAGGGCTAAAGGGAATCTGAAGATTAGAGATTATCAAGCAATTTTCTATTGAGTAAACTGACACCTTCTGGCAAACTGGTAAACTGCAAAATCCTCTACGGCTCAGATCTGAAAAATCAAAGTTGGTTCTTTCATCCATTCCTCACCCGCTTTGCAGGTTTATCCAGTCACGCTGCCACCAACGGAACAAACAAAACCTCCCAGTTCCTCCTAAGCTCTGCAAAATCCCAGCCTAATCGCAATGTTAACGAAACGAGCTACAGTAAAGCCTGCTGTTCATATTTAAAATCGCAGAAATTAAAGGAAGACTTCATAAATCACTAATTCACCCAGTACCATCGAAAACAAGAAATTCCCAAAAGGCAAACAATCCCATTCTGAAGGCCCATATAACAATTTCTTACAAGTCCATTCGGCACATTTCCCCTACATTTACACACGCAGGGCTCAGACAGGGTGTGCGGTGTGACACCTTCCTAGGAATCGATCAACGGGAGCCACAGCAATGACAAAAGCAAACTTACTTTCCACCAGAGCCAGTATTTTGAGTTTTCAGACAAATCTGTAACTCTGGTAGCAGACAGTGCACTGCATGGAAGGAGCTACATGTCACCTCACACTTTATTTCATGTTCATACAAGAAAATACACGGTAATTTCCAGCCCCTCTAACAGTTACATGCTGGTTTTCTTTTGAATGTGCAGGAGAGACAGTAAGAGTTTTAAAACCATCGGATTGTACATAGGGCAAAACTTCCCCAAATCAAACTAGTGTCTAGATCAGAACATCGTCTTGCTTTTTCTTACAGAATATGTTTGCATTTGGAAATTAGACGGCAGTGGCTCCTTTATTCTAACCTTTATTGCCCTACTTTGTGATGTTCTTACATGCAGTAATTTTTACAAAGGCCTCTTGAAAGATTAGAATAAATACGATTTAAAAGTAAAGCTCCCTGACACTATCCAAATGGAACTCCCTTGCAATTGAGTTCAAGGCCTTTTAAAGCCACTGTAACCTCCACCCAACACTTCTCAGTAGTTCCACTCAGGTGATCGCACAAAACGTCTGAAACGTTTTCCTAGAAAGTGAGAAATCACTAACATTCTTAAAACCCAACAATTCGCTCCAATCTGAACCCCAGACACTCATTTTATTCCAGTTTGCCGCAAGAGACCATGACAACCCTGCTACTTTCACGATGCACATACTCAAAGCCACCAGGGAGTAGCAGCTCAACAACATTTCCACTCACGGCACCACTCCAGAGGTATCACAACCCACTTGTGTTTGTATTTCGGGGCCCATTTCAGGCTGGCAACCCTGACACTTCACTAGGGAGCAGCACGTGTGCCATCTCGGCCCCCGAGGAGCGGGAAAACGCGCGAGTCTGGGCCTCGCTGCAGTAAAGCGGGTCAGCAACAAGATCAAACGGATATTTCTGTCATCAACACCATCAAACCAGGAGGTGTCAAGATTATTAAAACCGACTCTTATTAATCTACGAGATAGAAAAAGAAGAGCAATAAGTTATTGCTGCACCAAATTGTCCAAAGGGGAAGCATTAGGCACAGGATACACTTATTATTCTCGCATTTCTACAGGCGCGCTGCTCTTCGGTTCCCTATGAGGCACGAGAGCGCAATTCGCAATGTGAAAATTCACTCGGTAAAAAGACTGTTTACTTTTATATCATATTTAATGATGTTTACCTCAAACCCACTTTCGTTTTAAAAAGCCTTAGAAGAGTCGTCCTCATTATAAATATGTATGACAGAGAATATTTCTGTGTTCAAGCATGATTCCTCTGTCTGTCAGATTCCAGCTCAAAAGCAGAACACAGCAGTCATAAAAGAGATGAAGAAAACTAGTTCAGATATACTGCCCTTCATCCGAGATACAAAATGAAATGGAACCATTTTTCTGCTTTAAAAGCATCAGAAATACAACTACTCAGAGTATTTTCTTCCTAAATTCTAGAGGGGCGATTCGGCTGAACCTCTGCAGCTCCAGGAGCGGTCGGTCTTAAAATACATTTCACTTGGGTAAAATGTACATAATACCTAAAGATATTACAGAACCAAACAAGCAAAAAAATGCATACTGTGTGCCTTTTATTCACAAGCTGGTTTTCAGCCTATTTAGAGAATAAATATAATAAAGTCAGCTGCCACACCATCATGAGATCAGAGTTTGATCCACCCACAATTCAACCTTTGTCTCAAGAAAAAAAATTGCTTTACACTCCCTCAAGGGCTTTTATACAAAGATTTCATATATTACTTTGCTATAACCCACTTTCACCAAGGAACAAACATACAATTCCTATTATTATCTGTTTGTATCAAGAGCCAAAAAACTATAAACAAAAATAATTATCAGACGTTAACAAAACACTGTACAATAGCTGTTTTGTGCCTCCAACTGTAAGCATAGACTGACACACACAATTTAGTTTAGATGAGCTATCAGCAAACCACATTTGTTGAGCGCCAGTGACCTTTATCAAAAGTTACTATTTCCAGATTCATATTCAACTTCATTTCCAAGAAACACGATGATCGAGTATCTTAATCATGTAGCTTTAATGAAAAAAGTCGCATCCTCATTTTAATAGGACAGCAAGAAACATCTAAGAAGTGTTTTTTATAAAGGTATCACTTACTTGCTGACTTCCTTATACTGTGCTATTTCCTCTATATAAAGGAGGTCGTGTAGCCGTGACTGGTAGTTGGTCTTGGTCAATGATTTGTCCAGGACAGACTGTGTGAATAGCTGGTCAGCAGAGAGAGGGATTTGGTATCTGGTAAGAAGGCTCTTCTCCAATTCAGTAGTTTCATTAGGCTCAAATTCGACAATAGTCTTAGAAGTGGAATCCCAACGCTTGGCTGTGGTCAGGAGCTGTTGCCGTGCGTGCATCAGGTATTCAAGATCTGGATGTTGATACATAATCAGGAAAGAAAATAAGTCGAAGTTCTGTATGTGTCTGGTTTTTATTTAAAAAAACCCAAACCCTACCAAAAATAACCCCATTCAGGATAATCGATTAAATATGGGTGAGTCTTCTCTGCCTACAACAGCTTTACTAAGTTCACTGCCAGTAACTACCATCCCTACTTTTCAGGTGTACACAGAGAATAAGCAGGCTCTGAAACAATATCATAAAATAAAATATTCTATGGATAGCAAATAGAATGAATACAGACGAACAAAGAAAGCGCTTTTAATAATTGCAAGGAACTTCGGAGGCGTTGGCATCACAATATGCTTTCAAAGTCTAACTGCAACATCATCTCATTTCAAAAATATAAAGTAGGGAAGAACCTTAAAATATATACTACAAAATTTAGAAGGCAATAAATACAAGTTGATAAGCTAGCTGGTAAGAAATGGTTACATTTGCAACATGGTGAAAGGCTTTAAAAAAATTCTGCAATGCTGTAAGATGTGTATTCTGCAGAGTTGCATTACAGAGGTAGTTGCCAGGCAAAACCTAATGTAAACTAACATGATATAAAGATAGAAAATTTAAAGGAAATTGATTTTTCAGTATACCCCAATTTCAGGGACCACGTAGCTGAACTGAGAAACAGAAGGCCAAGCACTGTCTGCAGCCACTCGAAATCCATCCATTAACACCACAAAACCACTGTGACAACAGTGCATCAGCCAACAGAATTGCCGCTAAGTTGCAGAGCTGAAAGTATTTGGCATTTATAGGGAAGCTATGATATCTTAATGTATTATCTCTGAGGAAGATTGCAGATAGGTATCCAGGATATCACACCAACGCTGGAAAATGTGTGAAAAAGACAGTTTCAAATTCAAGTCAAATACTTAACATCATCTTGACTGTCTTTATTCTAAATAGAAGAAAACCAGCTTTTCAGCAGAAGAAATCTCAGTTCAGCTTGGCTATGACTACAGGAACATAGCTTGTTTTGCTCTCTAATCTCACAAGTACGTGTTCACTAAGAAGCCAAAGTCAAACATCCACCTCAAGCCTGAACCATGTTAGAAGCTACAGTTGCACAGCAAGAAAAAGTCTGTGTCTGTGTGGCTTCTGTGTTTGAAATCATCTCACCATAAATGAAGCTTTCGCTGGTACTAACCATACCTCAGATCACAAAAGCTCAGGAATTATGCTGGGATTAAGTCTTTGTTTGCTGGGAAGACAACTCCCAGGACTAGAGAGGCCTGACTTAACCAGTCCTGGCACAGATTGCACATGCAGTGCATAGAAAACTTCCCTTAGTTCTCTTTTTCCATAACAAATTAAGATTTCTCAAGGCATAACAGAGGCTCTTCCATTAAAATATTTTAATGTTGACCTTGCTTTCCTGCCTAGATCCCTAGACAGGGCCCTGAATCCCATGCAAATGTAGAGACGTCGGGCAGCTTTCTGTTTGAAAAGCACTTCTATGAGATCCCAATCCATGTAGACCAAAAGTAAAAGAATACAGACAAGCAATATGTGCAAAGGAAATATCAGTAACTCATGCCAGAGACTGCTACCTCAATTCATCCAGCGCTTCCACGCGGACCTGAACTGCCTGTTTCTTGCATCACTTGGGTTAGTAGGTGGCTAAGCCAAGACCATAGATTGGTTTGACAGTAACTCTAACTCTGCAAATAAGTTATTGCTTGGTCTTCTTGATCTTAAACAGGTTTACAACAAAAGGACACCCATTCTCCACAAACTGAACATCTTCGGAAGCTGTGACTCCCCACATTGTTCCATGGAGGTCATTTCACAGCTCCTGAAAAGCCCACAGCCTTCGTTCTAAGCACAGTTTCTCGCTTGCAATGCAATATCCTCTGATTCAAGAGACATTCCAACTTGTACTTGTAGCCAAGAGCAGGAAGGCTGTACTTGGGTCATCTGGAAAGATCAGTTCATGATCTTTGGTATTTGCTATTTGCAGTTGCTTTTTGTTAATGTTGCAAATATTAACCTGTTGTATGAACATAAAGGCCAGGAATAGAAAACTGCTGTTTCCTCAGTTTCATCTTTTTTCCTTCCTTTTTCCTTCTCTTCTTCTTCCTGTTTACATCCCAGTGCTACAATTCTGTTTCTTTGGTGTCTGTATCTCTCAAATTTTCATAAAAAACCACCATACTCTATCCCACCCCTTTGTTTGCTGCAAGTGACACAGTGACCTATATTCAGCTCTCATAATCTTTTACCACAAATCAAAGTGCTTCCTTCTCTCTGGCACTTCTTCAAACATCTTCCAATTTGTTGACACGCTTCTGATAATGGAGCTATTTCAGGTTTGAACTGAGAGGCATAGATCAATTTCACAAACAAAATACAAACCTTACAACAACATGTAGTTGTTTGTTTTTTACTGGAACACACACACAAAATACAGCTACACTTTCTTCACATTTTCAAAATTCATGTCAACAGCAATTTATTGAGTTACAAGCCTATACTTTGCCTCTTGCCTTTGACAACCCTAGTCAGATATTGCAAGGGAAAAAACAAACAAACACAAACTTCTCATATAGTCTGTTTTAATTAATTAATGAATTACGAGGTGTATTCTTATACAGAAACACTTCATCTCTCTACTGACCTTTTCCTACATGTTTAACATTTTCATCGATACGCGAACGATTATAAAAACATAAGCATACTTCAACTTCCAGCGCTGCCTTCAGACACGTACCAAACTAGAAATCCCTCGCGTTTTGACAAGATTTAGGAGCCGTGCCCCAACACAGAGTAACAGTCATACTCCAATTATCTGCCTTATTTAGACCACCTGAAGCTTTTGTCCACTATTTATCCTCGTATACACGACAAACATACCATACAGTAAAAGACGTTCACTAGCTGTTAATGCACAAGTTGTTCGCCCAGAAGCGTGAAAAGGAAAGAGAGAGCATGGAAGATTTCCACTATTCCAAAGAAAAATGTTAATACATTACCTTCAGTTGAAGCAGCATCAATCATCACTCGTTGCATGAGGACTGGTTCTAATCCAAAATCAAACACAACAGTTTGGCGAAAAGTTCCAAAGATTTCTGTGTTAAAGGCTATACTGACTTTGTATACATAGTGATCGAGTCCGTTCTGGACCATCTTTCCTCCTATCCATTCCTGACAGTTTTCTGGAACTTCTTGTGATACCTGGGTAGTGCTGTCTCCAGCAGATATTGCAACGATACTAAAATGCGGACGATGGGCATCATAAAGCAATGCCACTCGATACAGCATTCTTGCAGGCTGTAAAAAAAAAAAAAGCAAAGGTTGAAATGACTGAAAACTGAAATTATTTTAGGAATATCTTCACTTGCAATCAGGTAATGAGAGCTTATAAGAACTCTCAGCTTCACAGAGCAGGCACAAGTCCTGCCCGCTTTCCAGAAATCCGGGCCGTCAATACATAATCGCCAGAGCTGCTGGGAAAAGAGAGAGAGGAGATGCTGCGAGGAAGCCTCCCTATTTTAAAAAGAATTACGCAATTGAAATCTTAATGGAAAAAGGTTATGGGCTGCATTCTAGTTCTTATTGACTCACTTTCAAAAGATAAGTAGTCCTACCTTGCAAGTGAGAGCAAATGTCCATGTCTGATGAGACTTTTTGGTGGTGACAGTTACCGATAGCTCAGGACTATGTTCTACCCTCACTCCTTCTACACATTCACTAAGCTAGATAAAAAGAAAAAGAAGTTAACGTTAAACTTCTACAAACAGTATCCAAATAAAAGCATTTAGGAAAAGGTAGTATTTTTCTAAACAGGAAGTGGAAACAATGGTTTTCGAGACTGCGCAGGATTGATCTAAGTCCTGCGTAAGAATTAAGGAAAATACATGCTAGTTCAGCTAGTTCAGAAGGCAAACCTACTAGATCAAAGAATGTAATAATTTCAGGACAATTAACCACAGGACTTGAGTTTCAAAAACCAACCTAATTGTAAATGTTTAAAGTAGAATACGATTTCATTTGGAAAGAAGAACCTGACACAATGAGGCCCCAAGACTGCACTTCCAGGAGACCCCAGATCTCAGTGACGGCAATGCGACCATTAGAGACAGCAGGAGACTACAATCAGGCTTTCTGCTCATTAATGCGTTTTGCAGAGAGTCCACCCTTCCCAGATTTTAACAAACAGTAGATGGACCAAAAACTCCTTAGGGTCAGTGGTAAGTAGAGCTGGTCAAACACTGCAAAACCACGTTCTTTGGAATTCCAAACAGCTGCTAAGTTTGATCACATCCGTACCCCTGCACTCTTTGGTATTTAAACTTTTTTGAACATGGAGCGGAGTGGCTGTTCTTCATACAAAGAAAAGGAGCCATGCACAAACGAGCATTCTCCACTAAGTCGTGAAAGCTTCGCCATTTATTGTTCCGCAGTTTAAAAAGTTGTGCCATCTAGTCAAGGAACAGGAACACCACCATGAGACTCGGCTGACCCCTGCTGCACTGGGAATAGTAACGACGCAAAACGAACAAGCTGTGATTTACAAACTCTACAGAATTCTGGAAAATAATGAGTACATTTGCAGGAATCAGCCCAAGCCGCTGGTATCTTTGCAAGAAGACACAGGGCAGGATGGAGAGGGGAGCAAACTGGTTGGACCATTTCTTGGTAAAGAGTAATTCGACCAGCTCTGATAATAAGGGCCAAAACCAGGCTCATCTGTTAGTTTTAAATACGAACACATAGGGAAGTAGTGTATTTTCCTTACCACTTTCTCAGGAGATAACGAATTCATCCATTTCTCAATCAAGGTTTCCATATAACTGCCCGAACACTGTTTGTTTTCCTTCTGCTGTTTTAATCTGATCAAGCGGGAGGCGTAGCGTTTCTGCCATTCCGTCAGCTCCTCCTGGGAATGTGCTGAAGTACACTGCGCACCGTACCTGCAGATCCCTTGCTCCAAAAATCTACAGGAAAGAGGAAAAACGATTATGCCTTGAACTTCTCAGTGTCCAATTAGAAAAAGAAACTTATCCAAATTTTACTTTTAAAGCCAGGAGGACATTCTTTGAAGTCTCTCACACAGAACTAAAGGCACTTTAGTCCATGTGAACTAATTTGGATATATATACAGCTGCACAAGATTTCATTAGACAGGCAGCAGCCTTTCTTACTGCAAGGTCCAGAAAAGCCTATCAACTTTCTTTGAAACAAAGAGGGACACAAGTCGTCTTAAAAAATTTCCAGCTTCAAAGAAGAATCAAGTGTTTTCACAGCAATTAACACAATGAGATTGTGGGCTATCCCTGAAACAACTAGGCACTGTATTAATATGAATAAAACACTGTTAATCGGGGCAAAAAGACGACAGAGGAAACTTCCTCCCATAGTTACGGTATGAGCTGATTAATACTCATCCAGCAGTTTCTCCTGAAGCAACAGTGACATCACATGGTCCTTTCTACTAAATACACTCCACAGAAATCACCTCGCAAGGAAAAGGATTAATCCTCTTCTTTGTAAAGGGTCTGTGGGTAGGGGAAACAGACAGATGCTGACCTGTCACTAGGAAAGTGGTCTTCAAACCACCCTCCTATGAAAATGCAGCTAGTGATTCCCTTTTGTAAGCTGAAGTGCTTTTGGATAAACTGACCCTTCCAAAAATCTGCGAGTGAACCAACTCCCGTTGTAACAAGTACCTTCATTTTCCTGACCTCTTAATCATTCTGTCAGCAGCTAAATAAAAGATGAAACGTTACGATCCCTCGGAGGATGTTCATATAAAGCAAGAACTTTACCTTTTACATAGCGTGTATTCCTCACTGCTCGTGACGCCCCTGGGCGGGGGGCGGAACTGCCAACCGTCCCGGGACCCTGCGGAGGAGTCAAAACGTACGTTACCTTCTAATTGCCAAGTATTTTTGAGTTGGGTAGTAATGGTACAGAGAACCTGAGCCTTACACAAGCAAAATTATCCACCAAAAATTAATTTTCAATCCCTAACAAATTCATTTAAAACAAAGGTCTAAAGGCTATGAGGGCAAGTTTCAAACAGTTGGCAGAATGGAGTAGGTTCTGATAAAGCACTTTGACCAATAAATAGAAACTTCTGCCTCTAAACTCAGCCAGTGATGAGATAATTCTACCTTGGTCTTCAAGACTCATCACTACAGTCAAGCCCATTTTTTGCTTTTTGACTACAACGCAGTGCTGAGCATTCAGCACAATCCAAGTCTTCCCACTGCAAAATGAAGTAGCTTTAGAACAGAGTTACGTACCTTCTTCTAAATCTTCTACATGATAGCCTGATGGTACTTTACCAGCTGCCTACAATTATATAAAAAAAACAACAGTTATAAGGGAGCGCAAAACAATTTCACCAACAAGAACTTCTTTGGTTTCTTTGCTGTCAAAATGTGTTTTAGAACGACAAATACAAAAATATTAATCGGGAGTCTGAAATCACTTCCAGTCACAAACACGAATTTCATATTAACCTAACAACCAGATTGCAGACGTTGATCAAAGGAATTGTGACAGGAACGCTGAGTCCACTCATTGTTAGAAGAAAATCTGAGAGATTTTACAAGACCAAATTCAACCCTGTGATCATTTTAATGTGGACTGCAGCAAGGTTTTTGAAAGGCCAAAAGCCTAAACTATACCGAAGTGTCTTTCAGCTTTGAATCCACATTAAAAATCAAGCCCAAATCAACAACAAAGCGTACGAAGAAAAAAAAAAAGTGGCAATTCAATCAATAGACGTGACGTATTAACTTCAAACAGAAGAAAAGGTGACCGAGAGGGCATTTATACTTGTTGACCAATATCTTAAGTCATGTTTATTACTTCAGAATGATTTCCAACTGAGAAAAATACAATCAATAAATTAATACATAAAACAAAATGCTTTGAATTTTTCAAGAGAGTCAACAACCTATTAGCACCTTTTTCTATTTTCTCATACGTCACGCAAGGTTGTGATGAAAGGTTCCTGAACAGGCAGGTGGGAAAAAGCCACGGACCAGTGGAAACAACGATGTTGGAACCAGTTTGTTCATGGTGAGCCCAGATCTCCTGGGACACACGAAAACGAGCCTTGCAGCTCTTGCAGGTACTGCTCATTATTTTCCCAACACTGTGCTCATTATTACCTCTGTTTCAGCAAGAAGTGTTTTCAGTCGTGTCAGATCTTTAGTTACCATCCCGTTCTGGGGGGGGGAGAAAGAACATTAATACATCAAACACATAAACCTTCACCTGCATTAAAGCACAACAACAAAGTTCATTTCCCCCTGCACCACCACCAAGGAGAAGGGCAAGAAGGAAAAATGAGTTTCACATACAGTGCACAATTTTAAATGAGGTATTATGCAACACTGAGCAAATATTATGGTGAAAAAGGGAATATTATACTGGCCAAAACCAGCACTAGACTTACAGCACGTCCCAATACAGGACAATGCAGGAGAGCAGCTTATGTGGAATAACTTGAGGAAAAAAAGAGCACAGAGCACTTTGTGAGCTACTGCTGGAAAGCACCACACATGAGAGGTATGCTGTCATTACCGAAACACTTCGGCTCTAAAAGAATTAATAAAATAACTTTAATTGCTGTTGCAGTGATGGATTCCTTTCTTCTCAAGGATCTGCTTTATACATTACTCATTTCTACAGATTCAGAACTCCTCCTGCACTGCTGGAGAAAGTCTACGTAATTGTTGGAGTTTTCACTAAAAAGCAAAGATTAGCCATGTACCTAGAAAATAACTGCATATTCAAGTACAACTGAAATAAAAATCTTTCAAAATTGAATTTATCTCAAATATAGCTAAGTGTAACAATTTCACACTCAGGCAAGCCAAAACTTTGATTAAAGCGACCCAGACCTGTGGTTTTTATTTCAACAATCTCTTGCAGAAATTTAATTAAGTGCTACTACATCTGTTAGACTTCTCCCCATTTTGCCTGTGCTACTGAGCAGCAGCAATTACTCTCTCTGCTGAAAACTCACGCACTCAAGAATTCTCACATTTAGGCTTTTTTCAACATGATTTTTCACTTCTTCAGCAGAAAGGCTGCAAATTGAACCTGTTGAGCTTAAACATATTAGAGCATTAAAAAAAAGTTACCCAGAATCGTTGTCTTAAATCACTGGGGAGGAAAGTGAGCGGATTCCAGCTCTCCAAAAAATCCATTCTAAAACTTGGGTTCATTTCTCCTCTCAGACAATGGCAGAAGTCAGTAAGTCAGTTGCTGGTTTTAATATTCCTACTGAAAACAATTGTGTCTAACAACTTAAAGCTTGTAAAAACCTTTTAAATTCTGCTTCGGGAAAACGCTCGGGAATTATATATGAAACTACCTTTATCTGCACAACAACAGCTCAAAACAAGGGCACTGTATATTTCCTGCCATAAGGACCTATGGGCTATTTTACTCATTTTTTTGTTCTGAAAGCAAGTTTCCTTTGACCTTATCAGCATTTTTTCAATGAAACTTTTTTTTTTTCCCCCTCATTAGCAAACACCAGCCAAACAAAGAGAAAAACCTTTTCTTTATGTAAAAATAGCCAGTGGCGGGGGGGTGCTGAAGGGAATTCAGGATATGGACCAGACAGACAAACAAAACCCCCTCTCAAGAACAAGCCACTGATTAAGTTAAGCACTAAGATTTCGGAGCCATGATCCAATTTGCAGGTACCAGGCTCTCCCACAACAGCGTCTGATGGCACCTCCACATTCCTCACGGACTGAGCAGCGCTGCTCCTGTCTCTGCTATGACCGTATTTCTGCATTTAGCATCACCAGCAGCTCAGGGTGATGAATTACACGCTATTTAATTTAGATTACAGAAATCAAAAGGACACTATGCTTCGGAGACATATATGTCCTTATTTTTCCCCATATGAGTAGTCATATAAGACTCAGAACAGTTATTAATACTTACATGTAAGGGGTTAAAAGCATCTTTACAAGTTTTGACAGTTCATGGGTAAAATAGAACCCGGAACTCACACCTTGCAAAGCTTTGTGAGGCTTTTTTTTTGCCCTGAAAATATTTCCATGGTGTCTTAAAACTTATCGTGGGCCAGATACTTAAAAGTCCTACGAAAATTTTTCTGCTTTAATGGTTAAGCTTCCTGAAGTGCATACAAAGTGGTATAAAGTGTAATTTTTTTAAAAAGTAAGCAAAAGTTTGAGATTTACATTATTCTATTCCATTGCACAAATATGCAAATTCTTTCGCATTCCCTGAAGATTCAGACCCAACAACAAAAAAAACCTTTTTGAAAATCGTAACAACCCTGAAACAGCGGCAATGCAACAACCTAAGTAAATACCCTGATTATATACGTGTGCCTGTATACATATATTTGTCTTTTTCATACAAACCACTCTTGTTGCAACCTGCCAGTCACACGTTCCGAAGTTCGCATTCTAAAAACAGGAAAGGCAAAAGTGCTTTTTAAATTATAGAGATTGCAGCAAACCCACTTACCAGTGATTCACCCATCAGTGATTTGGAAAGAACATTAGACACAATTTGCAGCTTCCCGTTAAGATGCAAGCAGCAGAGCACGGCACGGAAAGATCCATCGCCCTGGGCCAGCCCCTCTCCCAGCACTGCAACACAAAGCAGCAGCTATGAGCTTCACCTCAACACACAGCTAAATCAACTCTACACAGTTCACCTTTAACAGCAAAATCAAGTCTGAAACCTGGGGTGAATCCATGGCTTCTTGGGAAGGCAAGTCTTGGATGGAAAGGAGTGATTACCTGCTCTTGGCTAGTGTTAATTTGAAACTTGTCTCCCACCATCTAAGAAAAGCCGCGCACGGGCTCAAAAAAGGTTGTAATGTTTACATGCTAAAAGAGAGAAAAATTAAACATGGGAAGGGTAAATTCAAATATCCGACATAGACACAAAGGACCTCCTCTTCACAGAAAGGGTAAAAAATAAAAAAATCAGCAACCAACAAGCTCTCAGTAACACAAACATGCTCAGGAAGATCCATTCATGCCCGCAGAAAGCCGGCCCTGGCGTTTCCAAATATAGCTAAACCTCCTCGTGCTCGGTTCCTGCGCCTTTAAAAGGGCTTTTATTCACTTACGCTGTAAAGTGCAGGATATAGGAACGATTGTTTGAGTCCAGGAATTTACAGGCTCCGGGTAACAGAAAACTTTCCTAATGCTTTCTAGCGCTGGATCAGATCGCTGGCCAAACAGACACTGGCATTGACACTTCCAAGAGTGAAAGGATTTATTTCATGATATAGATGTGCTTCACACAAGCAGAAATAACACTTAATCATATCTATTACTTGTCCAGAAAATAAAACGCCAGAGTGACTAAAAAGCTAGTAAGCTAAGCATTCAAGTCGAAAAGAAGGCTGGACAGTTGTTTACGATTACGGAATTCTAATATATATTACTGTTATTGCAGGCAACATCCACATCTGTGTTTATACTGCTACTCATGCAGATGCAAACAGCTCCTGTTAGTGCTAACGGGAATTTTACATCCACCACAGCTTCAGGATTACACTTCAGAACAATAAATCAAAACTTCTCACTCAACAGATGTTCACATCGTTAACAGAAATTGCATGAAAGACTACACAAAAAAATAATATTCCCACACAACACTTACATAAAAACAACTAGACATCTCTTCAAAATGAAACGGTAACTAAATTCTGTTTATAAAGTGCCTCAAAGATCAGTCTGAATTCACCACTGATGATACTGACCACACTTCCAAAAATAGAGCTTACTTCCCAAATTAGAAGCAGCAGCACCAGAAATAGCTTTAACGTGTCTGTCAGTTTGCTATTTTAACCTCCAAGACTAGATGTCCAATTATGATATTTCATGGCATTAACTGCATAGTATTACCAAGCTAAAACACACAGTCGCACATAAAAGGTTACAGAGCATTAACCAGTATCTTTTGGTAAAGATTTGTGGAATAATTTAACCGATTCTAAGTTATCATCGTTCCTTGTCACAGAGCAAGCAGCAGATTTATTTCTGCAGCTATTCCAAAATGTACTTATCATTCCGGTTAAAATAAAACT
Organism: Pampusana beccarii; assembly: GCA_013399365.1. Taxonomy (NCBI): domain Eukaryota; kingdom Metazoa; phylum Chordata; class Aves; order Columbiformes; family Columbidae; genus Pampusana; species Pampusana beccarii. Next base: position 1,476,089 of record VWYH01010053.1, read on the forward strand.
GTCATAGGAATGCAACATGTCAAGTCTTGTAAAAAGACAGAACAGCAGCCTGAAGAAAACTTTGTCTATTGAAAAAACCCAGTGAGTATCAAGGAAGTGTGAGCATCAGGGAGCCCCCACGAAGGTTCTTTCCTCCCAAGGATATTTCAAGCGTAAAACTAAAACTCAGACCTTTTAGGATGACAAATGCAGACACTCTAAACTATCAGAAGCTGAGCTACAATTGATAGCTGCACATCACAGGGAACCATTCATAAAAATATGACGTGTGTATACAAATACACGTATACACACACCATTTTTATATACATAAATACGGCATTAGTAAATTGGAAAACGTCCTCAGATTCAGACCTAGAAAAAATATTTGCAGAACATGCTGGCATGGATTAAGGAAATTAACATTAAAATGGAAGCTATTTCTTTGTTACTAATATATATTTGAAAGCTGTTTTCTCTACTTTAAAAAAAAAAAAGAAGCAGAGACCAGTGCTTCTATTCCACCCACTTCTATACCCACCCAGTAAAAGAAGAAAACCAGTGAACACGGCGGTTCCTTTGAGATACCGACAACTGCCACACACCAGGAAAAGCTTCAGAGATGAACGTCACCCATCCACCCCCCGACAAACCACGGCCGTGCATTAAACACCATCCTCCCTCCTTTAGCCATCATTCAGCTTTCCATATGTCTCTCTCGCTTTTATTCACCAAAGACAACTGTGAGGTTAGTCAGAATATTCCACCCTTGCCATATATCAACAGTTAAAAGAAGCAGCGCTGAAAAAACTCCGCGCTATTTTAAGAATGGTACTGATTAAGCGATGTTCAGCCTTGTAGAACTTCATTTTACACCTACAGAAAGCAAGTTTACTTCTCTCAGTTCTGTTCTTGTGGACCTTCCCAAACAGGCTGTGGATCCCACACTTCCCCAGACTAGGACTTGGGTATCAATGAAGATAAAACCACTAAAACAAACAACAACAACAAAAAAGCAACACCACCCAAATCCAGAAAGGAACAATTTAAAAGATTATGTTGCTAGCACAGGAGTTTTAGAGTAGTACATCACAGCCTGTGTAACAAAACTGTGCTTCGAGACAATTTCCTTTAAAATTCAAGAGTAGTTGAGGAGCTAAAAAAGGAAAGGTGGGATCTACCCACCTTCTCTTGCCAAATCTAAGTGATAAACTCTGATCCAGCGCCCACCGAACTCAGCAGAGTTCCCAGTGGGTTTTGAATCACTTGCATTACACATGAATAACAAACAGAACATTAGTGAGGATGGCGAATTCCTTTAAAAATATCTCAACCAAACAAGGCAGCGAAACATGAAAGGCTCAACTTCCCTGTGACATACGCACATTCAGAAGCTTTAACAAACAGGAATAAATGTAAGTACATCATCTGGATTTTCTCTGAGTCCCAAAATGCAAACCAAAACATCCACAATTCCCTAGGAAGGAAGACGGAAAGCTCAGGCGTCTTTATCTTCACCAGATTCCCAACGCTACCAATTCACCCGCCATTTGTGTACCCAAATTTCTATTAGCCGAACAGCAGTGCTGCGCCAAAGACATGCATTTCAGTTCTGGTACTTGAGCACTAGTTACAAAACACTGAGATATCTCAAAAAATAATTTAAAAAAAGAAGTAGAAAAAGTATTATAAAGCAGATATGTAATTTTAACTAGAAAAAAACCCAAACATTGTGAGTAAACTAAGAAATCTGGGCATCAGCTTTAAAAATTCAGACAACTGACTGCAATTTATGATATTATGTAATAAAAAAAAGAAATGAGCATACCATGCCTACAGTCTTCATCTGCTTGCCCATATTTTTTCTGAAAGGTAAAACATGAAAAGTTTAAAAATAGCATTATTCCAGTTAGCATAAACAACTACATGCTTGAATTACAAGTTCAAGAACCCATTACCTCATCTTTTCCTGGGTGGAACATGTAAAGAACATCAGTCACATGTCAAATATAATAGAACTAATTCTTAGAATGCTGACTTTTTCTCAAATGCTCAGCAAATGGACATTTTTAAAAGAGAAACATGAAAAGGCCAAGGTGTATGTGTATGTATGTGTTCGTAGGCGGCTCACAACACCTGGGGAAAAAATATAACAACTTAATTTTCTTTTCTAGCCACTGTAATTTCTATTAAACTGGCACTAATATGGTGCTGTTGAAATGTGTATATTTTGCTTTACTAATTAGTGAAACAAGAAGGAAAATTTTGATTTTTTTTTCAAACTTATAAACCTTCAAGTATCTATTTAATCCAAGTCTTCAAGAGGAAGGTTTTGATTACAAGCCCCTGAAGACTTCCTGCAATCATTTTCACTATGATGAACACCCAGACAGGTGCCTCACAGGATTTTCAAAAGCATCAGGTCAGAAATGTATTAAATACCTCTAAACATCTATCCGCATATTGACCTACGTAAAGAATTTTGAGAAGTCAAGTCTGTAGTAACACAACTTCCACTAATTAAAAAAAAATGTGAGTTATTTCAGAACATCTTGCCCTGAGGAGCCATAGGATAGAACACATCTTAATTTCAGAAATTTCCCAAACCTTGTTTTGCACACTGAATAGTCCAATTCAGCTCTCTAGTTAAAGAATGCTTCAAATGTTCCCTAATCGGACGGGCAAGATTTATCTTAAAGCTGCCCCGCAAGGTCTGAGAACTTGGCCAAACTTCTTCCACTTGGGGTGAAAGTGTTTATACCCGACACATGAAGATTTGGGGTGGACAACGCCCCTGTAAATCTGTCATAACACTTCTAGAACAGAAAGGTATGGAAAAATGGAGGTTAATTAAGCAGGTTGTAGGTTTATTCTTAAGCACTGTAACGTCCTTTCCTTTAAAGAACTTGAGGCCTCTGCTGCTTTAAAGGAAGGACACAGATTTGGCAACAGGATCACCTACAATTCAGCATTTACACCTTTACAAAGACCCCAGTTTTCACATTTCCATTAGAAATCTGCCAGAGCCTAAAAGTTATACCTCTCACCACCTATGCTCTAGCCTAGCAATGGAAAACTAGTATATGAGCAAGAATTAAAAGCCTAATGTTAGGCTTGTGCAAATGGAGCTGAATTAGGTGTGAATCAACTACCTGAATTCCAGCATTTCTTAACTTGCTTTTTTTGAGTGTTTCGATTTGCAACCTGAATTTCATGCTCTTTAAAGATAAGGTAATTCGGTATGTAACTCAGCATAACTGTACAAACATAATATCCAAAAACCAGATATATTGCCTTCCTGGAATATATTTTTAATTTTTTTTTTTAATTATCTTTTTCATTCTTTTAGAAAACTGCGATGCAGACCCAATTCAGATCCCAATCCTGAAAAATAAACAGATGACGGAAAACTACAAGACAGAAGCCTCATATACGCTTTAGCAAGAGGGATTCTGTGGCAAACCAGCAGGCCAAGCACAGGAAAACTCTGAATTTTATTTCCATCTTGACACTAGGAGGTATTTGATCGCTCTTTCCAGTTCACTAGATACTATTAAAGAGTGACACTCACAAGTTGTAAAAAGGAAGCAATTCTATACAGAAGAGTCTCGATTTTGATGCGGTCGACCTGCGCCTGGCAAGGCTCCGGGAGCTGAGCGGGGGGGCAGTGGCTGAGGGCGAGCAGAGCGTCTGTGCAATGCTTCACCGCCACTTCATAATCCTGCCGCTTAAGGGATTCACATGCTTGTTCACATGCCTTCTCTGGTCTTCTGTCTGCCATGACTCAGGGACAGAAATCCTAGAGCGGGGGCAGAGGGGATGATAAAACGTTGGTTAGCTGGGTGATGGCACTGACCACTTGCCAACCAACTTCCAGTCCCGTCTCGAGGTGTCGTCTCGCAGCCCCTTCGCATTTCACTAACTAACCTCTTCCCAGCCTTTTCTCCATCGCTCCCGGCTCCCGGTTTTGATTCTAATTCAAAAAAGGTATTTAAGCCCGTGAGTAAGAATATAAGCAGTGGTTTCAAATGCTCCAAGTCAGCGCTGTGCTACACGGAGGCTGTTGGGTCTTCACTGGCAACACGAGCTTTGCTTTGAAAGGAACACAACTCACGAGCTGCTCTTTCCTCCAGCCTGCGGCTATTTACTCCAAGACACCTTTTTCTTCAAAGCACTTCTCACCTACTCTCAGGGGAAGGAGCCCCTGGCTGGGCTGGGAAAAGCACAATGGGGAGGGCCAAGGATGAATGAGAAAGGAGAGGAGATCAACAGGAAACCGGCTCTTCCTTCAGCCGGTTCATTTCCATTGATGTCTGAGCAAGCCTACATACCCGCACCAACACCTTTGTGCAGGACTCCTTGGATAATTGCTAAGTAAATATTGTTTGGGGAGGAAAAGTTGAAACAGTCGTGATAAAAATCTGTACACAAGACAGACATCATTATTTGCCAATAAACTGAGACAAATCGTTGTCCATGATCTACACCACCAGTAGAAAATCAAAGCACTGTTGTAATCCCTGTCTACATTCTCCCGTCCTTGGCATAATATTTAAACATGACAGACATCCCTAGAGACATTGTACTTTAAAGCTGACTTGACAAAAATGTGTTCTGATAACTGAAAGAGGAAAAAAAATGAGCTCTCATTTTCATTCGTAGCAAGCAGCATACTATCAATATTTGTGATGATACATCAGCTACCGTGACTGTCTAAAATAACTATTCCTAGCCCACTTTAAAAGTTCACTGCCAGAAACTTCCTTTATGTTTTATATTTGTAGGTTTTTAACCAGTCTAAGACAAAGTAACTTCAAGAAGCCAGCCTGAGGGTCAAATAACTGCATTTTCCTTATAAGAAGACTAACTCACTATCCCACTTTTCTCATTAACACATCTAAGCCAACATGCACTGGAACTGTAAACAAGATGTTCCATATATTATATGACCTAGCATTCCACGTGTTCCCTGCCACTCTTAACATTTTATTTGCGGTATCAACATAGAAACACAAAAAGGAACATTGATTTTTTGAGACAATTTTGACTTAAACCACCTTCCCTTTTACACCATCTATATAGAAATTTCTTACGTACAACAACGTCTCTTCCCAAGGATGAAAGAACACAAGCATGAATATTCTGCAGTTATCCTCATCCAAATCTGTGACATATGCTCCTGTCTTAATAATGACCTTGCAAAATATTCTCATTCATGCAGATACTTATTTTTCTGCTAAAAGTAAATGCCCATTTTCAGTCAGAATAGGAACAGGCAGTAGGTTTTGCATTTCCATATGTGAGTAAATTCATTCATGGAGTAATTCTATTAACATTAAAGACAGCTGGATCACTTAAACACGCACATATTTCCAATTATATAAATGTTATGTATTCTTAGGCTGCTTATGCAAGGATCCTTTGTAGAGGGGACTAAAAATTAAATTGATTTCCACTTTACCAACATTTTAGGCCACTGTGAATTTTACAAATCTAGGATTTGCTTCAGTAGCAATACAATAGTTAATTGATGTTTTTCTCATGTACATTCTGTTTTCCTCCTAAGGGACTGAAAAGAGAGGATTTCATGAACCCTGCTGTACTTTTGATTTCCTCACTTCCTGGCTGACACACAACCAAAATTCCTGTGACCAGAAGTCTGAGCAGAGCTTCTGTGTGTTTATTCCCGAAGAACTGTTTGTACCCAGACCCCATCCGAACTCACCCCACCAGAACCGACAGGCACTGGAAAGCTACGCTACCCAGTCCCTCTTCTCCAACACGGTATCATGCGAAAGAAAAACATTTTTATTTATCTGTTGTCTTAGGCTGGCTGGTTTGCTAAATATTAAACTAGTCTGAGGAGAAGCCGGGCTTTATTAATCCAGGCCCAGCAGCGTCCTACTCTCCTGCAAAGGCCACACAAATTCTTTGGTCAACTGGACACAACTGACCCTAAGCAAAAACCTCTGGATTAAGTTAAGTGGAGCCAAGAGAAGCTGGGACCAGGCTGTTCGGCTAAACTGAGTCACACTATCAGTATTTCAGAGCGTAATTTAAAAAACCAGCTGAAGTCACAGCGCATGGGACACAGCGCTAGATAAGCAGCCGCTGCAGTGTAATTTGTTTTCAAAAAACAAAACTAATCAGAACAAAGAAAACCCACACGTGGACAATATATGGAAAATAATACACTAAGGCATTCAGATTTCATTTCAACTCCATTTATGTCTGTACGTGTAGACACAAACATGCACATTTACTGGGTATTTGCACCATCTACTCCAGATTCCAACCCGGGTGCTCTGACTGTTCTTGGAGGCGCTCGACTCTTCCCACTGACTCTTTAAAAACCTGCATTCCTAGTTTTGGTGCCCTGAGCTGCGCCTAAACTAGCAACTGAGACTAGATTACGTGAATGTGCACTACAACCATGCTTTCTCAAAATCTAGTCTAACCTACCCGTCTTCAAAATTATTACAGAACAGTTAATATTTTCACAGCCAAGAATGGAGATGCTTGTCAAAGGAAACTTGAGTTTGATAAATGTTTATTTTTAAAAATTTCAACTGTCAAACTGTAACTTCTACATTAACTCCAAGTGTAGGAATTATTACAGATTAGAATTGTAAGATAAAGTGTCACAAGGTCTCCGCTATATTCCCACTTCTCCTTCCAAAACTGAGCAAATTACTTAGGCACTTCACTTTTTCTGTCTGTAAAACTGAGATTAACATACTAGGCATGTAACAGCACAAATGTCAGGATTATTCATTTTCTCAAAATGGCCTGGAGAGCTGCGTGCCAGAAGAGCTCTAAATGCAAATGCGAGTAACAATTTATTCTAGTAGCAAAGTTTAATACATGCTCGAAATTTTGAGACCACGTTAAACAGGCATATTCCCCACTAGCTAACATAGCACACCTAAAATAGGTGGACCTACCTTGGAAATACAGGCACAATGCCTTACGGAGCCTTAATTATCAGCAGTCAATCCAAAGCATTTCTCAGCTTTGAGTCAGCTCACAGCAGCCCCGCTGCCCACAGAAAGGCTCCTGATTTATGTACTCAAGTTAAATATTTAAATGCAGCGCCGGTGAATTCCACCTGATCCGACAACAAGCACCACGTTGACCGGAGCACAGACAGGAGCCCACACAACTCCTCCTCACCGGCCCATCCAGAAATCTACCCCCAGTATAATACTTTGTACCTCCAAAAACCTCCTGACTTTAAGTAGAAGAGGACTTATCTCATGCTACTTTAAAGGCCACGTTGTGTTCAGCTTAGCTTCCACAAAACATCTAAAAGATCTGGTTAGTTCCAACCGGTGTAACATAAACCACGGCGTTTTTTTCAGTGAACTGTGAGGGAATTTTCGTTTTTTCCTCCTACAACTAAATGATTTTCAGGCTCAATATTGCTAATAAGTATCTCGCCTTCTTTCCAAAGGGGTTTTGTAAACAAACAAATCTAATCTCCAAATAAAACTGCCCATTTTCCCCGCAAACTGCAGGGAGGGCTGGGCCCGGCCAAGGGACAGCTTGAGGAGGCCGAGCGACCAACAACGGCATCTCCACAGCCGTTTCTTTTCCAGTAAACACGATGTCTGCTGGGCGCACAGGAGGCTTTTGAAGAATTACTCCACAGTCTGACGAGCCCAACTTCAAACTAAAAATCAATGTAGGAGAAGAAAACGTTGCGAACTAAAATTTAGTGTTCCACAGCAGTTTAACTCCTGAGTGTGCGCTTCCACGCTTCGCAGCTCACCCAAGTATTTTATGGAACCAAAGGGTCCATACATGAAGATAATTGTAAGTTAAAGCACGTGACAGGTCCTAAAAAATTTCAGACAGATGCTTTTTCAATTCGCTGTAGAGCATCTAGCCAGATAACTCTCGCCGTACTTCATAAACAAACAGATTAGAGGGCACAATGCTGTTCCTATTAATGTTATTGGCAAAATTCCCAATGTCTGCCAAGACAGAAGGATCAGATCCAAGGTCTCGCATGCCAAGCTGACAAACAGTAGACAAGTCAGTAAATATTTGCATATTTTAACCAGACATTAACATCTCTTGTAAAGATTTATGCTAAAGCAATGATGTTCAACTTGCAGTCCAGAGACGGGGAGGAATTTACTGTCAATTGAATTGACTTCAAGAGCCACATCCCGGGATTCGCAAACTGGAGCAAACAAATGAGACGCAAGAAGAGATCGACTAGAGCAAATTCAAGGTGCAAGAAAAGATCTACTAGATTCAGTTTTGAGGCTGGTTGCTCTGTCCTTCCCCAGTAACTTTTGGACTTCAAGTCAATTGGAACCAAACTTCACAGAAGTCTAAAGGGTCTCAAAGATGCTGCAAGTTTTATGAAAAATGTGTAACAAGACAGAGACCCAGGTTTTTAAGCCCACCCAGGGAAAGGAGAGGTTATAATTCAGCCTCTTATTGATACCAAGAGGTCAGCTACCCCATCAATCACTGCCATGTGCTCCCATGTACCCAGCAAGAGAGAAAGCACTGTACCAAAATATCACTCATCTCTAAAAGAAAAACCTTATTTCTTTTTCTTGCCCATAATAATAAAAGCCATAAACAGCAATTATTAGCTTAACTGCTCAAGGATCCATCCAGCAGTTTCCAGATTTCACTAAAGCAGTTCCCAAACTTTTCAGAGTACAGGCACGAGCGGTTCACATCGCAAAGCTTTCTGAGATTCGTTACTGGTACAAATGAGATTAAAGCAATTCACATGTGAAGGCCTCAAACATGTGTTGCTTCCGTCATACAGAAAACTAACATTTGGGACATCAGAAAACTGGTACAGACACAACACAGCTGCACAAAATACAGAAGCCACTTACAGAAAAAAATGCAGTGTCGTGACATGTACATTATAAATAATCCCACACTCAGAAATCATTTAATAAAATGAGAGTAGATAATGACAATGCACTACACCAGTGTGAAAGACTTAACAGAGAGAAAAAGGATGGCACGTTTTTCATGCTCAGGTGCAGAAAAGAAGAATATAAAAGGTGCTTTTTCTTTTTTTATTTTAAGAAAAATATAATAGCACAGAACTTATGTACTCCATTATTGCAGTTTTGGTTGAAGTCAGTAATATTAGTTGTACACAGTACTCAGAAACGTACTGCACACCTTACAGAACAAACACAAAAGTCTCCACCCTTGAGCGAGGACAATCTAATCAGTTTTCTGAAATAACTGAATTACTCTGGTTAATGTTATACAACTCCAGGCAAAACGACCCTACTTTAAATTCCAAAAATTATGTTAAATCTGAAATGGAGCATACAGAATAAGGAAAGCTTATTTCAAGGTTTTATTGTATAGCATAATAGCAGCAAGAACTTCTGCTACATGGCCTCTAAGGAACACAATATGCTTGATTTCAGGACAGGAAAAGAAAAAGAAATTAAGAGGTTCACGATGCCCCCTACCACTAAATACTCTGATTATCCTTCCACATTGAAAACCAAAGAAAGCACCATAAATTAGGAGGACAAGTCACCTCTGGCCACAAAAATGGAGCCTTGAGTCTGACCCTGTAAATTTAATGTATAAATACATGTGTATTTACTGAAAAACGAAGAAGTGCCTGTGGGTGGTTTAACGTTCACATAACAACAGAAACAAAACTAAAGCAGCAATTGCGATGAAGAGCAAATGCTTTCCACATCTGCAGCCTCTGTGTTCTTTGAATCACTTTACATACATCGCAGACAGTAACGAGTTAGATTTTATTGCATGCCAGTTACGATTTCGGTACAGACATTTTAATAAATTATTATTAACACTCTATCACCTTTACTAATCTCTCGTTTTCCTTTTGGAAACAGCAGCAGAAAGGACCATCCGTACAGCCAGTGCCAGCGCCATTTCCCCATGGACAACCTGGGCGTCTTTGGCTCAAAACATGAAACAACTCATGGCCTCAGCACTCGTAACCACCTCATCCACCACATAAGTACCCCTAAGATCTTCATGTCTCGCTTTAAAAAATCCCTTTTGCACACAGCTGCCTGAAAACATCACCGATCTTGACGAACCCAAGTCAAATACGTGGCAATTCAAAGCACAACATCTACCTGGCGTGTGCTGGCATTGCCTGAAAGCCACGACTGACAAATACGAGCCTCCTGCTTACATAAAGCAAATACATGTAGATGGTGCGTTCATTCAAATGACAGTACAAACACTAGGTTGTAAAGTTCAAAACTCAAATAATGACAAAAGTACCTGTCGCTGTATCAGTCCCATCCCACATTTCCCAAGGGCTGCCCGGCGGAACGAGCGGGCAGAGCCGACACCGCTCGCTTAACGAACATCAAGTTAAACACTTCGGCGTAGGGCCCAAGGCTTTAATTACTGCGTACAAACCCAGCTCTCAAGACTGCATTATCATGTTGTCACTAACCTTTCAATAATGCTTACAAATGCTGTGAACGAGCACTTCACAAGCATTAATATCTTTATCCTTCTGACATTATTCCCCTTTTACGAAGAACTAAGGCAATAAAACACATTAAAGCCAAAAGTTTCTGTAAACTTCTTACGTTCAGACTAAGACAACTAAGTTATTTTCCCCATTATGCTCTGCCCTGAACCATATAGCCCTTTAGATGATCAAAGCAGAGTGACGTACGCGTATTCAGCATTTCTCCACATCACAACATGGGAGTGTTCATTACAAACAGAAAACGAAGCGCAGCAAAGGCAGGGCTTAAGTATGATTTGCCTCTTTTATATTTTTTTTTGCTCTATTCCCTACTCTATTTCTTAAACACTTTCTAATTTATGCAAATAGTGAAAGTGTATTCCAACAAACAACCTTATTAGCATTATAAAATATGGATAATACATGTATCCACACAGAAGAGCCTCCCTTCTATTTCTTTCTAACACTATTTTCCAGTCTCAATCTCCTTGTTCAGCCATTCCCATCTACACATTTATTCTACATATAGGACACTAGATTTTTTTTTTTCCCTACTTTATTGTGAACATAAGAATAGATTTTTTTGCCCAATTTTAGCAAAGCCTGACCTGTGGTGGCAGATGGCGACCCTCCCTCCACTGCAGCCCAAGAGCCAGCCCGGGACCGGCACCTACCATGGGAAACTTCAACCCAAATCATTAAAATCTGGCAAGTAATAACCAACTGAAATGAGGAGTATGTCATAGTAAGCACCAGGTAACATAATGATAGGTGGTGCTTCTGCCCCACCTAAAGTTCTTTTGGCTCTTTCATAGAAAATCTTCATGTAAACAGTCTTTCATAATAACTGGTTAACAGCAGCAGTTCGTATTCCAGGTACCTGTTCGTTCTTACTGCTGTTTGAGAGGAGAGTTTCTCACACTTATCCAAGATGAGGGCATTTTAATTGAAATATTGTCCCATGGCTACTGTTTTATCCCCATAACGACAGCGCCGATTACTAACTTTAAAAAAAAAACGCATTAGAAAAGTAATCTAATCTTTTCTTAATGAAATTTGCCAGAGAAAAACAAAGGGAAAAATCAGCAGGACAGGACCAGCCAGCTCTCCATGGAGCGGCACCAACCTGCGAGTCCCAAACTCAAACACACTTTGCAGAAGAACACAATATTCCTATTCTAAAAGCTATTTTAAACATCATAATCCACGACTTTTAAAACTATCCTTGTGGCAGAACCTTTCTTTTAAGCACTTGAATAACAGAACATGAGTCTCTGCACATTTCACAATGTGACGTTTAGTAATAATTTTGACTAAAAAAAAGTGAACACCATTAATCTTAAGGACTTCCACCGCCATGCAATTACCAAAATTTTTCTTCGCTGAGTCATAAGATATTGCCAAAAGTCTTTTTTTGAGAAACGTCTGCTTTATGATCCATAGGTACATCTGTGTATATGTGACTAAACATCTGCCACTTCATTTTCAAAATGCCAAGCAAGTACAAAACGGTGTTCCCAAGGAGTGCAAAGGGGAGTCAAAGAAGATTCCCAAGCATCGTTTCAACACAAAACAAATATCAGGATATTTACGAATGTATCTCAGAAGTTGAAATGCAAAAACATACGTCACAAAAGCTTTCCACGATGCTCATTGAAGTTGCTACTCGTGCAGCAGCTTTGCCTTCGGAGAGCACTTGACCGCAGTTCATTTGCCAAAGTTTATCGATCTAATCAGTGTCTCGTGTTCAACCCGCAGCCTCCTCTAACACAGTTGCATTTGCATTTCAGCAATAAAAATATTTTTTTAATTAGGAGATTATTTATCAGAACATATCCCCTTTTTGGAAAACCTCATGCAAACTCTTTTTCCCCCCCAGTCGTTAAGCAGCTCCAAAGCTCGGTGGTTCAATCCACATTTCCTCTTGTTAACAGGACTATTGCAGCGATGCTGAACACAGTCTTCCCTCAAATGCCACACTTTTGTTTTCATCCCAGAACTTTCTCCACTCCAGCCATGTCCCAGCACTGCAAACAGCACAGCCCTATGACCAGAGACCAGGCTTTGAGCACCAGCACAAATGCAGACGCTACAGGTAAATACCATGATTTTACACTTGTACGGAACAAGAAAAAAAGCCCAGGTTCATTTTCTGTTTAAGACGCAAAATATGAATCACTCTCAATCCATTCAAGAGGCAAAGTCAGAATCTTCATGCTGAATATCAGTTGTATTGCACAGTTCTAGTGCACGGCTCAGAAACTGAGCACAGAAACAGGCCAGAAAGTTATGACACAAACCAGGACATTTTTCTTTCAATGTTCCTCTGTCTTCACTGCAGCATTATAATGAACTTAAATTTATTACAGTAGTGAATAATACTGTGACGGAGTTTTTGTTATGCATTTATACAGTGCTTAGCACAAAAGGGTCCTACCATAAGATTTAATAACACAATCACGCCACCCACAGATCCTCCAAACACATCTTTCCCCAAACCATTCCTATTATGTAACTGTATATGATATTTTTGTGTGCTGTTTTGAAAGTTCAAAGCAATAACTAACCTCCACCATGAAAAAAATGCTCTCTTTATTGTAAATAACCTTTGAAATTCATTTTTTACAAGACTGTGCTTCAAATAGGTTGGCATAATATAGCTAAGCCTGGTTTGGGGAGTTGTCTTCTAAGTCTGTATTTTAATGAAGTTAAGCCTTCTGCACCTGGATAATGCTTTTATAATAGCCCTGTTTGCTCTCCTTGAATGCAGGAACACGATACTACCAACAGGGGCAATTTTTAGGCCTCTCCAGAGAACAGCATATGGATTCCTAAGTTTTCCTTGCACAGCAAACCCTATGGGCAATACCTAAAATAAAACACAGGGTTCCCAGTGGCATTCACCCTACTCACTCCTTTTGAAACGAACATTAGAGATTCAGTCACGTATTTGAAACCCCACTCAAAGAACAGACATCAGCAGCAATGAGTAACGATCCTGCTGTGGCTAACGGCACAAATCTCACAAAACTTGGGAAGAAAAAAAGCGGCACGCAGCCCGGCCAAACAAACACAAACACAACCACAGCCAAGTCGTATTGGTCAGTTCGAGGGACCAAATAAATGTCGTGCACCATTCCAAACGGGTGAGCGTCTTGAGATACGGCCAGAGAACAGTCACCTCAAAACCATTAGCACAACAATTATAATCAAAACCATCGCTTCAATAAAACACCCGCAGCACTCGGCTACAGCCCGGCGGTAGCGCAGATTCAGGAGGATGCTGAGAAGCCCTTCCCTGGGCAGGCAAGGAGGAAACTCAACGAATCGCAGAGGATCAGCCCCTGGCTGCTCAGCGGGATCTGGGAATCCCAGCTCGCGTGGGGAATTGAGGCGAGAGCAGCAAAGGAACGAACATTCCCCAGGACCAGACGCACGCTGCCTCTCCCCTTCCCCCAGAATTATCCCAGGATAAAATGAAACTTTCACTCCCCAAACTACAGATTAGCTTACAATAACTGAGAAGATATATAAGGAAGAATTACCCTTTTATACGCTGCCAAAACCACTGTGCTCTTCATTTGCGGCATTCTCCATTTATTATGTCCACGCAGATTTGCTACTTTCTTGGTTTGCTGAACCATTAAATATTTTCCAGCAAATTAAACACTCGTGCCACATTATTACCAACCGAGATTCTCAAAAGCAGCTCTTGTTGTCTGACGTATTTCCCTTTCGCCATGGGGTCTGAAGGGCTCTGAAAGACCTTCTCAGCATATTTAAGCAGCATAATTTTTAGTGTTTTGATGAATGCAGTATTTTTGCTGTATGTAACTATTAAAAACAAAACCAAACCAAAATCCTGTGAAATCCAAAGACTGGAAGATCTTTTCTAAATAACTACCACAAAACCGGCTCGGACGAGTCCACACGCTGCTCACATTTCTACCCTTCACTTCCTGCCACTCCAACAATCAAAATCTCATACCTAACATAACTCTACTCCTCTTTTTCTTCCCATGTTTAGTCTTTACAGCTCCAAGAACCATGAGCTTTCCTACCGCTTCCAAACAGGAGAGATCACGCAATGTACTTCCCCAGACCACACATAAGCCAAAAATTAAAAACATCCACCTCAGTTACATCGTTCTTGATGCGAGTGGTACTTCCTGAGACCAAGAGAAACAAATGCATCACAGTTTAGAGGAACATCTCCAAAACATCTCTTTGCATAAAATCACTTACAAAAACTCTTGCTGCCGACTCAGCAGCACCATGAACCTCCTGCTTCTCTGAAAAGCTCCATAGTCCGGTGTTGTTAATGCTAAATTACCTTCTTGCTAAAGTACAAGGCTTCTAGCACCTGACAAAGACTCCGTGCCACTGAAAACATGTGGTAGTTGGTACATTCAGAAGTAGGATGGAGCGATAACGATCACTCAAACTTTTTAGTCATGAAATGGAACCTCTCAGTGTAGTAAAGTTACATTTAAGGAGGAAAAAGATTGAAACTCACGATTTCTTATCCGCTTTTCCTGTCCTAAGTCTGCAATTTGGCATTTTGGAGGACTCTAAGAAAACACTGGCTAAATAACCAGTGCATTTCTATTAAATTTATGATAATGAATTTGCATATAAAACTGTAGAGAAATATTTGGATATGTTATAGCCATAGTAAGTATCCTTTAACCTCAATTAGCAGTGCAATGGAAACGCAACAGAAAAACAAATTCTCACCCTTGGCTAATTGCAACCTCCCTGCTGAAATCCCTAAGCACTTCTTGTCCTGCAGTGATATTCGCTTTTCTGTGCTTCTCAGACATGAGTGATTGCTTCTGCTGGAAGCCTCATGCTGTAAACAGTTATGCAAAGAGAAGATGAAAGCTCAGTAAGCAAGACGGGTTTTGAATAAGGAACCTGAGTTACATATCAATACCCCCATAATGAAATCACCACAAGCTGGCCTGGTTCTCTGGAACCGTCTGACCTTGCAGACTCCTAATTTCACTATCTATAAAGTTTAGTTATTTTCTTCCTCCCTCCCAAAATAAATACAAGTGTTTACTGTCCCAGTCAAAACCTCCAGAAGACCAAGCATTCCTTCAGCTTTTTTATTCTATATTATTGTGTGTGCAAACTTCTGAAAAAGCAGCCTGTCTGTCAATACTCTCTTTCCTTCCTTGCTGGAAGAAGAATGACAATCACAGAAGTCTACCAAAGGGACTAAGAAATCAAACACACAAAGTATGATGCCTTTAAATATGTCATTGATATATATAAACACAAGTGCTGACTGCTGCCAAAAGCCACAGAAGAAATAGCAGGACAAACAAGAACAAAAAAAGGAAGGTCTTGTTTGTTCTGATAATCTAACCCATAGTACTTCCATTTAAAGGGGAAAAAATACATATATCATGCAGTGATACCAGGATCTTGCCTCAGGACCTCCACAGAAGAAGTGAGAAATTATTAAACAGCAATGATAGGCAAGCAGGAGGGGAGATCAGGAAAACAAACCTTGCTAGAGCAGAATTACACCATCCTTCCTCCTTCTCCAACCCAGCTCCCACAGCTTCTTCTAGTTCTCCAGTTTATATACAGGAGACAGGATTTAAATTATTACAAAAGACCGGTCTAATTTAGATTTCACTCCTGCTACCAGACCTATAGGTACCACCGACCTCCGGAGGGAATGCCAGCGAGGTGAAAGATTCAAGGGCTTTCTGCTAATATGTTGAATTGCTCCAGCAATTGCTTCTGCCATTACTAAAATGAAAACACCTAGAATAAAGTGCAGTCACAAATGTAAGAGGGTAGTAAACAACAAATAAAAAGAAAACTAAAAAAGCAAACTGGGAGTCAGAAAGAATATCCAGCTATAATTGCAAAGGGGATGTTAGTAACAAAAATAATTGCCAATGTCGGAGAAAATATTTCATCAGACTAGTAAATTAACAGAGTTGGAAAACATTAGTAATAATATTGCCCAGCTTTTACACAGCCACTTTCATCCATAGGCGTCAAGACTCTTTACAAGTTGGAAAGATTCACTATTGCAATTTTAAATCCCTTCAAAAGGAAGCATAACCGGGTAAAGTGATTTGCATCCGGCTTCCAGGTCTCTCAAGCACCAGGCCTGTGCCCTTTCCACTTGGAAATATTACCTCGTCCAACTCTCTAGACACTGTTACTTGCACTTTTCCTGCACCCAGATCTACTACTACACATCCCAAAACCCAGGAGCAACTTCTTTGAAATCAATGAGACTTCACAAAGGAAAAGGATCCTCCATGACAGACCAAGAAGCAGAACTGGGACAAATTACAAATTAAGGTGCTGCTTCCGCATCTCCCTTTGCTTTTTAGTCTGCTGGGGAGAAACAAAAACGCTCCCCAAGAAAACCCAAAGAAACGCACAGCCCCAGCTATTACAATCCTTCAAGTCCCAGAGCCATCACTCTCATGAGCTTCTTTCATAGAAAAGTTCCTCTGGCTCGCTTAAAAAGGGAAATAGTCTGTACATTTCATGAGGCAAAAAATTCACAGAGGTGAGGAGTGATAATAGAAATGTGATTTCAGCTGGGGGAGGGAGGGGAAAGTAATTTCTGCTTTCCTAACAAATTACAGAGAACTCAATTTTATCAGTAATAACACATAAAATGTTCCTTCACTTACCAATGAAGAAAAACCGTTCTGCTAATTAAAGTTCAACAAAAAAAAGCTTAACTCGGCTTTCACCGCTCACAACTTATACGCTGTAAAAGCTGAGCCTACTAAAGTCTGATTCATCTCGGGGCGAATCCCTCGGTTTGCATGTGAGGAGGGGGAGGGAGCATCGTGGTCACTCGTACCCTCTCCCCTCATCCACATTCCGACGTTCAGAACCAGCTCTTCCTGCAGAGGACTCGCCAGTGCCCAGCACCCCCGCCTGCCCCCATCCAACCAGCTTTGCCGCTTAAAAAACCCCAGAGTCCTCGTTCACAACCTGCGATGACTCAAAAGGACTGAAACAATGGAATTTAAAACACGTTATTTTAAGACCTCCTCGTTCTACCCAATCAGTCTTGGAAAATAACGCAAACTTGCCAAGTACCACTTCATTGAATTTGGTTTGGTTTTTTTCATTTTTACAAAGGAATGTGTCTTTTCTTAAAAGAAATGGGGGGGATATTTTATCCTTTGCCTTGTTTCAATTACTTTATTTATTAAGGATAACATTAGAAGACCTCAACAATTCAAACCATCCCAACAAGACCAGTCCTGATGCACTCAATCTGTCAATGGGGATAATAATTTTTATGACATTTTTGTGTCTCACAACTGAATTATTTTGTTTCTTCAATGAAAAGCTAAATACGTTATTTTAAAACTTCATCTCAAGCTCATTGTACCCCTGGTAATGCAAAAATCCTATTACCTTATTATCTCTTACTCATTTTGTCATTAATTGGAAAGCAACCTTGCAGCCGTTTCCCTGCAGTTATTTCTTGATTTCCATCAATGATATGTTTAAGCATGTTGCTATAATCAAACAACAGTTTGACTAACAACACGTTGAAGCCAAACAACTTCACTCATTTGGAAATTAATAAAAGGCCATGTCCCCCTCCAGGAGAGGCAATGCATTTCCCTTCCCCACTTGGGCATTTGTCCCCAAAACATCAGTATGTCCAGCGTCTGTTGGGAGGACTGTGTCACAACCTGCAGCACAAACTCTCCTGTTTTCAGTTTCACAAGTCACATTGTACAAAAGGTGATCTCAGACCTCCCAACTTGTAGCCACTGGGCCCTGACAAAGCCTTCCTGCAAAAAACAAAAATATAAGCTTATCTGCCAAGCCTGCATTGCTCTGAGGGCTCATTTCACAACAGCCGTTAAATTCTTTCGATTTATTTTTCCATCCCTTCAACAAACCCTACCTAAACCTTTTTTTTTTTATTATTTTTTAAACTTCTATTTTATTATTGTTATTTCCTGGCTGTCGCTGGCCGTCCCCTCCCGCCCCGNCCGGGGCTCCGGCCGAGCCCGCCCGTAAACAGCCCCCGAGCGGCTGCCGCTGCAGGCCCCTCCGCAGACACAGGGCCCTCTCCAGCCGGCACCGCTCAGCCTCCGGCCCGGCCGCCAGCCCTCGCTCGGCCGCTCGGCTCGTTGCGGGGCACCGAGGATCCCCCGGGGCCTCCCGGAGCTCTCTCCGGCCGGGCCCGGCCGCCCCCGGCCCCCGCGGGGGGCGAATGGGGAAGTCCTGACTTACCTGTCATTACTTTCTACGCCATCTTGGATCCACTTGTCAACGTCCCCACAAAGCATTGTGGGAAAGCCCTCCCCCGCCCTCCTGCGGCCCGGCGGCCAGCGCGGGGCGGCCGAGGGCGGGACGGGCACCGGACAGGGACCCGCGCCG
>VWYH01010053.1:1494946-1509983 GCA_013399365.1 Pampusana beccarii
GGGGACCCGCGGCCCGTTCCGCGGCCCCGCGGGGGCCGGCGGTGGCTGGCGGGGGCCGCAGCTCTTCCCTCCCGCAGCGGCTGGAGGCGGCGCGGCCGCGCTGGCAACCGGCAACCCCGGCTTTTTTCGTTGCTTTATTATTATTTTTTTTCCCCACTTTTTTTCCTTTTCTCTCTTTTTTTCGTCCCCGGCCCTTTCCTGCCGAGGCCGAGGCGTTTGTGTTTGTGTTTGTGTTTGCCGGAGCGCTGCGGATCGTCCTCCGTGAGGCGGTATGAGCTGCGCGCCCGCGGAGGGAAGGGACAAAGTCCACTCGTGCTGGAGAAGTTGGGGTTTTTCCTCGTGGTTGTTCTCCTGTTGTGGTTTGGTTGGCTTTTTAGGTTGGTTTTTTTTTTGGTTGTTTATGTTTATAAGGGGGAAAAAAAAAAAAAAGTTATTGCCCTTAAACTTGCAGAGATCCAGGTCCGTGCGCGAAGGCGGCAGCCGGGTGATGGAACGGGCTTTGCGTTGTACGTCGTGCTTTGGAACCCACCTGCTTTTGCCGAAGGACGGCTGGTGACGCGCTTCTGGCTGCCCCGGAATCCCAGAAATCGCTTTGCATAGCAGTTTTATTTCCACGGAGTGATCTTCCCGGTTCGCTGTGTTCTCAGAGGGTTTGGCGGTCAGTTCTTGGTCCCTGCGCTGGTTTGCAGAATGGCGTTTTCAAGGCATTCCTGGCTTGGCTGCCCCTCGCTATGTGTTGGCCATCGTGGTCAAGAAATGGAGGGAAAGCAGCTTACTTCAGGATCTTAATAAAAATCTGAACAGGATTCCAGTGTTTTTTAAAAAAACCACTTTTCCTTCTACTTTAATTAAAATAATTAGAAGATCCAGATCATTTTAGTATTGGATTTTCCTAAATACATTTTTATTTAAATTTACGTTTAACGCCTCCTAACTCTTTGAAGAGTAACCACCAGCCAAGCCTCTGATGCATTGCCCCTGCAAGAAGATACTTGTGCCCAAGAATATTTTCAATATTCATCAGCGATGCATTTGTAAAGGGAGAGCTCCTTGCAAAAATGTAAATGCAGAAGGAAATAAATTTAAAGAAATCCTTTGCATTTGCAGCCTCAGACTTAAATCAGTGCACTTTTTAATCCTAACTTTATAAGTACGCCTGGGAGGGTAGTTAACTGTTTCTGTGCCTTGCCACAGAGTCGGGCCCAGTCCCAACCGTTGTTTCGGGAGGACAAACGCAAGGAACAGCTGAATCAGAGAAAGGGGAAACCGTTTTGAGGATCTAACTTTGTGTCTCGTTCAGTCCAGGCTGTTGAAGTGGAATGAGTCCTTTTATTTTGGAGGGTGGTTGTGTTTGGGTCTTAGTGACTTTTTGGATTACTGATCTTTTTTTTTTTTTCTGTTAGAAAATGCAAGGAAGGTTTTCTTGAAAATAAACTATGTATTTTTTTTTAAGTGGAAAATCACTACATGGGAAGAGACTTCCTGTGGCTTTATTGATATGTTTCAATACAATATTAAAGGATCATTTAAAGAAATAAGCTTATATTAGCTGCTAGTTTGGGAGGGACTCCAAGAGATGTCTCTCTCTGTTTCCTTCATGTGTGTTACCCCAGTGGCAGCTGCTATTTTGGCTTCCACCCTCTGCAACCAAGCCAATCATTCCCAGCTCCGTGGGCTGCGTTACAAGCCAGGTCGTCCCTCAGCATGGGCCGGGCACAGAGCAGATCTGTGATGTGCTGACCACTGGCTGGCTCGCTCAGAATTGTTCCAGTTCCTGGAACCGCCATGTGCTGTGCTCGCTACTGGGATTTCATGCCAAGAGGAGAGCTCGCGGTGCTGGGCTTCCGCTGCGGAATGTGGGGTTTGCGCTGGTCGCAGCACATAACTCTGTTTCTTCTGCCCAAGGGGACCAGGAGCAGCCGGTCGGTCACACGGAGTCTGGGAGCAGAAGAAAGGCCAACAGTGTATGTTGCACGTGTGAGAAATGCCAAAGGCACAATAGGGAGGCGTGAGATAGGAACAAAATTAATCTCTGCTCAATATCAGACTTGACAGGACTCAGATCCTCGCAAGCCTAACAGTGGTATTTCTAGGGACTCGTTACAATGGTAAGATTAAAACAAAAAGCAAAACAAAATCTCAAACGCATTCATACCAAATTCAATTCCATTTTTACATTTTTTAAGATTTCCAAACCTTTCAGATCTGAAAATTGTAATTTCCTGCTGGAAGTTTAGGAAGCCCAACCTCCCGGGGGCTGTAACTGCAAGGAAAGCCTGCACAGGAGGCACTAACGCCCTCCCGCAGCCGTCTCCCCACCCTGAAGTGAGGGTTCTGTGCATTCTGACTGTTCTGTGAAGCCAGGAGCCGTGCCCAGGTCCTTGGAGAGTGCAGACTCCTTGCCAAAAAAGAGGAGTTTGAAAACCTGGGGCCACTCGGGGCTGCTGGGCTCCCTGCCACGCGGCCAAGGGCTGAGCGGAGCTCTGGGAGGCGCGGCAGAGATTCTGAAGAGCTGGGAACTCTGAAACCCTCACTCGCTTCGGGGCTTATGGAGCTGGGAGCCAAAAAGCCCTGCAGTGCTGGTGAGCTGTGGAATCGCAGCTACGGCCTGCTTTCTACGTTTTCAAAACAAAACTAGTTTAATTATTTAAAGCTTACACTGCTGCTTTTTTTTTTTTTTATTTCTGCTCAGGCTTTTGCTTTCACAGGATATTCAGAAAATCAGTTTATGTTCTATGATAAAGTTCACTCCGGTTTCTGGGAAATGGCATTTCTTAATTTCCAGTACAGAAAACACGATTTTCAATCAGCTCCGCTCATGATGTCGAACTTCAGAATACAGGAAAAAACATTACAATTAATGTGTAAAAGTAATAAGCATTCAACATTCAGCACTGAATCGCCTCCCTGACCCCACAGCCCAACATCCCAGCAGGAATCTTGAGGAGTTTTCACCTCCGAGAAACTAAACCCCAGGAGCCTTTCTCAACAGAAGTTCCAGACTGATTGCAGTAATAGCACCGATGTTTTTATTGTCTTAACACACTGGACCTGTATAAATTTTCGAACTCGCTCAGAAGCAGCAATCATGGGAACTAACACAAGTTAAGTGGTTTACCCTCTGCCACAAACAAGTCGGTGGTAGAGCTGAGGTTAGATAGCAACAGTCATTCTTGGTCTTACTAAACAATAAAGCAAACTGTTTCTGGGCAGCCATTAATGTTTGATTATTAGGCTGATGAGTAACTTGATTTTCCAGCATGAAAATTCCCCTGGAATTCCTCCAGAGTCCTCTAATGAACAAATGATCTCAACTTTAATCTTACTCCATAATTATCCAAGGACAACACTTCTTCAACGTGGACTCTTCAAGCACATACAGTTTCTAGAGCAAGTAATATTCAAACTAATTCATTTTTCCTTTCATCCACAAAATGAGTGTTGAGAAGCAAGCAGCAATGGGGGGATGTTGAGGGTGCATGGAGGAGACAGAACCACAAAGTTCAGATTGTTGTGGTGGTTTGATCCCACACTGTCAGGATCAAAGATCTTCAATCTCAGAGCATTTTTTTCAGAAGTCGGCGTGCCTTTATGTTGACCTTCAAATTGCCCATGGAGGAGTTATATCTGACATGTATCTGCATTCTTTGAGGTTAACTAACACCAAAAGTTTGCAGCTTGACTTTTTTCCTAGCAACCTGAATGTGGCAACCTTTTCCAGAGAGACTCGCTATACACTCCTTTCATTGCCATTAATAGTCATCCACTGAAAAGGAAAACAAACAAACAAACACCCCAAACAAACAAACAAAACCCTGAACAAACTAACTCCAGGCTAAACAGATTCTTTTCCACTCCCTTGGGCTTACCATATAGCCTAATAATTCTACAATTTTGTTTCAAAACTCCTTTTAACCTTGTGATGAGGAGGGAAACCCCGAGGGATTCTTACTTGTGGCACGGAGCACTCAGCACACAGCAGCATCTCCGCCGCGGACAGGCAGGCAGGGAGCTGGCCTTGGGCTCTGTTGTCAAACCAAGACGAAAGTGATGTGAGTGAACTCAGTGAGGACAAAAATCTACTTCGACCAAAAGGCAAAAAGCTTGATCATTGTGGGTCTTTGCTAGGAATACAAACCATGAAAGTGAACCCTGATAATCCTTCTGAATTGAGTTTTAAGGAGATGTTGAAAGACAAGAATGCTTCCAGGTTCTTTCCAGTGGTGGCAGCAAAAGGTAGTTCTGAGGGGAGAGAAACCACCTCCTCTCTCCACCAGGCTCATGTTCGAAATGCAAACAAGGGCAGCAGAGCAGGATAGAGCTTGGCCAGAGAGGGAGCAGCAACTGCAAGAACCACAGGGCCAGGGAACCCCTGAACTGCTCCACTGGAGAATAAAAAAGAAAAGGTTGGCTGGGGAAACTGTTCCAGCACCTCTCATCTGGTATGTCAGAGTCCATAAGCTTAAACGCTTGAGCTTGAAGATTCCACACCAGATTTGCAAATGAAATTAAAAGGTTTATGATGGGAGAGGCAAGTTCCCACCTCCCCTGATGACCTATTGTTCCCATTTCTGATACCTCTTGCCTGAGTTTCCACAAGATCGTTTCTTTTTCAGTTAACAAGGTCAAGACTGAAGTTACTTTGTTCATTATCTTGGCAACAGGCAGTTTGCTTGTGCTGCTAAGGCTGGCCTGGCAAGGACCAGTACATCCCACTCTCAGACGTGGCTGTGACCAGATTTTATACAACTCAGACAGTTTGGATTACAATACAATTTAGGAAGTTCAATGGTAAGACTCTGAAGAGTCTGCTCCTCCTTCTCCCTTCCCTCACTGATAGTTGTTTTTCTGTTGCTTAAATGCTGTGAGCTGGATTAGTAAGGCTTGATAGAGCTACTTGCCTCCAAAATCCCATTCCCAAGTTTCCCTTAAACTGTGTCTAAAGTCTACATTTCAGATGCAAATCACTGCTTCAAAGCTTCCATCTTCTCCTGCCCCTTCACAGACTTCCCTCACTCAAAATCACTGTCTGAAGTTCCTGACTTGCTGTGTATTCATATGATAATTACCTGTGCTAAGAATGTTGGTGTGAATGAAGTTCAGTCAGTGTGCTTTTAAAGAGACGGGATTTGTATACATCTCAATACATCATTTACAATTATAGCCTCTACCTAATTAATTATGAATACTTACTTATGGCTAGCATTAAAAAATCATTAAAAACCAGAGCAATTTCAATAAAAGTTCCATTGATTCTTACTACACTATTCGTGTTACTATTTTACTTTCTTAAGAAAACCCAACAGAACAGAGACATGGGGAAAAGTCCACAGCTTCCCTCCATTACAAGTAGGTTAAAGCAAGTACTGGGAGATTATCGTCTCTGAATATAACACGTTCAATTACGAGAAGCAGCAGCTTTAAACTACTGTCTTAGCTAACTGCATAATTGCTGTTGTAGCCATTACAAACTGTGATGACAAAACAGTGAAAATTAAGCGACTTGCACCAAGTAAGTGAGCAGCCAAGGTTCAGTAGGTTTTTCATTCAGTTCAGAATTACTTAATAAAGTCTATCTGTAGTCCCAAATCACAAGAAATAGCATTCTTAAGCATGAGCATTCACAATTCTGTTCAAACAGTACAAACATCACAAAATTATCGTTACCTCAGTGCATGCTACTGTAAAACCCTAGGATGTTATTATTTACAGTATATCCTCTCAAACACAGCCTCAAAAATAGCCCTGTAATGAAATAACCACAGAATGATATGTTAGACAGATAAAGGTATACATGGAAAAGAAGAAATCACAAGACTACAATTATACAGGCAATACAGTTTTATTATGTTCTTTCACCAATTGTAGCAAAAGCATTTAACAACTGAATGAATAACCAAGGGAACTTAATTGTCATCAGGAATTTCAGAATTATGTTCTACATTTTTGACCAGGAAGGCTTGACAGGGAAAAAAAAAAACCATATACACACTGTAATAATAGTCTCTATTATGAAGATTTAATGCCTTCTTTAAAAGCACTGAGATTATTGAGGCACCTTACTGCAGGTTATGTATCATCTCCTCTTTGGCAATGAGATGTGTGGTTTTGTTAACTAGGGCCATTAGTGAGTTGAGCTTGTGAGACCAGTCGTTGAGTAAATTATTTGGGTCCTTAGGCCTCTGAAAATTGATAATTCCTGCCAGCCTGTCTACTTTAGCAAAGATGGTCTTATTAACGACCAGGTTAGACAGGAACTCCTCCGATTCCTGCAAAGACAAACAGCACTAAGTCAAGAAAACAGCATTTTATCAACAAAGCATCGCTATTCCTTCCAAACAGCACTGAATCACAGGGAACAAGGTTTTCTTTATACTTAACAGAAATACTGCTGTAGTAATTCTGTACTTTAAAAAACCAGAATATTACGCATTGGCACTAGAAGCTACTAGCACCATCTATTCAAAAACTTTTTTCTTTAATTTCATTTGACCTATAGACGATTATCTTTCATGAAATTAAAGTTTAATCTACTACACCAACCCATTTTTACACCTTGGAGTACTTGGCTACAGAGATATCAGAACAAGTGAGGCATAGGAAAATCCACATAAATTACTGACCTCCATCAAAGAAGGTTTGTTCAGTGTTTGTGGAAAAGAGCAGATTTAATTAAAAGACAGTTGGGTAAAACTTCTCATTTGCACTGGAAATACCAATATGCCATGAATCTCTTTGGAAAGCTCTTGAAAACACAAAGGGGTATGACAGGGAGACTCCTCCACCCCTTTTTGCGAAGTGCAACCATCTCTAAACAGGGACATTTAAAGGTGAGAAACCTTGCATCTTCAGTCAGTTTTAATTACCCATTGACAAGAGCTTTTTAACACTGAAACACAAGACAAGAAGCTCCAGCATTTAAATGAGACCTTGAATATAAATGAATTTTTAAGCAGCTTTTGCCTTATGGGCACATGCATCGCGACATGAGAGTTCTGGCTGGAATAAAAAAATAGTTTTCTAACTTCCATAAAGGCAAGAAAATACACTCTTTGTATTGACTAGTAAAGTGAGAAACATTTGGGATTAATGCTATTAATCCCAACACACTTTTACACTCCTTCTCGTAAAAATAACCCAATGAACTCAAGTTCTCTTAATGCTCCCTGTCCATCCCTGGAGCACACTTTGTTCTTCCCGTGAGAGCTGAAAAGCACTGGGAACACCAGCAGGGGAATTTCTGACGATGAAGCTACGAGAGCTCCAAGGATAATACAGAGACAGATACATAGAGGTACAACAACATATACTAAATCCGTGAACATTCATAAAAACACAAGTGTAAACCTTGAGAATTTGGTCCCAAGCAGTGTAACAACTGTAAAACAATGCGATGACGATCTATGGCATCACTTACAGAGCTTATTGGGCTAAAAAGAGAACTCAAATTCAAATTCAAAGAGAACGTCACTCTGCTGAATACTTACATTTTTGCCACAAACACGTGCAAACATACACTTCCACACCCTTTATGAAAGAAGGACAAGCAAAGCAACACTTACATCAACAGACAGATCCAGGAGCTGTGCCATTCTCTTCATTGTAATCCTGGTATAATATTTAGCCATTATTCTAATATTCTGGAATAAAAGTGTTCAGAGTAGAGGGTTATGTGCAAAAAATAATTGTAGCAGGCTGCAAAAATATAAAAGTCAATGTTAAAAGCAGATTAGGAGCTGTAGTGCTCTACCAGCAGTCCAGCAGAAGGTACGAGGGAGTTGTGAACAAACTGTTTGCTTGTAAAAGGTATGAAAGTCTCTACAGGACAAATTATTACATTATTAAATAATTAAATCAACTAATGATGAATTTGACATAAAGCAAGACTTTTAAGCTTCTGCTCTATTGAAATGTGAATGCTAAATCTCACAATTTGAGTGCAATATGCTCTTTTTTTCTGGCAATTGTGCCAAATACCTATCTTTATCAAAGATATACAAGCAAACAACATGTTGAAAATATAACACAATGGAAAAGGCAACTTATCCGCTGCTTTACTACACGTTTTTTCGTTTCTCTTTGTAATTAAAATACGGCAAGCCACAAGCATTTTTAGTTGAGGCACTGAATACATAGCTAATGCTTTAAGACAGCCATACTTACATGTTCCACAACTCTGTTCTTTAAATCTTTCCATCTCTTTTCACCTTCTTCTGTACAGCCAAAAACATCTGTTGCAGGACTGTCCAGGGATCCTTCTCTCAATTCTTTCCCGTATTCTTCAACTAGAGCAGTCCATCGCATCAGCTCCATGGTGGTAAACAGTTTTAGGAGGTCTCTAAATGGTTTAGCAAAGGTGATTTACAACCCTGTATTAGTAATGCTCTTGTCATACTTAAATAGATCACATAAATAATTTTAAATCTTTTCATTACCATTAATATTCATTGTTCTTCATTAATATACTCTGTAATACTTCATGCTATCAGGGGGCAGCTCAAGTCAGACTGTTTCTAATAAAGATCTTTCTCTTGTAAAGAGACATGTATTTTAACGTAGAACTTGCACAATCATGGAAATTTTGCAGTATTTTTCATACAACATTAAATTCTGAGCTGTTCACAGCAGACACATCGTAAACAGATTTCACTTGCACAGCCAGTTTGAGAGACACACTTTTTTAAAACCTAAGAATTGTTTATTAGAAAGAGTACTTACTTATACTTTGGGATTTCTTCTAGCTTTTTGTCACTACTAATTCTATGCACCAAATCAGATTGCTCATTGTCATAAGGTGAAAGAATAACGTAAAGAACAACGCTCTTCAGTGCCTGTTTAAGAGGAAAGAGTGTGGGTTTTTGCCATCATTAAACAGAGGAATTGAAAACATTGCCCACAGACCTTAGAATTTAACATGTAAAAGGCTTAAACCCAGCGTATTAAGGTGAAATTGATCTAATCTTGCAGAAATTAACCCTCATTCACAGTGATAGATTCAAATTTATTCAGGTTAACTAAAATTCTACTATTTAAAAGAAATACAAGAAAGAAAGGTTTTAAAATACATAACATTTGTAGTGCATACAAAACAGATTTCAAAGACAATATAATGAAGATGTTAACTAGTCATTTGAAATCAATCAACTTTATGATATCTGTTCTCAACTAACCCATTTGTTAATATAGTCATTAAAAAAAACCCAAGAACAACAGACTGATTAGCTCTTTGACCTGCTGTGAATTGATCTGGTAATGAAACGGGTGTTTGCCACATGAAAATACAGACATTTTGCGCGCCACGTTTTTTTACCTGCTGCCACTTTTCACTTTCAGCCTGGATACACGGAGTATCGTAAATGGCTCTGTAGTGCTTGCAGATGGAGAGGTAGGAGCCTTCATGTTGATCCAGCTGGATCATTAAGTTGTAGTATTTCAACTTTAGTTTCTGAAACAGCATCAAACAGTAAAATTAATAAAAGTCCATGAATCGTGTAAATCAAATCCAGCTGTGTCCCATAAAACAGAGGGATTCAAATATGCTTGGACCTGAAGACAGACATGTCAGATTACAATTAGGATGGATGGGGGAAAGAAATCTTGCAATGACTTACTTCTGTGTTTTCTTCTTGAAAAAATTTTGTATTAATTTTTTTGCTGATAATTTGAGTCCGAATATAGTCTTTTACAGCTAGACAGAGTCTCATCTGCTCCAAGATAAATTCTACACGTTCCTTCTTTTCCATTGAACCATAGGTTTCCACCTAAAATGAAAATGTCACAATTTAACACTGTCAAAGTCAAATCAAGTGAAGACTTAACTGTGCAAGAAGAGTGGGAGGTTGTCAGGAGAGGGAAACAAAGCAACAGAAAAAATGGCTATTCCAGAGCAAGTGCAAATGGGGAAAAGGTTATTTGATTTTGAATTATAGTGCCCATTTACACCAGAAGAATCCACCAATACTAAATGCAATGCACTACCCAGAGAACTGAAATTGGTTTTCCAAATGGGAAACACTGTATGTAACCTAACCATGGGACATTAAAACTGAATTACACTTTCACTAATAACACTTAATCTCATTCCAGGCTTTTTGCAGACGTACATGATTAAGTTTCTAAATAATAATCTAAGAGCAGTCAGAATTAATTTTCATTGCTGACGCAATTTTGAGTTACACAGTGTGTTACCTGTAGTTCCTGCAAAATGGAGGCAGCCTCTTTCACTTCACCATTCTGTTCTTTTATCGTTGCAAGTGTCTTTGTCAGGCGAGCACGTTCAATTTCCACATATATCTGAAATCAGAAGTAGTAGTTGAAACAGTGGAATTTTCTAAAGAGTTCAAACTCTGAGACCACAACCCCTCTAAGACATATATTTGATGGTTTCATGCAAGCAGCTAATTCCTTGTGTATCCATACTCTATACCAATACCATCCACAACACACACAGATAAAATACAGTGGATAGTTGACACACGAGACCAAATTAATCTAAAAATAATGTCTAAATTTGTCTACCGTTCTTTAAGGAAACACAAAAGCATGTGCACTGTGAACAAAGTACTGCGGATGAAGCGTTAGATACTCTGTCTCCTAAAATATATTGAGACAGATAAGAAGACTTTAATGGTTAATGTACTAACTGCTACCGTTTGCACGATTTCATTCACTCCTAACCAGCCATAAATCGACAATACATGATTCTTAACAATTTAGACTAACTTTGAACAGGCAAAGGCTTAACATTAACACAAATTTGCCTTAATCCAGAATTGTTTATTTTGTTCAAGCAAAAAGCATATTATGTAAATAACTTGGTATAATGCTTTGATATCACCTTCTGGTTACCACAACTGTACATCACACGTTCCTAAGCATGATAGAAATTAAACTAAACCTGCCCGTTTCTCTAACAAGTTCAAATATGTAACATTTTTAAAAGTGAAAAATAAATGGCATTTTAATACTGTGAAACGTATTATTAATTATATTAATAATACATCCAAATATCTACATCATTGAAATATGACCTGTGTTTCAGCACACTACTTAAATATGAAATCTGGAAAATATTTGCGGTCTTTTGGAAAGAAATAAAATTCTTGACTTTTGGGGTTAATTTAAAAATATACTTTTGCTCTTGTTTGAACAAGATTAGAAAATAATGTTAAGAAGCTATGCTTTAAAAGAAGGCGAACATTTTTATTCTACCTTTTAGACATTCAGTGTTAAAACAAAATCTTACTTTTCCTTCTGTAACCGTACGCAATGTGTCGATTAAGCGCAGTTTGACTGGTAAGTCTGTGATGTCTTCAACGTAAGTGCAGCACTGCTGGACCATTTTCGCAACTGCCTAGTAGAATAACAAAAGAAAAACATACCGTGTTTTTGTATTTCTCAAATGCTTTCAAACTATAACATTCGGAGGCATTACATAGTTTCATATCAAAGGGACTCATTTCAACAAAAAGCATGCAAGACATATCTAATCACTTTGATTCACTAAAATGTGTAAAATCATTCTAGTGACTGATCCTAGAAGCCAAATGCAATGCTGTTCTGTCATTTCTTTCAACTCAGTTTTTCTCCAACAGGCCCTAGTAAGCTGGTATCCTTCAGCAGCAAGCACAGGTACTGCAATGTGTTCTTCTGCTGGCAAAGCTGTTATAATTACTATTAAAATACCTAATTATTTAAAAAAAAAAATGAATGCAACTTCTGGAAACTTCTTCCTCAAGAAGAAAATTCAGCTGAAATGATCCAAGTCTTCAGGCACAGTTCGTCCATGTTAGAGAGCCAAACTGTACTCTACTTTTATATAAACTCCTAATGTTTTTGCATGTTAAAAAGTAGGCAACCGTTTTCTTCCTAAAGCAATGATGCCATTAAAATTACCCATTGCTGACTTCTAATGAAGTCACACCAAACAGAGTGCAATAAACTTTGTACCTTCTTAAATGCAAGTGCTTTCAGTTATCCTGACAGCTGATTTCCCAGACAGAACTGGGAAAAACTCCAGAGTATGAGAGCCCCAAAAGCAAGCATATAAAGTATACACCTTATGTGATCACAGTAAATTGCAATAACTGTTTAATGTGCACCCCATGCAAACATGAAAAATTAAGAATGTGTCTACAATACAGAGTGTAGAAGAGTGTAAAGATGAACCACCACCTAAAAGCGCTGCCATGCACCCAAAGCAGAAGTCACAGCTGTGTTGCTAAGAATACTGAGCTGGACCACACAGAGCTCAGGCACAAGGTGAAGACTCCTTCCAGACACCAGTTGCATTATTGGCTTTCATAAGTCCATCAATAAATGTCAGCAGAAGCTAGTAACATCTTCAGGCAGGTGCTACAGAGTCAGGAAAGTCCCTACACACAAGGGGGAATCATACACATAATACAGCTCCAAATCTAATTTTATTTTTTGTTTCAAAGAATGAAATTCACCTGTTTTAGCTGACTTCTTCTCTTTGATAGGAGAATAATATTTTCATTAAGAGCATCCCAGTCTTTAGCTTCGTAACACATTTTCACTATAGCAACTAAGATACGGGATGTGGAGACCATGTCAGATGCCTGCAACAAACAAACAACATATTAGCGATGCGATAAACAACCTGTAGACCTCTGTCACTTGCACTTCTATTATCCAAAGGAAAAAAAAAACATATATAGCCTCACTGATCTTCTTTTTAAAGAAAAGAACAACAAAAGATAAAAACTGATATACAAGGGCGTGTGTAAGACAACCCAGTACAAATGTTGCACACCACATGCTACTTACCGTCCGTGTTTGTTTTTCCAAGGAGAGAAGGTTTTCAATTACTTCTTGCAATCTTCCTTCCTGTTGCAAGAGGCAAAGAATTATCACCATGAGTGAAGAATACAATTCAGTTTAAACTGACAGTAGCTCTAATTTTCATGTAAGTCAAAAACACAAAACAGACTGTACATTCATTTTTAGGTATTTTATTTCTTAAAATAAGAAAAATACACAGCAGTATATATACAGTTCTACATACAGATTAAACTGGAAAAGTACTAGTTCCATTTTTGCCCAACACACACTATAAGTCATCTGTCTCGAGCAAGAAACCCAGCACGTTTCAGACAGGTCTGGTGAGCTCACGCGCACCGAGCCAGATGGCAGACTGATTTCTCTCCCAGCCAAAACAAAGCCCTAAGTGTAGAACAGATATGCTGTTAGATACCTTGGCCAAAAAGTTGTTTTGCTCTTACTTTCATCCACATTCTTAATATCTTAACTACAGCTTATTAGAAAAAGCATAAACTACATGCTTTACAGTCTAAGCATGGAATTATAATTGTCCTGGATTTGGGGTTTTGGGAACTATATTTGACTTTGTTTAGAGGAGTTGAAGACACTGCAATGTACTTTCAGTCCTCAGTTGTAATTTCTAGCAAATATCTTGTAAAAAAATGTTAACATAGGAGAATTTGTAACAGCCCAGGGCAACTGTGGGGCTGCAAAAAAAAGGGTCAGAAACTAGAAAACTACAAAAAAAAATTATTTTTGTTTCCAAAACGTACGTACCCAACTGAAACAATTTAAACTCTATCCAATGGTTTGTCCATTATGTGCTCTTATCACCACACAATTTACATGCTGTGCAACAGTGAAACATGGTCACAGTGCCCACACCTATGCAGATCACACCTGTGCCTGTGGGATCAAACACCTGTGCTTACTCTCCATACAATACAGTCTAAGGACAGCGTAAGATACAAGTTACTTATCTTAAGACTCCTGCTTTCAGAATCCTACAACATGCTATACAGTGCAATGTGTCTATCACAAGACACATGGATCAAGCGGAGCAGTTACAGCCTATAAAGAATTAGGTGCTATCCTACCGGGAAGGAACATAACAGCAAAGCCAACCTGTCTGTCCTAAGGTCTGAGATGCACGGGAATATCTATGCTACAGAACAAGTCCATTAAAAAAAAAACTTAAGATGCACCATATGAGTGATTACCACTACGAAGCCATTTGTGAGACCTCATTAATGTTCATCAATATGTAAAGGGTGAGCGTCAAGAGGATGGAGCCAGGCTCTTCTCGGTGACAACTAATGATAGAACAAGGGGCAATGCATACGAACTGGAACACAGGTGGTTCCACTTAAATATGAGAAGAAACTTCTTCCCAGTGAGGGTGCCAGAGCCTGGCCCAGGCTGCCCAGGGAAGCTGTGGAGTCTCCTTCTCTGCAGACATTCAAACCCGCCTGGACACCTTCCTGTGTAACCTCATCTGGGTGTTACTGCTCCAGTGGGGGGATTGGACTGGATGAGCTTTTGAGGTCCCTTCCAACCCCTGACTCTGGGATTGTGTGGTTGCCTGTGCCTGGGTGCACAGGCACATTTGCTCAGCACGTAGGCACCCTATAGCCTGCCACTGCTCTCGCCCTCCATCCCACTATTTTGGGGTACGTACATAACCGAGCTAGAAGAATGCAAAGCGTGGCCTGTGTGACCTGGCACAGCATCAATGACACGAAGGCAGCTCCGGCCCACAGCCCTGCCCGCCCTCCCAACGACACACCTGAGCAGCCCCTACTTGTCCCCTGCCCCAGCACGGCCCGGGAGGCTCCGAGCCCCGGTCCCCTCAACACCAGCCCGGGTGACAAGAGGCAGCCGCACGTCGCGCCGCCCGCCCTCTCCTCACGGGGCCGCGTCCCGAGCGCGGCCTAGAGCGCCATGACTCAGCCCATCCGCACCGCCGGCCTCTTGCCCCCCGCCTCACCTGCGCCAGCCGCTCGCACTCGGGCAGCCGCTGATCCACCGTCGCGCTGTAATCCACCTCCATTTTCACGATCCGGCCGTCGGCCCGCTCCGCGCCGCCCTCCGCCATCTCCCCGGCTCCGCGTCCCCCCGCCAACACACACCGGAAGCAGACGGGCCCTGCGCGCAGGCGCGGCCGGGACAGCCCCGCTGAAAGGCCCCCGCACTGCGCCAAACAGGCGCTGCTGAGGCGCCTCCGGCCGCCTGAGGGCCCAGGGTGGGGCGGGGC
>VWYH01010053.1:1510252-1532402 GCA_013399365.1 Pampusana beccarii
AGGGAACCGGCCCCAACCTGGCGGGCTCAGGGTCGTGCCCTGGGGCTGAGCGGACCCCCTGGCACCCAGGAAGGTGGTGCCAGACGTGCTAGACTTCTCATGGAGCCCAGTCCTCTGCTTGCCCTCTGGCCTCGCAGGGACACGAGGTTTCGGTGCAGTTGCGACAGTGACGGTGCTGCTCATAAGGTGTCAAGAGTTTGAGACCTTGATATGGCCGTAGGGTGGGAGGGGATGAGCCAGTAGGCTCGTGGTTTTGTGCTGTTTCCCCACGTTTTGGGAGCACTGTGCCATGTTGACATGGTGGCTCACGCCACGGTATGGCCACAATGGACTCAGCGAGTGGTTCCTGGTGGTTTCACTGGGGATTTCAGTGTATCTCACGTCCCAGCCTTGAGTCACTTAATCATCCTGCTTTGCTGGAGATGTGAGGAAGAGGTGGGAGACGCTGATGTTTAAGAGCACAAGGATCCTGATTTTAGACAGCGGTGCATCAGCAAGGTGTTGGGATAGTTGTCATGAGATGGTGCAACACTTGGGGCTGTAGGTTGCCCTCATCTCCCATTCCAATGCAGAATTTCATACACTACAGAAGTTTAATTCACTGGAGAAATTTACTCATGTTTGCAAGTAAACAACTCAGAAATATTGATCAGTGAATGCCTGTGTGTTTGAATGTAATTTACGACTCCCAGAAAAAAATGAGTTACTGTCAAATTACATGTTGTGTTAGTTTATGACTGTACTGCATACATAACACCTTAATGTGGCAAAGGGGTATTTGAGATAACTCTTTTAAATTACCTGTTTATAGAATTAAGACTGAGTTGCTGCATCTGCTACACTGGTGTAAATTAAGAGTAATTCAATTAAGTGAATTCAGAGCTATAATACTGTTTTGCAGTTGTGCCTGATACACGCTTTCCAGTTAGCACAGCACAAACCATGGACTTCGAGTCACTTCCTATTTGAACTCAAACTTAATTTAAAAAGCCCAGTAACAGAATTTTATCTGTTGGTCATTTTTAGTTATTAATTGACCTGAAAACAGATGCATGTATCACAGAGTGTATGAGTTGTTCTTACCTAACTCAGGCCATTTACAAATTTGTACAGATCTTTGACTACTTATTTTGAATTGCAAAATCTCATTCTTTTAGCTCATCGTAATATTAGTATAATTTTACAGTTGATAGATAGGGAGCGATGCCTTTCAGGAAAGTTAAAAGTCAGATACTAATCTAATTGAACATATCCCCATACACAGTAATTTTGGTTCAGACAAAGGAAGAAAATCAATGCGACATGCAACTGTTATCTTCCATATGTGTATGCTGGGAGACAAGGAGGCAGCTTTTGCCTCCAATGTGGACTTCCTGAATGGCTCAAAACCCCTAAAGTCTTATTCAAAAGTCCTTAGTAAAATAGCTGAAGAAATAGCTTGACTTTTGCTGTCTCTTATTACGAAGTGGCATTTTGCTGACAAGACCATCTGGAGTCAATGTTCAGCATGATTTAACATATGGGGTTTTTTTATCCCCAGGTCAAAAATGGAAGATGAGTGAAAACTGTCTTATTTTTACAACTCATCATAGAGAACGTGTTGCAGAGGTAAGAGTAATGGTTTCTGACAATTCAAAGAAAACAAAGAACCAAAATTCAGGGAGTTGTAAGGGATATTGTTAGGGTCACTGGTTTTTTTCCTCTGTGTAGACAGCAGAAGACTGACCTGTGCCTGTGGCAGTAAGTGTGGGGTGACTGAAGAATGTTTTGCTGTGGGTGTGAGAAGCAATTTTTGTTTAGAGTTTAAGTAGCTTCTGGATTTGACGTCCTACTTTCTGCAGATCTGCATGTTTTGTTATTTTAAACAGAGCTTTAAGGTTTAGTTTATGTTGAAAGGACATAATAGGTGATAAACTATTTTGCATAGAAGTTTTGGGAACATACACTACCAAGATTCTGAATTAGAGCTACAGTTTGGATATCTAGAAATGGCTGTTGACAGATTTGAGATAGAAGCCTCGTTAACCACATTG
Source organism: Pampusana beccarii (assembly GCA_013399365.1). NCBI lineage: Eukaryota > Metazoa > Chordata > Aves > Columbiformes > Columbidae > Pampusana > Pampusana beccarii. The sequence goes on from VWYH01010053.1 coordinate 1,512,286, forward strand.
TTCAGACCTCAGCTGAAAACCCAGATTATTAACAGAGATCCCAGATCTTGTGTTTCTTTGTGTAGGTGTTTGCACTTCACAGGAAGGGCAGAGTGCGTGAAATATTGTGCCATTATTGCAACGGAATGGCAAAGTTATGTTGTCAGCTCCAGGAGATGGCACTGTGTCCTCTCTGGGCTACAAATTATATACATAGCTTTGAGATGTACATTCAGAACCAATGAAAATCTGAGCTTTTTTTGCTCTTTTGTTATGAAACACATTTCATTGTAGACCTAAATGCATTTTTAACTGTCCCAAATATATGGAATTGCTTTTATTTTTGCAAATTATTTATATTTAAACACAGATGTATATTTTACCATTATCTGTACAATGCCTTGTATTTTCATCTTCTGTCACAGTGCTTCTCTGTGTATGACACTCGCTTTGTAGCCGTTTGGAAGACAGGAGACACAGCAATGGGAACATTTTATGATTTACCTGAGGTTTGGGGTTCTCAGCTGGTTTCGGATTTGGCTTCCTGTTCATATCAAGTTGTAACTTAATAGCGCACAAATTTCAGTGAAAAACACAAACCTCAAGCATATTAAAAACCGATTTAACTAACAAATTGCTTACTAAGTGGGGAAAAAAAATAAAAAGGCGCCCTCCTAAACCGGTTCTGGCTTTATTGTTCAGCGGGGAAGGACGCACTTTTTCACCGAACTTTCTGCGTGGCATTTCAAAGTAAAGAACCGATACAAAAAAAAAAAAAAGGTTTTATTTGTGTTGCAAAACCCGGTGTCTGATAACGCGGGGCTGGCCGAGGGGAAATGGGTGAGGCCTCCACATCCTGCGGGGTGCGGGGCCCCGGGGCCGCCGGGCTCACCCGCTCCCCTCCCACACCCGCCTTGGAAATGCTCTGCAAGGTGCGTTGTCACACCGAGTGCCATCACCTTCCCCCAAAGCCAAAACTCTGCGCGGCTCAATTCATTTAACCCGCGATTTCCCTTCCCGGGCAGCATCGCCGGGCCCCGCCGTTCCGGTTCCAGCCGCCGGTCGCGGCCGCCGGATCCCCGCGCTGCGCCCCCCGCTCCCCCCGCCTCCCGGCACAGCGGGAGCGGCCGCAGCCGCGTTGCGGTGGGAGGCGGGAGCCGCGTTTGGCACCGCTCTAGAAAGGCTTTGTTTTGGAAATCAGCATCTCCGCTTTCCTGCCGCCCGACGTGCTGCCGGCGCTGGGGAAAGCCACATTTTCGGCTCGTTTGTTCTTTTGGCCGCCCCAGGCATGTCTTGCCGGAGCTGCGAGAGGCTGCCGTGCACTTCCGACGGATGTCTCCGGCTGTAGCGATAGCGGTCGGGCTTTGAGACTTGGGAGCGTATATCGGTGCGAGCGGGTGTGAAATTCCCGTGATCGCAGGCTGAAGGAGGAAGAACTGGAAGAAAGGAGCAGTTGTGTTGGTTTTTCCTTCTTGCTGGCTCAGCCTTCCTGGATGGTTGCGTTACTCTCTTGTGGACACGTTATACAGAGAAAGAGGCTTGATTATTTTTTCCCGTGACTGGTTTTCGTCGTGATCATCGTGCAGAAAGAACCACTTTTCTCCCAGTTTGCTGGTCCGCACTGAGGCAGCAGGAATATGCTCATGAAGGAGTACCGGATCTGTATGCCTTTGACAGTTGAAGAGGTAAGATCCGCCACAGGGAACGCTGAGGCTGTTACTGACCGAGGGGTTTCTCTTGCAAGGCGAGTTGAGGTTGTATTTGTTTTACTGAGTATTTTTTCTTCGTGTGATGAACGTAGTCGGAGATGATTTGGTTAGAGAAGAATGTTTTTATTGGAATATAAGAGAATCCTACAGGAACGAAGGTAACTGAAGTGTTCCAAAAGCATTGTGTGGTCAAAGTATGCGTTATAAAGATTTTCCAGCCAGACTTTTAAGAAGAATCTTGTGCATATTTGCCAGGGAGTGCTTTGTGCTGAAGTCCTCTATCTGATAAAGCGTTTGTCCAAAACCCAGATTCTAAATATATCTTCACCTTTGCCTAAAATACCCTTGCAGATGACAATGGCCTGAAACTCTAGTACAGGTAGGGTAGATAGGTGATAATTTATTAGGAAAACTTTTTTGTCGTTTAAAGAAATGATTGAAAGTCAAACTGTCGATGTTCTAAACTCTGTGTTAGGAACATTATGTTTTTATTTGTCTACAAACATCCCACCCGTTTATTGTTTCAAGGTAGCAATACCTACGTGAAATACACGTGCGATAGAGTTACTTGTGCATATAAACAGTGCTCCTTCCTAGGTGCAAAATGCCCGATGTAAATGAGGTGGTGCTTCTGCTTTACAGTGTCTCGCACCTCTAGGAAGGGTCGGTGTTGGTTTAATTAGCCACATTGCGGGGGGGAACCAGCCCCTCCTGACCGCGCACCCCACGCCAGGCTCCGAGTTGCTCTTGTCGTGCGGGCGGGGCCGCCAGGGGGCGCCCTCCTCCCGGCNTATAGCAAAATACATTCCCTTTGCAAGTTAATTTAGGCGGGTTTTTGTTTCAATCTATCCAGGTGAGTGGTTTGCTGCACAATTTTAATTTTTGCAATATGTGTAGAGGAATCTGCATGAGTATGAGAGAGTAGTCATTCCAGTGGTCTTTTTGTGTGTATCTTCAGATTTGGCAAATTAATGGTATTCTAACACAGAGAATTTAAACTGCCCAGTATTTACTTCGGGCCGCTCAGGAAATTCCTTCTTCTGGGAGCAGGACCTAAACCCACCACATATGGGTAGGTAAACAGGCATAGTTTTTAATTCTAGCATTTTCCAACCAAGTTATAAAGTATACTGGGATATTGCAGGGCATTATTCTTTCAATACATAATTCTATTTGTTTATTGTGTTATCCTAATGTAGACAACATTTTATCCAAGCCGGTTCCCGATGTCCTTAGACTACCACACTTAGTTAATAACAGTTCATTATGTCATCAGAAGACAGCAAATCTAGTTTATTTTGAAAAATTATTGTTAAATGAGATTTCCAGATAAAGTTCCAAAATTTCCCAAAACAGGAATGGCTGATACATGGTCAGGCAGAAGATGATGTTGGAAGTGTTTTGTTCTCTAGAATGTTAACAGAATTAGTAAAGGCACTCATGTATCTTGTAATTTCTGTTATGTTGAAACATCCATTATTTAATCTGAGAGCTGCAGCTGAGATGCCTTAATGAGGGACCTAGAACGTCTGATATTTAGCATTAATTTATTTTTTTAATTGTAAAATGAACTAGGACAGAGTTGTGAAATAAGCAGATATCTGTTTTTTGTTATGCTATTTACATGCTAAAAATGTCCTGCACTGTATTTCTCATCATTGATCATCTTTGTGATGTTTCCTACAGTCTGTGAAGGTGGTGTTATCTTGTTTACCTTTATTTGCACATTAACTACCGATGACGGATGATATTTTTGGTATCTGTGTAGAGTAAGAAGGTGATGCGTTATGCGGTCAGTAGAACATCATGAGGCAATATTCGCTCTTCAAAAACCAAATAAATTTTATTCCAAGGGGCCCAAACTGCCTTCTGCAAGGTCCAGGTCACGGAAGTTCAATGGGCTTGGAGGGAAATGGAATTTCCGAAGGATCTGTGGTTTCTCACAGGATTGGGATGTCGGGCCCCATTCTGTGATGGCACTTGGGTACCTCACTGGCATTGACGTTATGGGGAGTTAAGCACCTGAGTATTTGTGGGGCTGTAGGTCTGTGAGGAACGCAGTTGTTGTTACGCAGCTGCACGGCTTCCCTTTTTGTGCTGTGTTCCTTACCTGGACTTTACAACTCTGCTTTTTCTGCTGTTTGAAAGTTTTGGCTTTCAGCCTGTGCACTTTACACATACATTCAAAAGCATTTCCTTGACCAGTTTTCTTTTTTAGCGCTGACTTACCAGTTATCCGTACATAGAAGTCTGACAACATGAATGAGAAAGAATTCCATCTTGAGTCTGTGGTGTTGTCACCAAATCCAGAGTGGCTTCCCATGTCACTCCGGTGAAAATAATTAGGCACAGGAGGCAAAATGAAACGTTAATTAAGTCAACTGAGCACCTGTACCTGGTCTTCTGACATCAGATTTTGTGTGTAATGTGAAAAAATGTGCATTAAAATGTTGTGTAATATCCAGTTGAGGAACTAGAGGTTATTACTTCTGCATGTAAATAAATATGCACCCAGCAGTATAGCAGTTAGTACTACACTGGCTGACTATTAGGACCTAAATTTATCTCCAGAGAAGAGTTAAATTAAAACTGATAATGTCTGCAGGTTTGGAGAGTTTCTGCCATTGTAGGAGATTGTGCAGAGCTGCTCTTCGGTGGCTGCTGCAGGTCCTGCTCTTGAGGGCTCTTTCATTGGTTCCATGTTAGATAAGGTACCCAAATATTTACGGGAGTTTTGTTTGTATACCTGTCAGCTTGGAGGCCAAATGCTTTCTTGCAAATAAAACATTTCCTGAGAAATGTTGATTGCTATGGACTTCACTGTTTTTGTGTATGTTGAGCGAGGTTACAGGAGCCAGAGGTTCATCTTTGTTCCTCGACCAAAGTATCTGGAAACCGGGTTGTTCCAAGAGGTGCTGCAGCACCACACTGCAGTTCTTCTTCAAGCCTGAGCTCAACTCATTAAACTGAATTCCTATTGACAGTTATGTAGGATTGTTACATATATATTGTTGCAAGGCGCCTGATCGGCTTGAAAATAATTTAAGATAGGAAATACCATGTTAACTTGTAAGCAAAATAATAACAAGTTCTGGAAGAACTTTGCAAACTAGGTCAGAAAATAGCTGTTGGTTGACGAAGCCAATAGGACTGCCAATTAGAAGTCATTCTGTACGTTATTTGTGGTTCTTTGGGGAGGCATGCACACAAATTCAGTCCTTTTGTTAACACCAAGACCTTATAAATTAGAAAAAGCCATTTCTTTTCATTAATACATAAAGCAAGTAAAATCTGTTGCAGCAATTGCCAGGGATACGTTACTGATCTTCATCCCAGCTGCAATTAATAAAAGAGCCTGCCTCTTGCTTATTTTCCCCCCTACATTTTCATGTGTTAGTTCATCCTTACAAATAGTTTGTTACATCATATGAGAGAATATTATAATAGGCTACATTGTGATTTTTTTTAAAATATCATCAGTTAAAAACCCATATTCATAAGCAAGTGAAAAGAACACCAAGTGACTGAAAAGAGTGGAGATGCTAAAAAATTCTTAGACATAGGTCTCATTGCAAATCACAGTTCCACCATTCTTCGCAGGAAGGATTACATGGGTTTGTGTGTTTGAGATGCCTTTATCTGAAAACGTAAACCAAATGTGATAGGGAAGCATGTTGCTCAACTTTTATTTTGGAAGAGGCAAAGTACTATGAAGTTTACGATTTGCAGGGAGAGGGATTATTCTTTAGGGGAATGGGTGGAAAGACGTTTTTCCTCTTGAAAATGGAGTTGTTATTGCTGTAAAATGCTAATAAAGATGTGAAGCTAGGTTGTATATATTTAAAAGCTGATCATCAAATAAAATACTGTAGTCATCATAGCGTTTTTTCCTTGGAAACAGGGATGACCATTAACACTCCTAGTGCTGAACTATGCGTGTATGGCCAGTACCTGAAGTCCTAATAGGTTTTTCTCTCCTTTGTCCTTTATTTCATCCAAGATTGTCTCTGCCGAGGCTGGTGGAACTGGAATCAAAGCTGGTGTGATGTGTGGGCAGCGCGGGCTGTGCAGGGACGGCTGCATTGGCCTCAGTGCAAACAAGCAGAGACCTGCAAAACGTCCCTAAATGCACATCATGATTTTTCAACAAAAAGTCCTTTCAACATGAGCAAATTCTGGTTTTAGAGGTGTTGGTGCTTGCTCCTTTAGAATAGAGTATCCAGTGTTTTGCTCTTGTTTCAAACATTATGAATTCTCTCAGTGCGGATTATTTACATAAAATGATTTCAACATATGTGGAAACAGGATTTGTATTCTCTGAATCTTGTGTACATTTCTTCTTTAAAAGATTTCATAGTCTACTGTTTCATGTACAAAGGGTACTTGTTGGAACATGTTTTATTCAGAGGGAATTGAAGCTCAATGAAAGCATTTGAGAAAGTGTTTTTACGCCCTGAGAGTCAGCAGTTATGATATTTGGACATAACTATATGCATGTAGAACAAAAAAGCCTTTAGTAGGGTGTAAAGTGTAAAATACTTTTTTTCTGAACTACAGTTATCTCCTGCAGGACAAACTACCTATTCTCATCCTGCAGTTAATACAGATAGATTAAATAATGGTTGATTAAGTATGGTTTTTGAATTTCCCAGTTATAACCACAGAACATGTTTTGAGGAGTATGTAAATGTATGGAACATTTGGAAAAAAGCAATATGTTGGTTGTAAGCAAGAGGACTATAAGCAAACATAAGGTGAAGTCAGCTTTGCAAATTTAATTTAATTGCTTGTAAATAAAATAATAGTTGGACCATGTCATGACCGTGATCTCTGCAGAAAAGGTTTAGCCGGTGGTTTTGAGCTGAAGTTGTCCAGCAAAAACGGAGCCTTATTGTGCAATTTCAATTTAAACTGTCAACAGCTATAATGCATCCATAGTTTTACACTGATTCCTTTACAAGATACTAAAGTTCATGGGGAAGTAAAGCGCTTTTTACTCCAGTTAATCATTCTTTCTGGATATGCCTTAGGAGAACATCACCAGCTTTACCGTTTTGCAGTTAATACTCTGGAGGGGCTGATTCATTTGTCTGAGGAGTATTCAGAGTTAATTATTGATCTAGAAAAGCTCTTTGCACCATTATGAGCATCTTTTAACCCTTCAAAAGAAATAATTGTGTAGGACTCTCGTTAGCAAACAGATCCGAGCTGGTCTTTTGTTGGCGGTCACGTCTGCTCACATCACGAGGCCTTCGCTACGCACAGTGTGACCTTAAATTCACCTTAAAGCTTGTGGACTTGGAAGAATCGTTGTATTGATATAACAGATAAAATAGGTGAGAGAAAGCACCAGCGGTTAACTTTCAGTACCAAGCGAGAACAGCTATGTAATTTTCTTCTGAGGCACCATCTAGTTGTAAGAACGAACAGATAAAAGCGGGAGCTGTGTCTTACTATGGGAAGAAAATAAATACCTTGCTTTAGCTGGACCTTCCTGTGCTGCTTGCAGTCACCTAGAGAGCTATAAAAGCAAAGCAGATATCAAATCTTTGATCAACTCCATTGCAAATAAAGACCGAAAACATCCAATTTTCTCCTTTACTCCTGTTTGCACATTTCAGCACAATTCTGTGAAAGAGACAAGACGACCTTTGTTCTTTAAGTTTCAGTGTAAATCATTAAAAAAAAATCTTGCAGTGGTAAGGATTAGATATTATGCAAGGAACTGTGGGCTCTGACGTACATCTCTCTTCATCTCTCTTGCTCGGTCTCTCACTGTCAACACTTATTTTCTTCAAGGTATATATATAGCAAACAATACTCCACATTTGATTTGAAAGCTTCATTGGCAAAATGTAGGGCCCAGTTTTGCATTTCCCGTAAAAGAAAATGCAGCTTGTCAGTGGTTTAGGACATTTTCCAGCTAAAGCACTCTGCAGAGCTTTGATGCTGTCAAGAACCCCATGAAGTGTGTTTGTCTTTGAAGCATAATGTAGGTTTGGAAACAAAAGAACAGGGAGAGAAAGATGCAGAATGTCAATACTGGCTTTTAAAGCTTAGCACTTTCTCTTTTTTTGTTTTTTGAATGAACTCAAGTTGCTGTAAGCCTGAAGTTCTTGTAAGAGTTGATGTGAACACTAAAGGATCAGCACTTTTGAAATTGTGACCACTTTTGTTTGTGCATGTAATAACGAATGCAGATGCCTATATTGGCACCATGAAGTTTGATAGCTCTGGCATTTTCCCTTAGTCCAGTCTGTTTGATTTCCTCATCTGTCTAACTGTAAGGTTAGAAATAACATCATTATGCCAGTCTTCATGTGTTTTTGCCTGACTGCACGTTAAAAAAAAAAAGTTAGGTCATTTGTAGCCCTTGAAGTATGTAAAGCCCTTTAGATTGTAGGAAGGAAAAGAGTTCTGCAATAACTAGGACACGTTAAAAATTATATTTTCCTCCAAGAGTATTCAGTTTAGTCTGATAGGCATTTGTATTGTTAAAATCTATTAGAGATCATGTTCTTTTGTACAAAAGACTGCCTAGGCAGGTAGTGGAAAACCCATAGTAGGTAACAATGATTCATTCATGGTATTCTTCTTTATGACTAGTGAGCTGACAAATATTTTCCCCAGGCTGTTCTTATAGAAACGAGTCAGTTGTGAATGCTGAAATACATGCAGGCTTTTCATCTTGAATGCCTCACCTAACACACATGCAACCATTAAATACTGTGAGGATGGAAATAGGAAAAACACCTGTGCAAACCATTGAAATATATTCAATAATTGTGGGTGAGGGACAATTCTAGTATCCTTGCTCATGGGGAACTTACTTGTCATTTAATTTTTTTTTCAAATAATTATACTTTTCCTTGTATTTTAGAATCATAGAGTCGTTTAGGTTGGAAAAGACCTTTAAGATCATCAAGTCCAACGGTTATCGTAGCACTGCCAAGTCTACCACTAAACCGTGGAATCGTAGAATACCAGGTTGGAAGGGACCACAAGGATCATCTGGCCCAGCTCTTGGCACAAGGGCCATCTAGATGGGATGGCCCAGCACCCTGCCCAGCCGAAGCTTAAACGTGTCCAGTGACGGGGAATCCACCACTTCCCTGGGGAGGCTATTCCGATGGCGGATTGTTCTCATGGTGAAAAACGTCCCTCTTGTGTCCAGTTGGAACCTCCTCAAGAGGAACTCGAACCCATCGCCCCTCGTCTTTTCCATGTGACCCCTTGTACGAAGGGAGTCTCCATCTGCTTTGGGGCCACCCTTTGAATCCTGGCGCATGGTGATGGGGTCTCCCCTGAGCCTCGTTTTCTCAAGGTTGAACAAACCTGGTTCTCTCAGCCTTTCCTCGTGTGTTAGAGGATTGGGAGATGTGGTGCTCAGGGATGTGGTTTAGTGGTGGACTTGGCAGTGCCAGGCTGACTTCTGGTGCTTTCTCTCACCTGTTTTATCTCTTAGATCATTATCCTTCTCATCTATCATGAAAAACAGTATAATTTGCAAGGCTTGATACCTCGACACCGAAAGAAAGCAAATAGTGACATTTCATGCAAATTTGCTCTGATAGCCCCCCAGCGCAGCCTGGAAAGCTTTGTGTAGGCAGATTGTGTGTGTATTTCAGTGAAATTACCAGTGTCTGCGTGCATCTAGACAGCAAGAAGAAAGGTGCTCCGCAGGATTGTTGACTTGGTTTAAAAAGGAGTGAGGAAAAGGTAATTTAGATTTCAAGTTGGGTTAACAGATGGGTTTACAGTCTGTAGGTGGGGAATCTAGACTTGAACCTAACCTTGTGTTTATATGTAATGCTTCTAGTCTAGCCTTAGTAATGTTTGTCTCCTTCTCAGTTCATCATTTCTTCCCAATTTTGGTTATAAGCGATCAGCCGATTTTTAATCCTTGGATGAGTATTAAAATACTATTTTTATTTTTCTAAAGTACAATGCAGGGTGCTAAATTACAGGAATGACATTTTAATGGCCTTTCTTGGGAAAAAAAAAAGCATCTTACATATTTTTGCTGTTTGTGGTCAGAAAATGCTGAAGCAGTTTTGGATCCTGTTAGTTTTGTACTTTTGCAGTTGTAAAGCTGATTTTACAGTGCACACTCCCAGCTTTTGCATGGACTTAACTTGCACACATATTTAATTTATAGCACAAGTAGTCACATGTCCCGAGTCACATGCGTAAATCTTTGTAGACTGGGTTTAATAAAAGCCTTGTTCATATGCTCCCTGGTGAAACCATGGTCTCTATTCAGGAGTTTTTATGTGTCTGTTCTAAGATTAGTCTTGCCTAAATGATTTAGGAATACTTAGCCTCTGTGGGAATTGTTTTCTGCAAGCATGCTGAGTACGCCTTATTTTCCGTTTCATCATACTAAATGTCGTAGTAGGTTTAGTGTGTGTCCAATTAATGACTAAGTTTAATTTTTTTTCAGTAAAAATATTGTCACAATGCATGACACAATGATTATGTGATAAAGACACTCCAGTATAACACACAGGGTTGCTCAGTTCCTTGATTCACAGTCACTCACTGGTGACAGTTAGAAATACAACTAATTGATGAATGTATTTTCAGCTTTTTGCACTCATTTTATATAAAAGTTATTAAAAAAAAAATACAGAAATAACCTTTTGTGCCAGCGTCACCACGTTACTTGGAAGGTTACCAAAGTGCTGGTCCACTGTGAACCAAAAAAATGGTCTTTATCAGAAAGGTAAAGGAAATAACAATTCTATTTATAAGCATGAAGTTCTTACACATATCAAGCTGGTGTTTCTCCTGGTCATACATAGATTTTTTATTTTTTTTAAGTAGTTTCACTTCTTAGACCCACTGAATATACTGATCCTGCTATGTATAATTTTATCTTCTGCAAGATGCCTGACAAATTTAGCCAGCTATTTATCCAATTTTGTCAGGTTTTCTTTGAAAGTGTGAATAACTGGGCCTGAAAGTAGTCTTTTCATTTAATAAATTAATTGTGCAGTGACTTGGCATAAGCCAAATGAAACATAAGAAATGTACACATGATTACAGGCTTAGGTAACGTGGATGCTTCTTTTGTCACGTAGACTTGGTATAAAATTTATTTAAATCTTCAGTGGAATCTTACTCTGTGTGAAAGGAAAATAATTCAGTGGAATCTAGACCACAGTAATACCAGTGAGTTCTGTCACTGATGTCAGAGACACTGAGATTTCACCAAATATGTACGGCAAATCACAGCATATTTTTAGACTAGAAATGCTGGGAATTTCAATTCCATTTTAGTTGCATGGTGTAAATCTGAAATAATTCCGTTGACCTCAGTAGATACATTCCAGATTTCTATCAGTCTAATCAGGAGTAGACTTTAACTAATGGCTGTAAACAAAAAGAAAATGGAAATTTCTTAGATCTGTTGTTCTCGACAAGAAGGAAACCAAGCCGACATCTCTAAATCTTTAGCATTCTTGCTTAACCTGAAAGACATTTTCACATGGTTGGGTGAAGCCCCCGGATTTGTGCAAACCTGCGATAACGCCTTGGAGCCTACACAGAACCAAACGATTGCCGTCTTCACACCGCAGAGCTTGGCAGTCACCCCTTCGCTCTCAGTTTTCAGTCCCAACTTTGTAGAAACTCCGATTCTCCTTTTCTTTCTCCCGGTTTTGAGTCCTTGGTCGCACTCCCCAGCAAGGCAGCGGAGCCAGCCCCGGCCGGCCTGGGGCCAGCTGGAAAACCACGCTGGGAGCAACCGGCGGGGAACCAAACAGCGGAGAATTCAGCTCCTCCGAGCACAGGCGTGAGTCCCCGTATTCCCTCGGTTACCATGGATCTCTGCGCCCAGGCTGCAGCTGAAGAGAGCACTGAGTTCCAAAACCTCGGAAATGTTTCAGAGGGCTGCTGAGTTTATTTGCAATTCCAAACTGTTTACGACTCAGTTAAGCCCGATTTTTTTTTTTTTTTTCCTATTTTTTTTCTTCCCTCGGGGATGCTGCACTATAAAAACATGTTTCCATATATTAAGAGGTCTCTGTTATACATTTGGCATAGGTTGTTGGTTAGTTGTTTTTCCCGTTAACTTCCATGAAAGCAGAATAAAGTCAACTATGGGGATTTTTTTTCCCCTGCTGTTTTGCTATAGCTTATTTTCTCCGCTCTGTTTTTTCTCATGTATGAACATGAACTTGCTCGGAGTCAAGTGATGCCCAACTCCTAAATCTATTCTGAGCAGGTCTGAGATGAGGCAAACAACGTTTTAGTGGAAATGTTATGTCATAGTAACAAATGCCTATGGATTAGTTAGTTTATTTCCAGGACCTCAAGGGCTATACATTGCTATTTATAATTTAAGTTTCTCGAGTAGCCAGGACTGTGTTTATGTTACCATGGTGTTACTTGCCATACTTGAGGGCGGATAGTAAATGCTGTAATTGAAAATAGATACTCCCACTGAAATAAGTGTAACAGGTGGTTATGTTTTTATTTAATCGTGCTGCAAGTCTAATACAAGTGAAATGCGGGGACCTCTAACCCTGACTTTTCCCTAAGACGTTTCCAGCCATGCCAGCTTGTCTTTAGAACGGGAGTAAACAACATGAGTGGTTTGTCTTGTGACAGTCCAAGGAATGTCGGTGGCAATCACTGAGGATCCTGGGCTCCAGAATCAGAGAGCAAATGTTCTTAGGCGGGAGAGAAGGAGCGGGATGCTGTGATGCAGGGGGAGGTCGGGATCTCATCCTCCTTCTGGGGACCATACCTTGGAGAAAGCTCCTGTTCCTTTAGAGCATCTGAGAAACAGTGATTGCTTTTTCCTTGTGATTTCCTCGTATTAGTTCTCTTACCTCATCTCTTAATTTCCTTCCATTGTCCACCGTAAGGAATTACCCATCTGTTTGCAGGTCTGCCCTATCTTAATATTCTGTGGCTCAGTTCGACGTTGGCTGACACCCACCCTCCTGCTACTGGCAAAACTGTTCCAACTATCCCCCTCTCACAACCCTAAGAACAGCTTTTGATTAAATTTTATCAACTGCCATACAGTCACTTATACGTTACATATATAATAACACATAATACATGAATCACATAATATATAAATCTGTATTTTATATATGAATGCATACATATTGTTCCATTCTTCAGAGTAAAAGGCCATAAATGTGGATGTTGTCCTGAATCCTCCTAAATATTTAGGCAGGGGAAAAAAAGGGGTTGTAGATTTTTCTCTCAGAAATATTCTAAAATGTGAAAATTAAATAATCCAAAATAGCAGTATTGTTTCACGCTCTCTACTTACTGCAAAAAGTCATATGCCCAAGAGTATTAGGTAATCAAGGATGAGCACTTCAGTCAGGATAGCATGGTTATTATCAAAGTCAGGTGTAAAGTACATTTTAATAGAACCATACAAAAGCTACTTAATTGGTGCGATTGTGTGAGCAATAAAGTGCAAGGCAGAGGTTCTTGCCTGAGTTCTGCACAGTCTCCTGTTGAGGATTTTTGTAGCTTTTTCCGAAGTAGCTGTCAGACTTCTGTCTTACTCTGTTAAGTTTTCTATCAACCAAAGGCTAACTGGGTTCTCCAATTTTTCGTATAGCTGCAGGATAGAAAATATCTTTTCATCAGCAGGAGATGATGTGTGCATTCATAGATTTTTCTCTTGAGCTTTGTTCAAGGTTGTTCCTCGGTTTTTCTTTTGTGTTTTGCCCACTGAATAAAGCAAAGCCAAAAAACCCCCAGTGGTTCAGAAGGCGGTATGATTTTTCGTATTTTGGTTCTAAGCTGGTTTATGTTGGCTTGAAACGTTAATGTTATTTAAACCAGTATCTCTTCCTGCACACACAAGACCGAGAGTCAGAGCTGATGTCTTGAAGCTTTGTGAGCTGGTCCTCAAGGCCCTTTCCGAGCTGCTGCCCATTGCATTCCCCTCCGCAGGCTCTTAGGCTGTGTTTAGAGGCCTTTTCCGCTTTTAACAATTCTGGGAGTTAGACTTGCAGATGAAGTGAGCTACCTGAGCTTTCTGGGCTCACCCCATAGGTAGCAGTTGACTGAGTTTATTGTTACAGAAAAGCTGAGGACGTTCCCTGGGGCCACTAACAAACTTCGGTGGAACAGTAAGTATGCGGTAAAGCATTGGTCTTTGAAGTGTTCATGAATATTTAATGGTAAGAAAAGAAGAAGAAAACTCAGCATTTGTAGCCAGTCCAAACCTTTGACAAGCGCAGTGAGCTCAGAAAAGAAGTATTGAGTTTGCAAGATGCTTTTGATCAAATGAAATTAAAATGCAGTACTGAAAGTGATTAATCTAGATTAGTGGATCGTGTCTGTTAAGATTTGTGTCATAGATCACGCACCCAAAGGGGAGTTCACTGTGAAGCTTGGGTTCTGTCTGTCCTTGTGCAAACCTCTGGTACCCCGGAGCTGCCTAAATCTCATCTGTAAGAGCTGGTTGATCTGGGAAATAACTAACTAGCATTTCTACCCAGTGTAGCCCATGTGAAGTTAAACCTCAGTAAGTCAGCTGTAGATGTGGTCACTTGCGTGGTTTCCGTCACAGAGTAGTGCACTGTATCTGCTTGTGATATTCTAGAAAGCAGGGAAAGAAAAATTATATTATCCAAGTTTAAAACATGGAGCATCAGTAGACTTTTTTTTTGGTACCATTTCTTATACCTGCACATTGACACTGGTTTAAAAGTATTTTTTTAGGCTTCAAATGGAAAATATTTCTTCGTTTTTTGAACTTATATTGATGAGATGAAAGGTTCAAAACTGATGAAGTAAAGAGTTACTGGGTTTCCTCCTGTTTAGCATATTTTTATAAACTCCAAAAATATATTAAGTCTTCCGTGAATGATTTCTTGATGAAAACCAGTGTTTCAGTTGATCCGTCTAATGAAGTTGCTGAGGAGGTTCACACTAGGGAGCTGCTGTCCTGGCCGTGCCAGGACTTGGGGGTGTCATAAAGCCATTCTGACATACTAAATACGGGATTCTTTTCATGCAGCCCCTAAACATCTTGACAGATTTCCATCCATGAATTCTTCCACCTGTCGTGCACGGAGGTGACCCTGCGGTGAATTTGGGCTAAAGAATTTGAAGCTGGTGCTGCAGGTGTCATTGCCACTGGGGTCCAGGAGATAGAGTTACTCGGTTTGCCTGTAAAGGAGTCGCAGGCTGAGCGGTGCAGCGATCGCTGTCTCTCTGCACCCTCTGCTCTGTTCTCTCCTTTTTTCACTCTGTGCTCTCTATAACACGCCTCCCACTCCCTCTTTGAAATCCTTTTTGTAGGAGGTTAATTACACAAGCGTAGCTTTCCATGCTTGTTGTGTTCAAGTTATTGCCTGTTCTTTTTATATATTGTTCACCGGGGATTTTGTTTAATAAGTTGTGGATAAGCGTGTTACCATCGTTAACAAGTATGTCGACCATTTCAAGACCCAGCGCAAATTCCCCTGGGACTTCACTGGTGTCCTCTCAGCAGTGATAAAAGTTACCTGTCTATTTAGGTTACTTTTTCATTGTATTTTTTAGTATAATGATTTATCCGTGTAAGGATCTTTTTTTAATCTTGTGGCAAATTTGTTTCTTGTAGAACATCTGGGAGTGGTGTTGGCAAAATGGGCTTTTGGTGTTGAATTGGCCCATATCAATCAGCTGCGTCTTCTCTGGCTGCAAACCTGTTGACCCCTTCGCAGACAAATTAAGACAAGACTTCACTATCTGTTAACCATCTGTTAACTTTTCCCTCTATAGTTATGCATCCAAGCTGAACTAGTCACACTTTTTTCTTTTTCTTAATTTTTTGCTTGAGTAATAGGAATCACCCTCAGTTTTCTGTTCCATACATTGAATTGATGATAGCAAATGAAAAGCGTATGAAAAGCAAATTTATACAACTCTTGTCCTGCTTGTTGAAAGTATAGGATTTTAATGCCAATACAATATATTGAATTAATTGTAGGTGAAAAGAGACAGAATCCCTATTAGAGTACCAGCTGATGTTTGCTTCAGCATGTCTACCTGCTTTAGTGCATTTAAGCACAAAACTTTGGTAGAGTATTTTTGATTACTTCTTTTTTTTAGTGCTTATTCACTGAAATCATCGACTATTTGGGGACTGCACCTTAAAGAGAATCAGAGAGGTAGCGATAATGATAACAATTAGGATTTCAGGGGGCTTATTAATATTTTTGGCAAGCAATATTTGTTAGCGGCGTGCAACAGCATTTCCGTATTAGAAGCTGTTTTGCCAAGCGCTGGTTGGCAGTATGTCATGTTCCTTAGTTTCCATTTGGAGCTGAGTACTCTTCTGCTCGTTTTCTCTCTGCGATGAATTACCGTTTGCTTTATTTTAGACACCAGCTCTCGTAGGACGCGTATCATTTGAACTAATAGGATGCTGTGTTACCAGGCATGGTTCTTTTGTTTGGCCAGGCGAGCAAACATCGCTCTGCTGTCGTCCCATCGCCGCGGTCCCGGTTCCTGCCCAATGCACACAGAACTGGCAGTCTTCGAAACACAGATAAATTGCCCTGTGCTTGCTTAACTTTGATTTGTTCTTACCCTTTTGCTCTAACCTCCTCCCACCGACTGTAAATCAGTCAGTGAAAAGCACACCGTGTCCACTGTCTGCAGCCAAGCAGTTGATATGGTTGTGATTAATTGACAGCATTCCTATAGCATGCTGATAAGCAAGATTAGTGCCCTTCTCAGGTCCGCTTCCACTCCCAGAGGAGTCAGTGGGAGTTTCCCTTCTTTTCTATTAAGATTGCAAAAATATGATCGTAAGAGAGAATTCATTGAATTGAGAGCTGTGCATGAAACGCAAGACAAATTCTGTACTGAACTGCACTCTGTAGAACTCCATTTGCTTCAGGTAAAGTGGAAGAAAATCTGGTCATTTATCTATCAGTGGGAAATAAGGATGTGTCTGCAGACTTGTGAATTTTGAACTGAAGATTTACCTCAATTGTTGTGTCTTTGGATTGTAATAATACATTAAATCAATTTGCAATATAATCAATGGAATGAGCTAATACCAGCTACGTTAGAAATTGTAATTAAGACAGGTAGTTTTGTAGTAAGAATATACTAACTTGAAAGTAAATTTTCTAAGATTAAGATTTAACATAAAAAAGGGACTAAATGACCGGTTGTCGTGTCAAAATCTTGTGGCCTTGGAAAAGCAAATACATCACTGCAAAACTTTGACATGCTTCCATCTTTCACACTTACACCGGAGATATGTCATTTGGATATAATGGTCAAAAGGATCAGGAAAAAATGAAAGCGCATGATCAAATGCTGATGGCACCGTAATAGCTGAGCAGCGTTTGAACAGAGCACGAAGTTTGCCTTGAGCAGGTTGGCTTTTAGGTTGCACGTATTTGTATTTTGTTCCTGGAATGCTGAAGAACTCCCTGTTACTATTTGTATAACACAATGCCAGAAAAAATCACACCTAGTTCCCTGATTCAAGCAAGTGCTCTTTGTCTCACTCACCCCCAAGGTACTGCAAGTCATTTTTGCACATGACGTTCACATTTGAGTCCTTTAACTCTGCTCTATCAGGGGACCAAATTATATTAGAAAATTCCAACCATTTCCTGGGGACTTTTAATAAAATTGTGGAACAGATGCTTTGATAAATGCTATATAATATGGACAAAATGGCACCGGATAAAGCAAATTTTAATCTGGGCAGTAGGTTCCTAGGAGAGATGAGCCTGGCTTAGTGAACAACGTTACATTTTTCTTCTCTGGCGTTTGTTACTTTGCTGCTTCATCTTTAACAAGTGAGTTAATAGTAAAAATAAATTCTTCATGGGGAGCTCTGTTCTGGAACTTGGGCAACTTCATTGTCTTCTGTTGATATAAAATCTTAACACATGTCCTCTTCGGGAGGAAAGCTGGTTTCCATGTAAGAAAATCAGCATCCCCTGCAGTCTCAGCTCCGTTCCACGTTCGGATGGGAGTGACATCAACAGATGTTGGCACCTTTGTGTTTCGCTGATCGCGCTCTTGTTGTGGCCGCAGTCCTGAAACTGGTGGCCCGCGAAGGCTTCCCTGTCAGCCAGGAGGAAAGGATGCAAGTATCATCATCATCATCTTCTGAATCATCCTCTCTGAGGCGTCCCTGTAGTCTGAGGCAGAATCACAAGCCACGAAAAGATGCAAATGAAGTTTGTGTGACAGAGTGAGGGTGTCCCTGTGTTTAAATAGGGCATTACTCAAAATAGTACAATTCCCGCTTTCCATGGGAAAGTACTTTCTGTTCAGTGAGATGTTTTCTTTCTCTACCTACTCATCAAAACCACCATCAATCCCATTTCCAGTGAGGCAGCTTCTGTGGAATGTGACGTTTGTTATTTCCCTTACCTGATAAGAGCTGTGCACCTGGGTTTGTACAGAATGTAACACGTTTTTTAAAGAGAACATCGTTACAGCCACACAATTCTCAGGTGAAATTTCAGGATTTATGTATTACAGAAATAGAATGTCCTGTGTGTATTATAATCATGCTACCAATTTATTGAATGTTTTCTGTGAGGTTGCCAATGTAAAATTAAAATCTGCATAGGCTATAAACATATTCAACCAGCAATTCTCTTGCATCTCTACGTGCGTGGAGTTCGTACAGGCATCAAGAATTTCATAGTAATGTATGGAACTGACTGTCAAACAAGATCCAGTGAACAGAGGTGATGATACTTTCCCCCCTCTTTTGATACCTTGTACCGAGTTTGAGTAGCTCGCCTATCTGATATACTATTATAGTGGTGCCCGCTAGTGCTGCAGTAATTATGGGCCTGTCAGCATTTCCATTACAAACCCCTATATTACAGCTGAAAATGTCACTCCAGGTTGAAGTTTTGTCCAAAGGCTTGCAGCCTTGAACGAAGAAGCTTGCAAAATTAATTTTGCTGCTTCTCCCGAGTCGAAAAATGAAGTTTTGCTGTTGCTTACTGTACCCTGTATTAGCGGCTTGTTTTCAGGAAAAGAACCCACAGGGTCAAAATACTGATGTTTGTTTCCTGTAGCATGAATATAATGCATCCATAAGATAAGAGTTGAAAGCTGAACGCTTTTATTTAACCATAAAAAAACCAAAAGACAAAAAAAAAGGCAGCACAAGGAGGGATTATCATCAGTATTATCATCAGTGCTGGAACCTTGAGGTGCACTGCACAGCCTTCTGCACTTGAGGTAATGGATAAAATCATCATTTAAAATGTACATGATGACATATGGTAGAAGAGAATAAGCAATAGAAGAAAATGTGATAATGTACGAGGAAAACATGTGTCCTATATATAGTAGGATCTGTGAGAGGCTTGAGAGTGTGCAGTAAGCACATAATATTTTGGTAATTCATCTGGAAAGCTCTACAAAGCTTCTGTTGAGAATATGGAACTGTATTTGCAAAGGCTTAAATTTAAAGGTTTATATTTAGCCAACTGGCTAAATATGAATAGATTTTCATATGAACAGCCTAAGATAGGTATTTATGCAAAGACTATGTCTGTTGAATTTCAAATCCCTCTTCTGGATCATTCCGGGCATGAGAGACTTCCAAAGGAAAAAGAGTTACAGCGTTTATTTCTAACACAATGAATCTTTTTAGTTTAATAATAAGTATTATTATTATTACCAGCAACTGAAACATTCCTGAGCCATTTCGATTGCAGCTTTCTGAGCCTAAAGTAGACCCAGTTAAACATCCATGCAACCAAGATTTAGCAGAGTTCCTACCAGCAAGAGAATGGTCTCTTCTAATGGAAGTTGTCAGCAAATTGAATGGTAGGTACCTGTTACTTTATCCTTTAAATAGGTATCTCTTCAATATAAGCAGTTTGTTTTCATATTACTATTAGTGATGGCATAAATTTGAAATACAATTCCATTAACAGAAGAATAGCGCTACTTATTTACACAATATACTGCCCATGTCAGTGCTAAAGTAAATAGTCGATGGTAACATAAGCTTGTGTTTTACTGAACTGGCAATGACCTGCTACAGTATCAACGTCGTTGCTGGCGATATAAACAGTACAGCTGGTAAATACACAACACGGTCACTAAACCGGCTTCATTGGAGTTACCGGTCATGGATTTGTACTCTTGCAGGGACAATTGCAATTTTAGGAATGTCCACAAGGTTCTCGTGACATCTGAAAAATTATTTTGAAGCCTGAGAATTCGCTTAATGTCACTTTTTCTTCCTGGTGTGACTGGAAGGAGCAGGGTCAGTGAGGCGGCTGTAATGAAACATCGGTGTATGGATGAGCGGAGAGGCGAGCGTGGCTCTGCAAGATCCCTTGGGGATCGCTGGCGCTTCTGTGCTGGAGGACGCGCAGCCTGTGCTTTGCTGTTCCCTGGGTGTGAGTGTCTTCAGCAGGATGGAACCCGGGAGCCGCAGCGACACCTTGC
>VWYH01010054.1:0-101168 GCA_013399365.1 Pampusana beccarii
AGATCATGAACTCCACCATCTCACTCGTTTGTTCCCTTTGGTTTTCCTCTTTCATATTAGGCCATGTCTCCAACATTAAGGCCTCATGCTTGACTTCTTATCCTCTCATATTACTGTTCTGGTCTCATGTTGGAGCCCAAACATGAGACTATATTCCTTCTCCTTTTACCATAAAATAAAAAAAATAAATACCGTTAATCTCCATTTACACCGAGCATTTTATTTCTATGGTCATGAAAAGGGGGAAAAGACACAATGTGTTGGAATATAAATCAGCAGGAAAATTTTGTTCTAAAAGTTCTAAAATGCAAAAGCATTTGGTGCAACCACAGGGCCATGGGCAGATAGTAACACCACCTGCTCACTTCACCTATACTGCAAAATGAATATAAAAAGACCATTGCCAGTCCTAAAGTGGCGTTAGCATGATGCTGGCCTCATTAGTTCCACTGAGAAGGAGACATGACAAAAGCACTGCAGGAAAGGAAAGCAGGACTTTTGCTCTAGTTGGTCTGTCTGAGCAAAACTATTTGATACATACTGTATTAATAACATAATGTGCTTACTGTCTGTAAAAAGTAAAGTGCGTTAATATTCATAGGCTTGATGGAATACATGTCCATGTGATATCTCCCATAATGTTTAACCTGAGTGTATTAATGCATGCAGCTGAGGCTAATTAATAGATGTTGTTGAGAATGGGGGCAGTAAGTAGGTAGGCTAATTGAGAAACATGTAAAATTAGTCCCCAGGTGGCCAAAGCATCCCATCCTAGGAAAAGGCATCAACAGCATTCACGCTGTTCAGCTGGCGACTGGGTGTGCAAATCAAGGACGTCAAACCACTGCTAAGAGTCCAAAGAGTAGCCATGGATAAGACTATCAAAGGCACTTGTTGTCATGTCCAAAACCTACCTCCTAAGGCACAGAAATGAGGCAGGTACAGGTGGAAAGTGTTCAGTAAATACAGAGCCGATAACTGGTGCTGCCAGTGGCTGGCTTTGGAGCAGGCACTTTCCTGGAGGGGCTCAAACCAGTCTCAGGGGTCAAGTCCCCTGGAGCCACCCTCGTGGTTTGTGGTGATCCCAAAGTGCCAGAGAGGGAGTGCAGATAGAACAAAGTACTCAGGTATGTGGATGTGCCCTGTCACAACCAGGGAGCCTTGGCTTGGACACCACAGATATAAAAAACAAATGGCCAAAATCTCATCAACAATGTGAGTTTTGCCAAAAAAATTGAGAGGTTGGGTTTGTTCCTCTGAACCTGCTATGACCCCTGTAAAGAGTTGCATTTTAGGGCCTATTTTCTTACTTTTGGGTTTTCCATTCAACTGATCAACAGAAAGGGCTGACTATCCCTTAAACTGTAAGCACAAGACTTGCTACTCACCAACTTGGCTCACAATAGAATAAGAGAGAGTTCCTAACTATTACTAAGTGGCCTCAAACTAGACAGAATAAGGTCAAAAAATCTTTTTCAGCCCATATGGTCCTCTCATTTCCTCGAGGAAAGGTTTCATGTAACATGTTTGAAGTCTCCTGGAAAACGATTAGTTTTTTGTAGATGCCAGAAGAATGATTAATCCAGGAAACCAGGTGTTGAAAATCCACTTCAAGACTGTGCCATATACCTTGTGGGACTTAGCGGCACAATTTCACAGCTATTACTACCTACACTGGCAGTAAATTTGCCCTTGTGCTTTAACAAGAAATATGTAGCAGAAAGCCTGTTCAAACCTATCCTTTTAAAGATATTAGTCTTGTTGAAGCAGGGTTCATTTCCCATGTACCAAGAATAGAAAATAGCACTAGGACTTTAACATGAAGTAAGATAAGTGAAGTGATCAAAACGATAAGCAGGATGGTATTTCACAGAGGAAGCTGGATTGGTTCTGGTAGCTAATTAGACTGTTTGGCAGATGCTGAACTCTATCTGTTCTCACCCCAGCTCCACCCAGCAGGAAAGCCTCTTTTACAGTATTCTTTTGAAATTCACCTTTGCAGTACCTTTGTAACAGGAGTCCGCTGTTCCCCATGAGGATTCAGCTGCATAATTCCTTCTCCTAGTCGAGTGGTGTGAGTGAACACTTCCTGCAACAAGAAGGGCCAACGTTACCTCTGGAAAAAAACATCTTGTCTCTTAAAAGCAATCCTTATCAGAAACGGAGAGCTCCAGAACAGCAGTGAAAGGGAGCCCATGGTCAGCTCTGGCAGGTACAGGTGCTGCCTGCACTGTGCTTGCCCCAGTAAGGCTGAGCAGAGGTGTAGCAGCCAGGTAAGTTCCACCCTTTGGATGACAAGTGGGGAGGGAAGGCAGCCCCAGGCTCTTCTGTTAAAGGAACAGCAAACCTGTCTTCCATAAACACACCCTGCCATTAATCTTTCACCTTGAAGTACGTCTCCATGTTACTTAATACTTTTTCTAAGGTTGCATATATCATGTTTCTAAAGTGAAAAAAAACCCAAAATACATAAAATGCTTCCTTTGTAAATAAACTCTTCTCAAGTTGTTTTCACTTCCTTTCTATGGTTTGCTATAATTTTAAAAATTTCATTAAGGAGTTCTTGAAGCACTTCCTTCATCCTGTGCAGAGTGATTTATAGTCAATGGTAGGTCAAGAAAGTAGTACCATCTTTGCACTGAGTGCAGCATAACCAACCGAGATCCCAGACACATTGCTTTGCTCTGCATCCTTCTTACCTGAGACAAAGTGCCCTCTTGCTCCATTGTGGTGGCTATCACGTACACGTCCTGTGTTATCTGTGGCAATGCAATTTCACATCTCCCAGCTTCCACAGACACCAATAGTTTAAATGTCTCATATGCACGTGAACAACTATTTTATAAACTGACTCAGAGCCCCACCTCTGCCTGATTTCTCAAACCCAGTTATTCCCCTCCCCTTTTCTTATACTAGGAAACAGAATCCTGTGGTCAAATAAGTTGGAAAAAAAAACCTTTGCCTGCACGGTAGGTGGAAGCATGCTGTTTGAGTCACTTTGCCCAGTACTGGCCAATGGCAGGTTTATGACTAATGGTAAGAGGCAGATGGCCTTTTCTTTGAACACTGGACTTTCCACTTAGCAAGACCTCAAAGCCTACAGAAATACACACTCTGCAATAAGATGCAGTAACAGCATATTCATTTGATTTAGGTTATCTGTGGCAGAAAGCAGGTAGGATAGAACAGGTAACGGAAAAAAAGAGAGACAACTCTGTTGCTGTCAGACTAAACTCGCTCTTGAAAAGCCAGTTCAAGGGTTTTTGTACCATATGTCCCTGTAATCCCAGGTCTAGGTGTGCAGAGCAGACACATTCATATGGTGATTTATATCTACTTAGTCTTGGTTCGGCAGGGCTGTGTCTCCTCAAGTAATTCTATTTTTCTCACCTTCTTTCCTATGGCTTGTCATTATTAGTTTTGTTTAGATGAAGAGTCCTGAAGCAATGACTTTCCTTAGCTTAGCTCCACCCCCATGAATAATTCTGCGCCACTTTGCAGCTCAGATAGACTCCGGCTGTATTCTAGCTGCATCTAAGCACCGATTTCGGAGCCAGTAAACCCTGCCAGACAGAGGCAAAACTCAGCACAGACCGCACGCTGCCCTCTGCACCATCCTCAGCCACCCGCGAAAACACCACCATGGCAGGACACCTGCACCTGCCCCATGAGCACCCAGCTGACCCCTATGCCATCGAAACCGGCATGGCTCCCAATCATTGGAACAGGATTAAATAGCACTGTCACAGACTGTTGTAACTTCAGCAGCTCGTAACAGATCAAAATGGCTGGGGCAAGAGAACCCTTTGGCTTCTATTTTCCCCTGTTATATTGCCTACGAGCAAGAACCTACCCATTCCCTGAGCGTTCTTGAGCTTACTGGTTAAATACTGTTACCAGCCAACACAGTTCCTCTTTGCACATTCCCATGCAAAATAATATTAACTGTCAACTTGGTAGAATAGATTTTTGCTCTAGGATGTAACAAAAATAGTTACTTCACCACACTGTGAAGGGTTGTGTCTACCTTCATTGCATGTTTCCTCCGTGTACCAGTTGTAATTATGTACCTCAATGAAACGTGTTTTTCATCAGGTCACAGAAAACCCTTGGCAACATCAGCATCCTTAAGTCATAGTTGAATGCAGTGCTCTATTTCAACATCTCCTTGGAGGGCAAAGCTATAAACCAGACTGTCTACCAGGACTGGGGCTCTGAGACTGTCACTCCCACAGCGCCGGTGGCCAAAAAGCTCTCATTTTCATGAATAAAATTTGCAATCCCCATCAGAGACAGCCCCTGCAGGAGGGAGGGACTGTGTGTTGTTTTGTAGGCCTGCAATCCGTCTCCAAGGCGTTCCTTTATCCATGATGCTCACAGCAAACATTTGGTATGCTTTTATGCTCTTTGCAGAGATAACAACAGTTTTGTTTTCCTGGAACAAGGAACACACTGTGAACCTGGAGCATATTACTGAAATGTCTGAATATGTGGAGCAAGTCAGAAGTCTCATTTTGTGAATAAGCCTTTATTGTCCAGTATTGTATACATGAAATATTTGCATATAAATAACATTTCTTCAGAGCTGGAGGTGGCATGAGTATACAGACAAAAACTGTGTTTAGTTTTTCCCATAAGGGATTTCAGGTTCAAATAGAGGCAATTCCCGGAGTTATATGCAGAGCACGTAGCACCATATTTCTGATTACAACTAATGAAACTAACATAGAAAAAACAAAACAAAACAAAACCAAAAACCAACAGCAGAAGTGTGTATTCATTCAAAACCTAGAGGGTTTTCAACAATAATATTCGTGCTCTGATCTTTGGTTTTGCAACATGAGGCTGCACAAAAAAAAGTAAGGTTCGGTTTGACATCTTAAATGACAGAAGTGTTGGCAAAAGTAATTGTGAGCCAATTTGTAGAGATAATTTGTCATTTTTTCTTGCCGAAATGAAAATCCTCAGAGTGTCATTTTGCAACAAGCCAAACATGTTATTTGATTGTAAATGAAACCTGTTATTTTCAGGTTGAGTTCCCTAAGATGACGAGGTAGGCAGTCTATTAAAAAGAAGCTATATTTCAAAACAAAGATGTTTTGTAAAACATTAACATGAAATGTCTCAACTCACCCAAGTATTTTTACTAGTTTCTTTTAGCCTCAAGTAGTGACATCTAGTTAATTTTTTTTTTTTTTCACTAAGTAGACTCTTTGTTCAAAATTTTCTTAGTTTCCTTTAGGACACAAAACTTACTCATAAAATGCATATTTTCAGTTTGATTTATGGATTTATAACTTTTACAGCTCATCCTCAGCACTTTCAACAGTTCAGAAAAGATACTTTCTGTGAAAGGAATATGAAGAAAGTTTAAAAATGCAAACCCATAACAAATATTATTGGTGGATTTGTGCTAGATCCCATTGATGATAGGTTCAGATTGTTTTAAGATGCTATTGATTGTTGCAGGCTAACAACTCACTCTTGTTTATTTGCACAGTTTGAACAGGCAGAACTAAAGAAATAAACATGTTTGTTTCTGAACACGTCTCAAACTGGTTAAACAAATGGCATTTAGTAAAAGAACAAAGTTTTCATTCTCTAGTGGAATTAAAGTATTGTCATTTGAAGCACTTTTTCTTTTTAATTTAAGAAACAAGGTTTAATGCGAAAACAACCTTAACTGGGAAAAGAATCCCAGGGTGATTTATTTTGAAAGCTTCAAAATAAAATGTTGACTTTTTATATATGCTATCAACACACAACAATCAAAACTGACATAAATCCACAGGAAATTTTGACGTGCCCAAATTCCACCTTTTGCTGGAAAAAATTTTATATGTGAAAAATCTTACGCTGCTTCCTCCTAAGTTGCTTCTTCTCATTTATGTACGATTCATTCACAGCCCAAGAGAGCCCAGGAGGTAGACATGATTCACACGGTTGGCTGTGTGCACACACTTGTCCCTATTACATTCCTGACCTCTGCAGCTGCTTTTCAGGACACTTGCAAAGCAGAGTTGACTCAGGGATCCAGTGCCAGTGTCCAGCCATCTCTCAGATTTTCTTCATTTTCTAGTGCTGGATGCGCCTTGTGTTCCACAAAGAAGAATTGTGGGGAGCAGAAGTTTATACTCCCTTCTTACAGCCTGTAGGTGTGTTGGCTTGGTTGTATTACTGTAGCACTCTGGTGGTAAAAAATTATTTTCCTATATGTCATCCATTATAATAAGTTAGGCTTAAAATAACACTATTTTTAAAATGTAACAAGGATTTTAGGTAAAGAGCATTCTACAGATAACCTTAAATAGAGACAAAGCATGTATAAAAATTTCCCAGGCAATGTTTTTGCCTACAGATGCCACTTCTTGGGAATGGAAAAAGCATCAGAACAAAATGACAAACCACTGAGACACCTGGGGTAGTTTCTTTCTGTAGTGCAGAATGGACAAGTGTTCAAAAAGTTATGTCCCTTCTGTATCCTAGAGCATGAAAAACTCCTCTGAAAAGATAGGGGTAGGTGGATAGATTAGCACATGTTTTGCCTTCTCCTTTGCATCGCTATCTGCAAGGCTTGTGTAATCATCTGTGAGTTGTTCAGGATGTTGTATTCACTGAGGTTCAGCAGCCGGTGGAAATTCTCATCGGTGTACCTCACCGAGAACATGTGGTAGGGGGAAAGACGACTGGTCAGATCAAGTTGTCCTCCCTCCATCTCGGAGCAGCAGCGCTTGACACCTGGAGAGAAAGAGAAGTTACTGCTGTGACATGGTGTTTGTCTCAGTCAGTGACAAGCTGCCCACAGTAGCCCAAAAAGGGGAACTTTCTGTCGGGAGAGAAATCACAGGGTTTAAATGATCTGATAATGCAGGTTGTGTATCGCCACTGCTTGTTAAAAGAACATTTTGTGCCTGAAGTGATGAGGGCAGAAAGGAGAAGTGAGGGATAGCATTGTAATAATCATCTACAGCTCACTCATAAACAACCGTCCCATTAAAGCCATGGATTAGTTGAGGATATCACTTCGAAGGGGCAATCCACTGGGCACAACCAGTGCGCTGCAGGACCTCTACAAATCCCAGCTGAGAGAGAGGAGTTGCTGGTAACAGAATAGCATTTAAGTGAGAAAAGAATAACAGAAACATACAGAAACTTCCAGTTCCTGCAATCCTGATTGCAGTGTTAGAGGGCCTGCTGTCAGGATCCATCTGTCTTTGCATTGCTCGTGTCTCCCAAATTCTGCAGAAGTAGAACTTTGGACTTTACCTCCCTGCTACCAAGGAGCAAAGAAAATACATCCTAGTAACTGGCAGTAAAGGAGGGGAATATGGAGCAGATGGTCAGGGCAGAAAAAGAACGACACAGCCCTAACCACAGCAGAGTTAGAAAAATGAACCCCGGGCCGGTGCTGTACCAAAAGCAGAAACACCAATCTTGACATTGCAGGATTCAGTTCTTGCTCCCCCAACATTATACGTGAAACTATGCCTCCTCCAGTGTAGAGTGAAATCCCTAGACAACAGACAATAGATGTAGGGAAAAATAATCTGTGTGAGCTATACTTTTCTCAGGAAGTAATCTTTTACAATTAGCTAGCAACACATTATTTTGCAAATGGGAGAGAGATGAAGGTAAACACCATTCAGAAGACAAAGGCCATGTCTATCTTTTTAGGGCCACACAGATTACATGAATGGAGACACTAGCTTTGGCAGGAATGGGGAAAACAGATTTAATTATCTCAAGTGCTCTCCCATGAACCCAGCCAGCAAAGATGGCCAGTAGCAGAGAAAAAGGCTCCATCTGAGCCAGGGAAGTAGGCAGTGGTGGCTTTTGATTAATGCTTTACCACTACTTGCAACTTACCAGGTGCTTTGTACTCTCGGAAGGTGTCATTCACGAGGGGAAGAAAAATCACGATGGGACATCCCGGCAAATCTGAATCTTGGAATATGTAGCACTCCTTCAGACTTTTCCTATCTTCTTCAGTCAAAGTAACTTTAGGGAATGGGATTTTCTGCTCTGAGTAGTATTTGTATGCCTTATCTAGAATCTGGAGTATCACAGAAATGATCAGCAGTGGAATTCAATTTGGTTGTCTTAAAGCCCCAAAATTGTTATCTAGTATTAAGGTTTAGTGACTCAGACCCATAGGGTGGGTTCCATCTTATCAAGGGTTACTCTACACATAATTACCGTACATAGTAACCAGAATGCTAATCACAAGCTGTAAACGCAATTTCTGAGTTAGAGAATTCATCCTGGACATTGTTTTTTTAAAAATGGAAGTATTTTGCAGAAGTTTAGAGTAAAGCATGTAGGTTTAGTAAATGAAACAACCTATGTTAAATATATTGTATAGAATTAATTAGGAAAGAGGACCTTGGCAAGAAAACATTTAAGGTATCTTATTATGTGCTTAGAAGCCAGGAGATAAGAAAGTTAAGTGTGAATGTGCAGTTTCGTCTGCTTGTGCAGGCATTATGGCACAGTGTTAATTGAGATTGATATTTTACTGAGAAAGTCTGAAGTACTAGGCTATACTGTACCTTTTCCCTGAAATGTTTAATGCTGTATCATGTCCTACTATGTACTGTTTTATTTACTCTGCACCATCTAACAGCAGACGTTATCAAATAGGAAACAGTTTCTACCAAAGTGCTTAAAATTGCAGCAGCCTTTCTTCATAAAATCAATCTAGACAATGTATGAGGCTGAAATGAAACTTCATTACATGTATGCCTCATGCACCATATGGCTTATTAACAGTAGCACAGCTGTTCTCATTCACAAAAAATAATTTCACTTAAGCAGCCAAGATGTTTAATAGCGAGTTCCTAACTAATCTCAGTTTCTGAGATATAAAGACACCAACTTTTTTTCTGCAAGGCCTCATAGACTTTATCTCCAAGAAACTGGAATTTCTGCAGAATGATGCTTGTCATTGAATTTTCCTAGTAGCGTCTTATTTGTCAGTGCAGAAATGATCTGCCCCTGATTATCCACCTAATTATCCACTATATTCTAACTTAAGTCAGGAGAAATTGTTTCCTCATCTTTACGCATATTCCTGTGCAGGGTCTTGAAACCTGCTCGATTCAGCATAAAGCAGAAGAGACTCTTCCCATCATTCTGGAAGAGACCATGCTGATGTCCTCTTGAATAACTCAACATGTTCACAAACCAGCAAGAGAGATTCCAGGAAGAAATACGAACAATATTAACAACTACATTGAAAAATATAGGGGAATGCAGTAGTTAAGAAATGTACAGCTGAAATAACTAGCAGTTCTGGAGACTACGGGCTAGACATTTACAAGTAAAAGCAGAGAAAAACACATGGTAATGAGAGCCTCCTCACCGATGTGTGTGATCCAGTAGTATAACTTAAATATATTATGACATCCACTTCCCTCTGTGGCCTTAAAAGTGGTGCACTGCTGGTATTGACGAAAAATCCAGCATCTATCATGCCCAGATAATCAGGATTTTGCATCAGCTGGTTAGGACGTGAGTCTAACACAGTGTCTACAAAGAAAATATTTATTGGAATAAGAAATTTGCAGCAGGAATTCTGAATGCAAAAAGAAATGAAAGGTGGAAATGACCATTCCAGAGGCCTAGTTTAATTTAATTGCAACACTACTGGATTGTCAAATGGGTATGGGAGGGACTGCAAAACACCAGCTAAATTCCTGTTCTGAAAAATCTTCTACGTTGAGATTCCAGGCAATATATTACAGTAACTTGTCATACTCATTAGTGCCAGTAGCTATTTCTAATACTTAAGCTAAATCTGCCTGCTTCATTTCAATCATTTTTTCATCTTTTATTTGTCACTGATTTGGAGAACAAAATATCCCCATCCCTTTTTTCATTTGGAGTTATGTCTCCCCATCAGTCCCCTCTTCTTTGGACTACAAAGCCCCATTCCTTTCCAGCTTTCTCTCGTAGGTCACAGGCACAGTCCTGCCAAATTAAGTCTTACCATGTTCACTCTTCTCTTTGCTACTTTAAACTCAGTTCTGTCAGCCGCTAGCCTACACTCTCAGCCTGGACTGCAGACATCTCAGCTAAAGCACACAAAACCACATGCTTATCTTTAAAAACAGTCTTAAATACCTGGCAACACTGAAGTCTTAATCTCTTCTCTCTGTTCAGAAAAGAAATGTTCTTTCAGGAGATTTTTTTTTTCCCCTCCCAAGCCTGACAGGGTTCTTTCCTAAATTTCCCATCCCAAAACCACCTGAAAATGCTGCCTGTTAAATATTAGTCCCCATTACCTTTCCATCTACAGAAGTGCTCGTTCTCCAGGTAGTTGTTATGCAGCTGGTAACCCTTCAGGAAGTTGTGGTGATGGGCCACAGAGAAGCGGTCAGTCAATGCTCCCCGAAGGGCGCTGGCCATGGGGCCAGGGGGAGTGTACATGCGAGTCCTCAGCTCGTGGGGTCTTGTAGGCAACACCGGGTCTTCATCTAGAGGAGGGGAGAAAAAGTGGTGAAATGTTTGTTAATTTATGTTCATTTTCAGTTGTCCTGTGTGTGTCGGAGATCTCAGGTGTTCTTCTGGGACAATTCACTTAAACATACAAAAACTGCTCTGAAGGACAGGAGTGGCTGCTGGATAGAGCTCTGCTGACGGTCTTAACCTTTGCCCTGAAGACAGGTCATCAGAAGCAGTCTTTAATCTTGGAAAAGGGACACTTTAAGGGAATTAAGCAATTCAGAGAATGTCCTGTCAGAAAGAAAGTTACATATGCTTACAGGGAGATATCATGAAACTGAGGCAGGCACGGAGAAAATGGGGCTGAAGCACATGCTCTGACCCAGTCAGATGGGCAACAACAGGGCACCACAGAGTCTGTTGCAACAGTGACAGCTTCTACCTGATAATCACCTATGGCTACATGAGGATACGCTTAATCAGTAGAATGAGAACATCCCAGGAAAACCTAGGGCATACATTCATATCCAGAAACCAGGGTGACTACGTGGCAGCATTATGTGGGTGAAAAGTAGAAATGGCACAAGGTGTGGTTTCTTGAAATCACAACCTGCTTTGCCAGATCAAGTGGCTGATGGTGCAGCAGAAGAGACTTGCTGGTTTCCGTGATTGCACAGATGTAGTTCTTTGTTTTGGGGATGTCTGTAATTATAGTTACTATCATATGAAATGATTTAGCAATGAAACTGTGGTTTCTATATTGCTTCAGAAAATATCCTCTGGGCCTCTTTTATCTTTGTCCCAGGATGAATCCAATGCCGTAATTACTGCACTGAGTAATAAAATAAAAACCCGGGAAATATTGATTAGCCAATTATATTCAGGTTTATTCTCTGCACAGGCAGTAAAAAGAACTTTATTCTGTGCCACTGCTTCTTGGTTCTGTAATGCTGAGTGAGAATGGAAAATGCCAACACACCCGAGAAATGCGTGACCCCTCTAAAGCTTCCTCTTAAGGCCAGAGCCTTTTAATCAGTAGTGTTTTAGTAAGACTAGTAATTACAGCAGCATTTTCCTGATTACCCTCTTCCTCTTAGTAGTTATGGTGGGAGGGGAAGTTGCTATCTCTTAGGAGGATCCTATGATGTTGTCTTCAACATAGTTGACAAGATGATGCCAAAAGGCATCCAGAAGACCAAGTGACCGTAAAGAAAAGACTCAGTAATTTCTCACCAACTTCTTCTATTCTGTCTTGTGTCCATCGTTTCCAGAAGTCCTCTGAACTGTGGGACAGTCCCCATATTTGTAATAGGTTCACAGAAAATATACTGCTCCACATACCTGCAAAGGGAATTAGTGAACACAAGGACACATTTTAACAAAAAAATGCCTTTTTCCTTCTCTTTTAATCTCTTGGATTAATTTTTGAATGTGCTTAATTCAAATATTTCTAAACTTCTGGGCTGTTGAATTCCTCTTAACTTTCTGTGGCATTGGCTTGGGTCACACTGCCATCAGTTCCGCATCTAACCCACTTCATGGCTCGGGAACACAGTAAAGAGAGAGAAAAATGGGACAGAAGTAAAGGTAAAGGAGAAAAAACACTCCAGAAGCAAAAGAAGAGCTCAGGTAAATCAGAGGGGTGAAATGGCTGTTCAGCCATTCAGTTTGTAAGGGCAGATCTCACCCTGCAGCATGTAAAAGCTCACAGATACAGTCACTCCTGCTCCCCTGTGTGCTCTTGTCTCCATCCAGGGTTGTCCCTCTCTGCCTCCCTACAGGGGCGCTGGTGGCTTTGTTGACGAAACACAACGCAACCATTTCATCTGCTGTTGTAAAATTAAACATGTATTCTTATCAGTCTACCATAAATGGACTTCCTAATTTTTAGTGGGACACAGAAAACAATATAGCATACGCAATACGTAGAAAATTAATTATCAAGTAGTGGGCCAGGTAAAAAGGACCAGCCTGAGAAGCAGAGGCATTCCTTGGACTTACAGACTGTTTAATACAATAGGATGTTTACTGAAGCCATGGAGCTTCTAAGCAGCACAACTGTAAGAAGAGATGACTGAAACTGAACTCGCACAGCTCTATGTTCACCTGCCAGTGACTCTGACTCTGTGATGAAGGGATATTATTACTTTTACACACAACCCATCAGTACAAGTCATGGGCTGACCAGAGACACTCAGAGACCCTTTGCTTCTGGTCTCGTTTTTCATCCTGGGTAGCCTGCATGTTTGGTAGATAGCGTTCTCTACATGGGGTTGAAGTTAAACCTCACAGTGAAAGCACAGCTGCAGGTTTTCTGCACAGCCAAAATTTTTATAAATTGGAGTGCAGTCAGAGAGGAATCAGAAGAATAACAAAACAAGTGGGAAACATTCCTTACAACGAAAGAATTAAGGAAATTTATCTATTCCATCTATAAGACACAATGTTAAAAAGTTTGTGACTGCTGAGACAGCAGTAAGAAGCTGAAAAAAGTTGTGGGATTTTTTACTGCTACTACGAACTACCACACACCCCCATTTCCTGGCAGGTGATATTGTAGCAGTGTTCAGTATGTTAGACCAGAAATATCTACCTTCTAGTTAACAGCATTGCACCATTCTGAAGTGCCAGGATAACACAATACTTCACCTTGAAGGTAGCAGATCCGGGATTCAGGGAGCTTTTTTAACAAGCGACCCATGAAGAACTCGCTTCCAAAATGCTGTGTAGGAACGAAGCAGCCGTACTTCAGCAGTCCCACCTCATAGGGGGTGAACTCGACCCACTCTGCAACACAGGCACAAGGGGACACTTGTAGGGTTCCCAGGCTCTCAGCCAGGTGTGGAACGAGGGGCAGCGAGGACATAAACCCGTCTGACCTCTGTTTGCATGTGCGAAGCTGTGCTTATCAATGACTGCCTGCAGGGCCAGGCAGCTGAGCTGTAACACTGGCAAAGGGGAGGCAGGAACAGACACGCTGCTCATGTGGTTCTGCCTGTGGCACAATGTGCACGCCAGGACCACAGCAAAGCTCCAGCTCTTACACCCCTTTTGTGCACATACCAGCCCAGGGTTCTCCAGCGTGCACGAGGTTTTGATCTGCCCTTGCATATGCCACATCTAGGTGAAAGTACTTCCACTATTATCAATACAGTAAATTTGACTTCCCTTGAATAATTTGGTTATGTAAAAAGACATGTACTCAGCTCTTCAGAAACTAGTTTTTTGTTAGAGGCCAATTATATCTTTATGTGTGGTATTAAGGAAGGCAGAACTTATCTGATATAACTGCAGAGTGAGCACAGACTGGGATAGAAAGGTCATGGACCATAATCTCCTTTTCATTCAGAAATGGTTCATTTCTTTCACCTCAGCCATAAAAAATTTTATCTGGATTTCTTCTCCACCTCTTCTTCTCTTCCAGCTGCTCTCCCCACAGAAAAAATTAACCAAAACAATGAGCAAAGCAAAGATTCAGTTGGGAGTAAGTTGGATGCTTTGCCAAACTTTATCGTAACTATGTGGTTTTTCTTCATGTTGAAGCTACCACTAGGCATTGACAAAAAGCAGTATTTAATTCTCAGACAATTACAATACTTCTTATTCTAGGTGTATCAGATAATATTTCAGAAATGGCCTTTTTGGCAGGATTTTGACTGTGTATGTCTAGACAGTGAAATGCTGATCTCAATAAGCTTCTGTATTAAAATTGTAAAGCATGGATGTGATGGTTATATCTCCAAAAAGCAACTGACACACCAGGACTGTTTTCTCCAAATACTTCCAAGCAAAGATGACCACATCACAGAAATTCAGTTGCCAGTTTTAGCCCCACAGGATCTGAAACATCATCCTTACCTTTGAAATCGTTGGTGCTGTAGCTGTCCCGAACGTTGACTGACACATAGATAGGCAGTGGGTTCTGGCCATCACACAGTGCTTCTTGCTGGTCTGAAAGTTTGTGGGCGTCTTTCTGGTTTTGAAGAAAAACAATTATGTGAGAAGAGGTGGAAACAATGCATGTTGAATTCGATAGCCCCAGTGCTGGAGAAGTCAGGCAGCTCTGCCCCCCGCATGCAGGACATGCCAGAGCAGCTCCAGGCACCCCCCACCAGTGACAGACCAGTTTCCCAGGGTCCGGCCTGACTTTGTGCACGGGTTCATGAAGAGGCAAGGAGAAGCAAAACTACTCCTGCATGGATGTCTGTACATACTAGAAAGTACTACCCTGGCAAGTTGGAGAAAGGGGAAGCTGCCCCTTAGGATGAGAAGCACAGTGAGCAGTCCTTGCTCTCCTGGGGCTGAAGGAAGCCCTTGAGCATGTTGGCATTGAGTTTCCTTTCTCAGTACACAGGAGCTATCACAGTCCAGGCATTGCAAGGGGACTGGAATATGGCTGCAAATTATTTGCATCCCACTCAGCTTCTCTTCTGGTAAAGCATATTCTCATTGGAGAGGTTTGTAAAAAACATAAAATCTCATGAACTGCTGACAAATTTAAGAGCAGCTAATTCTGGCGGATTAGGGAGATGCTAATGGTTACATAGCAATTGTCAGCACTGTTCAAAGGGGAAGATGCTCGACTAGACTTTGGGGGGGATCTCACCCAGCTAAGAGTAAAAGAGAGGCAGCTATTCACCTTACGCCCTTGTTTAATATGTAGTATTCCTCTCTGTATGTATTTATTGTCTGTTTACACATATCTAATACTGTATATTTACTTATAAAAAATAAATAAATAAACCCAAATGAATGGCTGAATGATTGCCCACACTGAAGCACACTTCTGTTCAATCCTCAACCGCTCTTCCCTTCCCACTTCCCAAGTACCAAAAAGCACACATCCTTGAACTGTGGTCCAGCTGGGGAAAAGAGGGAGTGAACTGCTGTACTATAGGTGTAGAAAACACTTTGAATAACAAATTTGTTATTGCTTGTAAATATTAATATTACTTAAGCCAGCTACTGTCTGAGCAGTCCTTCTCAGCAAAAGTAAAATATGCATTTGCCTCCAGTGTACCTGCAGATCAAGTTACCTGCCAGAGGATACAAACCAGCAAGCATTCTAGCTGTTTCACACGTGCTTTGCATAGTTTTTATGCTGTTGAGATTACTCTGGTTTGCATCTTGAACTCTTTTTGCATGTATGAACTGCATCTTAGGTAGACTGCCCAAGACTGCCTCCACTTCTGTTTTAATACTAGCTAAACTTCAAATGGTTGCATCCACAATCTAATATATTAACATATAGGATGCATTTCTCCCTAGGCAGACTATCAGAGTAAATAAAAAAAACTGAGAATTTTTGACATGGAGAACTCCACTCTGTTTTGAGGTACATTCTCTGAAATGGTGGGGTAGTTTTCTCTCTGTTCACTAAGAGAAAAATACATGGTTGTCTAACAAATGGAATATATCATACCCCATCATTTAGTAAGTACTCAATCATGAGCCCCCAAAGATCTATAAATGATGTTCTGTATCCCTCTTCTTGCCGGTGACAAAGCTGCTTGTTGTAGTACTTCATGCGATCCACAGAGAAACAGCCCATCTTGCATTTGGTTGCTTGTTTCTGGGCTTCACCAATATGTGAGTCTAGGTCTTTCTGCGACCAGTAGGCATCTCTGTATAAGTTGGCCATGGTCCTGGAGAAAAATAATACAGACAGAAAAAGTCAAATGGAGTAAAAAAAGTCTTGAAATGTTGCGCCTTCGGGGGTAGAGGTTTACATTTAGGGATTCACTTCTGCTTATACATACTCTGGTTTTGCTGCTCCATCCAGCAGAATGAACACTCCAGTGTCTATGACTGTTCTAAAGATGGCCCTGAACGATAATGTATTTTTTATGTTCTTCACTTTTTTTGTTGTTTGTTTGTTTTTTTAAACTGAGCTGGCAGCAGCAGCTTAAGAGATAAAATTGCCAGGTGTGAACATAGATACATTTCTGAAGCACAAATGAAGGAGAAAACTACAGTAAATTTTCTTGGCTTCCCATGAATCAGTTCACACCAGCTGCTGTCTCTTGGCTTTGTATCACGTAGTGCTAATCCTATGGTATCTCTGTGCTTTATTTTAGCGCTATCCTCTATTTTACTAGCCTTCCCTATGTGGGACCATCAGATGTTGGGTATTTGTAGATCCTGTGAGCAGGGAATAATGCTACCCAGAGGAACTCGGCCCTTTCCCAAACTGACAGGTTGCAGGAGTAAGTATGCACTCTCCTGCAGTTTTCTTTGTGTGACCCGCTAGAAAGCAGACCCAGTCTCAGAAGTTACTGGGAACAACAACAGGGACACCAGTGGAGAGGGGAAGGGGTGTGATGCTATAGGCAGTCTTACATCCACAGCAACGACTTACTTAGAAATCATTTTGACAAATGTAATTGTCATATACGTATTTAACTACTGCAAATGTGGAGTTGAAAAGCACAGTAAAGAATTGCTAATAAAAAATCAGTCCGTCAGATCAAGCTAATATTTAATGGCCCATTACTGAGAAACAGCTTGTTTCTATGTTTGAAGAAAATCTGATCTCATCTGCTTTTGGAAGCTCCTCTCTGCAGCAGTGTCACTCTCAAAAGGCCTAGTCAAGCCTCCTGCACGAGCTTGCTTACCAAGTGGTGCCGGACAACCCACTGATGTATGTTACACAGTCCAGGAGATTTAATTTCTTGAGTCCCATGAGGCTGCCATATAGTCCTGTCATTGATTTCAGCCCTCCACCTGTCGTGATGATAGCCACAACAGGGACCTGTTGGGCAGAAGAAGATGGAACATTCGCGCTGACAGCGTTCAATACAACGTCCCAGACTGCAATAGAGTCTGGTCACATCAGGTCCAGGTCCTGATCTCAGAGCCTGGGTCTGTTTTCAGAAAGTGAGTCACCAAAACCAAGCAATGACTGTGACTGCTGCTTCCCTTTGGATTAACATAGGTTCAGACATTAACCGAAACCTGGGTTCTTGCCCATCTCTAGGGCAAACAGGGCACAGCTGAACAAGAAGAAACCCTTCCGTGGAGGCAACGATGTATTTTCTCTACATTTCCCACTCTTTTGCCACTTTTTTCTTATTTCACACATCTACTACTACCGTATGAAAATCCACATACCAGCCTCATGAAGAAATACACTCCGTTCACAGCCAGTGTTGTTAAGCTACTCTCATCAATGCTGTTATTCTTCAGTATTGTGAAATTACTTTAAAATAAATTATATTTACTTTAAGAAATTTCAAAACTGCAAGGAAGGGAAGGTATAAGAAGCACTCAGAGAAGTTTATCGCAAACTCTCACAAAATGATGAAATTTGAACAAGGGAAGAAATCTTTGCTATGTAATGTATTTAGTCTGCACACAGTATTTCTGAACCAAGCCATTTATGGTATAGGATGGCAGGGATGAACACACCTCAAATATGACAAATTCCAAATTGACAGTCATGAAGG
This sequence comes from Pampusana beccarii, assembly GCA_013399365.1. Taxonomy (NCBI): domain Eukaryota; kingdom Metazoa; phylum Chordata; class Aves; order Columbiformes; family Columbidae; genus Pampusana; species Pampusana beccarii. The sequence continues at coordinate 17,889 of VWYH01010054.1, forward strand.
ATGCAATTATTGCAACTAGTCTTTCTTGCAGTAATAAACCTTGGCAGCAGAAGCAAATGTGCTCAAGATATATGGACAAGCTGGTACACACACAACAGATGTATTTTGATGACCACTCATCTAGAACAGTACATGAAGGCACTAGAAATTCAAGATCTGCCACCCCCCTGCACACACGTACTTCATGATCCTGCAGATCCTGTTGTAGGTGAAAAACATTTTTCAGGGCACTTGCTACGTATCTCTTTCTTTTCCCTAGGAAAGCCATCTCCTCCGAACACAAGTCAAACCCAAAGCGCATGTCCAGGTCTTGGTGGCATGAACAGTTACTAAGATAAAAACAGGCACATATTTTACATACTAGCACATCCATATCAATATTAGGACATTGAATAAAGATAATCTATAGCACCCTTCCCTTCGAACAGGATGATGCAATGTGACAGGAGCAAAAAAATTTATATTTTTTTGAAGTAAAAAAACTTATTTCAATTAGTAAGCTTAACTAGTGCCATTATATCCTGTTATTACTAACTGATGAAGATACAAATGAAACAAAATATTTAAATTAATATCCTAAAACTAAAAGAATTACAAGTTTAGAAGCCTGTGCAAATGGTTGAAAGTGAGTGTATTGATTCCTATTTCACGGGTATTGCCTCATTCTAAATCTAAAATAAACCCCACTTCTCAAAGGTTGGCATTTCCAACGTTAAGGATGTGTCTCATTTTGAGCAACTGGAGTGGGAACACATCCCCCTCTAGCGGTGAGCATTGCCGGGCAGCAAACCCATCCACCTACTGCCACGCGTGGCCTCGGTGACACCCAGTCCCTGGATGGATGGACATGGGTCACTGAGTTCAGTGGGGAAGGATTTCACTCCTGCTGCTGTGATCTGCCTGCATGTGTACAAGCCGTCTCATGGCGCAATGCTGGCACTTGTATTTCACGTCAACCTTGACTCAAAAATTGTGAAGCTTAATATTACTCAGAGGAAGAATTCAATTGCACCCATTTTGAAATTTAAGAAGTCATTCCTTAAAAATCCACTGTTGGAGCTTATTTCCCTGGGCATTTGAGCTCTTCCACTCGCTGACTACCCTCCTGCATCTTCCTGCCCCGTGCCCACCAGATATCAATGGGCAAGAGATCTGGCGTGGTGTCTTCAGGCCTGAGTTACTTGTGGACTCCCCACCTGCCCCAGCTAGCCCTGGCCAGCCATTGTAAAACTGCAGGATTTTGTTTTTTCTTTCAGGGACAGAACTTCTCTTTTCTACTGAGTTCATAATTTCAATGAAACTAGTAATTAAACTTATTTATGAGATTTCTCCACCGTCAGATTTGGATAAAATCAGCCAAATGAATACAACTATATTTGTAAATGAAGACATGCAAGGGGAACTGAGTTGGGTGGAGCTGTAAAAGCCAGTTTCCATTGTAAATCAAGATATAAAAAAACTGCTTTTAAAGTTCTCTGAATGTAAAATAGGTACATAGAAAGCATTTTTCCAGTTCTGGAATTGTGCTGTTTTTCCTGTTGTCATTGATCAATTGCCTCTCTGAAATGAATGATAGAAAATTCTGCTTGAATTCAAAATGAAGTTATTTTTCCCTTTTATTTCCTAGTCAGGCAGACACAGAAAAGATCAGTTTACCCAGTTCTGTGTATTACATATAGTTATGGATAACACAAAACATCTTCATGTTTCCTGATGAGTATTCATGAGAATGTCTATAAATGTCAAACCACTAGCCACGTTGTCTATTTGAAATTCTACTCAATATATGCTATAACTGCTACTGAATATTGACAGTGAAGAAAAAAACAAATGTTTATAATTTCTGATCAACTTTAATATTTACTCCTGTTCATTCTGGTGTTTTACTCAGCTTTGTTCTTTTTGTGAATTTCAGAGACTGACATTGATCAAAAATAATATTCTGTGGTCAGGAGGGAATGATTAATGTTAAAATAAATGCATGTTTATGAACACTTATTGATTAAAGCAAAATCTTCATAAGGCTATTTATGTATAATATGCTGTGCATGTATTTTATGTTTTATTAAAAGCACGTTCTAGTTTTCAGAGAGAAAATGCCTGCTTGTGTCATTTCCATGTGGCTAAAACAATACCAAAATCAATAACTCGAGTCTTTAGGAAGAGAAGAAGAATTCTTACCAGCTTTGTGTTCTCACATTCAAGTCAAATCTTTTCTCCTGGAAAACAAGAATGTGTACTGTAATTTTTTTGTTGTTGTTTTTCACCTTTCTGTCTTGAGGTTGGAGCTTGATTTAGACCCCAGGAAGGTCTGGCAATTGCAAAGTTAATTGTCTGAGATCTCGGCATGTACTTCCAGAAGCATTCACATATCTTTGGTGGAACATCCCTGCCCACAGATCCCAAATGCTTCTAGACTGCAGAAACCATTAACAATCTTGGTATAGGAGGTCCCTGAGACACATGCAGTAGGTCCTGTTTCCCATGTTGTTCACAAGCTTTGTGCAACATCCTGAAATACTATTTTTTGTACGTTTCCCATTCTTTATGCTCTAATACACAACACATCTTTGACATCATGGCCGCAGTCTCACAGTGAAGAGCCTGCAAATCTGCTTTTGATGCTGCCAAGATTTCATCCTGTCTTAAAATAGTTATTGTAACCTTCATAATAACTGGCAAAAAATATTTTGTTTTGAGAGAATGTCTTAACGGTCCTGAAATCTTATGTTGTCCTACTTATTCACAACGTAACTATTAATATTTGGACAAGATTGTCCCTAATAATCTGGAAATCTGTAGGTACTTCTTAGCCGAAACACTTTTTTTTTTTATAGTAAGGATCCTTTTCTTCTATTAACTTCATTCAAAATTATACAGCACATATATCTATTTCATGCAATATTCTCATTACATTATTTAAAATCCACACAATATTTCTAATATTTTCAATATATTTTAATATACTGTGCTTTGAAGCACAAGGTTTACTAGGGGCAAGTTTATCGACTTTTTCCTAGTTTGTGTCCAAGGAACAACTTTCAGTTTGGACCTTAAGCAAAAGATGAGTCAGTGAGCCTTTGGGTAAAACAGGGAGAGACATACTGAAGGAATCGTCATATTTTCTGACGTCTTTGTTGGTCTCTGTATCTGCTATTGGCACATAATAGTGGCACCTATAGACTAGTTGAGTCCATAGACTAACAAAAAGTCAACCTTCTTCTGTGAAGAAAACAGTTGGAGAAACAAAGCTCCTGTTCAAGGTCTGAGGAAAAATCAGAACATTTCTCACCTTCTTAAAAGTTATCTGGTGCAATATTATGGGGACTTACAGAACGAATGATTTGAACTTGGGTGACTTTTTATTCCTGAAGTCTGGAAGTGATGCTCACCTCTGCAATGGTCGTTGTCCTTCCCATGGGCAGCGAATTCAGCATCACCACAGGGGAGCCCGTCTCTGTACTGTACTTACAGGTCCACTGGGAAAACAACATGCTTTAAGGAGAAAAACAGTAATGGGTTTACCCTCTCCCCCTCCTCCCACTTTCTAGAGAGGTACTCATGGTCAGTTCATCATAAAGTCCATTTCCAACATACAGGGTGGTAGCGTCTCTTCTTTGGCAACATGACGTCCAGTGTTGGCTCCGCATACTTGATATAGTGGAATGTTGTGGGACCTGATGGGCTGGCCACTCCATCAGGGCCCAGTGTGATGTCCCGTGTCCCCTCAAAGGAGCCCTTCACGGTGAGGGAAAGCTCTTTCTCTAAAAGAGCAAAACAAAGGTTGTGAGAAATGTCACTATAATTTAACTGGAAAACTGTGCTGGCTTGATTAAAAGTGGGGTGCTGCAGAGTCTGGACCACAGCTTTGTCTGGTGGTAAACACTCTGAAGGGAGCACTAGCAATGAAGGGAAATGAACAGAGGCTGTGTTCATGGAAATGGGACTCTGAAAGCTCTCGCTGTTACATACTACTGGAATTTCAACTTTGATGTGGGTCTAATAGACCTTATCAACATACACCTGAGGGAGTACAAGATGCAGTAACAGAAGTCTATAACAACCTAATGTGTTTACCTGGTGTTAACTGAAGTGTATACTGTAAATACTATTTGTTTCTCTAATACATTATATGAAAGAGGCATCCTCTCATCAACAAGCATGCAGTTGTTGGTAAATAGATAACAAAGCAATAATCTTACTTGATTTTTGCTGTGCCTTCTCTGCCACTTCAACTTCCAAGCAGCAAAGTTCACGACACTGTAAAAGACAGGGAACAAAAATCTGTGAGAAAGATCGTTCCATCCCAGTCTTGTTACAGAGAGCCGTGAATCACTCAGCTTTGAACATGTCTTGTTCCATGAAGTGCCTACTTCCCTAGTGCTCCTGGGCTTTTGCCTTGAAGCTACTGACTAATAAAAAGGAAAACCTTTGAAGGGAGTTGTAGAGCATCCTCCAGTAAAAATTGCATATGACTGGGAGCAGTAAGAGGAAGATGGGAAAGAAGAAAATCAGGAGCATTTTTAGGATGCTAAGATAGATACAGAGGGTTAAACTGGGAAAAACATAAATTAAAGATATTTTGCTGAGTGACCTAGAGTAAATAGTAGAAGAAGTTTTCTGAGGAAGCATTGCTATTGGGGCTTTCTAATGGCACTCACTCTTCTTTCACATAATATAGTTACAATAGGTCAATACCTAGTGCTGAGCTTACCCACCAGACATGGCTTGTCTCCCAGAGGAGGAAAGGCCTGGGTAGCTTATCAGCAAATGGCTTCACAGTGTTTTTACCACTGTGCTTTGATAGACAGCAGTACATTTTTGAAGAAGTACTAGTACCGGAGGAAAGGTCTGTGTGTGTTGTGTGTCAAAATACAGGACAAATGGGAAATAGTGGGGTATCACCAGTGAATAGGACAATAAAATATTAGTATTTCATTCTCAAAGTATCTTAAACAGGAAAGCGGGGGGAAAGAGAAAGAACTGGTCTACTGGCTATTTTATAGCTCACAGATTCTCTAACCCACGCCCTCCCTCCCCCTTTATATTAAGGAAATACTTGTAGAAAAATTCTTCAGAAAAAACATACCACCAGGACTCCATTGGTAGCAATGGCTTCGTAAGGACCAGAACTAGGAAACAAAACGAAAAACATGGATTTTTTAGATCAAACAAATGACTCTTCATCCTTGCCCAAGATGTTGCCTTTTCTCCCCCTTTAGAAGAACGACGGGCAGAGGGACCTCAGCAGCTATGCAACAAGCTCCTTTTCGTGCTTGCTCGGGCTGCGCACCACTCTGAGGGGACTTGCCTCTGTACCAAAGCTGAGCGATGTGTATCACAGCCACTTTTTTGCGGTGCAACCTCATGATCATCTAAAATGGAATCTGCAGCTAGGCAGTTAAATTCTTCTTCTCACTGTAACATGTAAAGTACATGTATTTCAGTGGTAACATGCTAATACACCAGGATATCCCCATTGGGAAGCCCAGTTCTGTGTATTTGCTGGTATACAAATACAATCATAGGGGCAGAAGGCGGTGGGTATGAATTACATGAGAAAAGAATAAATCTTTCAAGATCATTCAGGTGAAGTCGGGAGAGGATGTGGAGTGACTTGAATTCTGGTCTTGGCTCCCCACTAGTTCAAGGGCTGTCCTTAGGCTGGTCACTTTATTTCTGCTGTGCCTTAGTTACCTTGTAGTAACATAGAGGCAAAAATATTGATTCATATGAACAGTGGGTTGACTCTGCTGGAGAAAAAGCCCTGCACTGGAGTTTCCAACATGTTGTCATTTGTGTTGGGCAGAAAGTCAACAGAATTACTAGGATGAAAACAGTGCTGCAATGGAAAATCAAAGGAGTCAGAGATACACTAGAAACCTGGACTGAACGGTTCAGTATCAGGAGTCTGTCTAGTATATAAGCTGAAATAGGCATGGAAAGATTGATAGACATGTATGCACACACAAGCTTATGCACACACACTCAGAAAGTCTCCTGAAATATCCCAGTCTCCAGTCTCGGAAATATCCCCAGATAAACAATCTGACATTGTGGATAGGAGAGACAGTGCTGGGAGGTGTCTTTGAAAGCAACTGAACTACAGAGCAACCTAACTGGAGGGATCGGACAGAAGACTCTCTCCACCAGAGACTGCAGTAAAGATGCAGGAGAAATCTGCCACTTTTTTGCAGAAATCCCACCAACCATGACTTCTTGTGCTGTCTTTGTGTTTTAGCATTTAATGATTTTTGCATTTTGTAAAGAATCTGTATATCACTTACGCAGGCTCCAATTTGAATTCGACTTCTAGCTCCTCCTTGGCCTGAAAACAATAAAAGAAATTAAATGAAATAGCTATATAATGCTTTCATCCTTGTCTAAACCCAGATCCCTGCTATGCAATATTGAAGTGACTGGCTGCAACGCACAGCCTATGATAAATATTTCAGACTGGAAGGTCTGAAAAAAACATTTCAAAACAGTTTAATGTTTCCTTCCTCATCTCCTTCCTTCTACAAGGTATCATCAAAACAACCTGTACTTTTAGCTCTTTGTATGAAGGTTCTGCAGAAAGACAATTTGCACCTTGCTTTGTCTTCTGAATTCTACCTTTTATTCCCATCTATTCCTAGCACTGTCCTGCTGTGATTTACTGTCCTTGCTATTAGCTTGGAAGTTAAAGATACTTTCCACCCATCACTTTAACATAATAAACAGAGACTGGTATTATTGAGTCATTAAGAGTTACAGTTTTGCAATCCTCTGTCAGGGGGTGTTGATATGCATGAGCTAGTTGTGAGTGACCTAGTTCGGGTACCAGAAGCAATTTGCCCATGGAAGCAAGAAGTAGCATGTTAGATATTTCACTGAGCTAATCCATAGACCTCAAAGGGAATCAAGACTCTTATTTTCCCATTTTATAGATGGAAAACTGAGAAACAAAGTAAATCAGTCATTCAGAGCTCCAAAAATACACTGATTCTGATAGATGAAACAGCAGGCTCAGCCCCAGAAGTATCACGGCTGTGCACTGCAGAGGACAGTGCTGGGGTACACACAGGGGCAACTTCAGCTTTGCCTTTGGGGTGGAAGTTGATACAATCAAAGAGGCAGGGGGTAGTGGCTATGAATTACAGGGAAAAAAAAATATTGTAGACCGATCAGCCTCACCTCCATCCATGGAGAGGTGATGCAACACCTTATCGTTGGCGCCATCTCAAGGCATATCAAGGATAAGAGGGTCAATTAGGGGTGGTCAACATGGCTTCACCAAGGGGAAGTCATGCTTAACCAGCCTCATAGCCTTTTATGAGGACATAACCAGGTGGGTAGATTATGGCAAAGCAGTGGATGTGGTCTATCTTGTTTTCAGTAAAGCATTTGACACCATCTCCCACAGTATCCTTACAGATGAACTGAGGAAGTGTGGTCTGGATGATCAGGTAGTGAGGTGGACTGGGAACTGGCTGAAGGAAAGAAGCCAGAGAGTTGTGGTCAATGGGGCAGAGTCTAGTTGGAGGCCTGTATCTAGTGGAGCACCTCAAGGGTCGGTACTGGGACCAGTACTATTCAATATATTTATCAACGACTTGGATGAGGGAATAGAGTGCACTGTCAGCAGATTTGCTGATGACACCAAACTGGGAGGAGTGGCTGACACACCAGAAGGCTGTGCTGCCATTCAGCGAGACCTGGACAGGCTGGAGAGTTGGTTGGGGAAAAATTCCATGAAATATAACAAGGGCAAGTGTAGAGTCTTGCATCTCGGCAGGAACAACCCCAGGTTCCAGTATAAGCTGGGAAATGACCTGTTAGAGAGCATCGTAGGGGAAAGGGACCTGGGGGTCCTGGTGGACAGCAGGATGACCATGAGCCAGCACTGTGCCCTTGTGGCCAAGAAGGCCAATGGCATCCTGGGGTGTATTAGAAGGAGTGGTTAGTAGGTCAAGAGAGGTTCTCCTGCCCCTCTACTCTGCCCTGGTGAGACCACATCTGGAATATTGTGTCCAGTTCTGGGCCCCTCAGTTCAAGAAGGACAGGGGACTGCTNGAAGAAACTTCTTCACAGTGAGGGTGACAGGCACTGGAACAGGCTGCCCAGGGAGGTTGTGGAGTCTCCTTCTCTGGAGACATTCAAAACCCATCTGAACACGTTCCTGTGTAACCTCATCTAGGTGTTCCTGCTCTGGCAGGGCAATTGGACTAGATGATCTTTCGAGGTCCCTTCCAATCCCTAACATTCTGTGACTCTGTGATTATTCAGCCTTGGAGTTACTTGAGGGTAGCTTGCAGTCAGATCCCTCCCCTACCTATCACACTGTTTCAGTCATAGGCTCTTGAATACTTTACCAAAATAGTGGCAGGAGGGCTCAGGCTCTCAAATCCAACTTTTTTACCATATTTTCTGTGTTTATGTTTTCAAAGGCAATTCATGTATCCATTGTTGGGATAAGTCATCCATGGCAGATTCAGAAAGCTCACCCCAAGGATTTGAAAGTATTGTATAACTCTCCACTGTTTTCTGAGTTGCTTTATTGTAGCCTCCTACATGATGGAGCCACACAGCTGCTGGACCAGTGACAAACTGGAAAAACAATCCTTAAGTTCAGCCCCAGGAAATAAAACGAAGACACTTTGCCAAGACTATCAACTAATACTGACTTTCAGGGTTTGAGCAGCTGTAGCCAAAAGGGATGACTTCATGGAAGATACCACAGACAAGAGCTGCAATAGGCATTTCCAGAGGCATGGGAGCTGGGTAAAGCAATACAAAATATAGGCCAGGAAACAGAAGTACATTAAAATATACAGTTCAGGCTTGAAAACTCATGTAAGTGTGCCCTTTACACCCCCTCCTGCCAGATCTTGTAGGCACTGATCCCACAGGTCTCACCTTTGAATTGGGCTTAAAACATAGGAGTGCTGTTCTATCAATTGGAAGTTTAGCAGTATCAAAGAGAGCGCAGAGGAGATGGTCATCTGGAGTAGCAAAATCCTCATCATAAACTGTCAGCTCCAGCATGTTCTGGAAAAAAGAGGGAGAAGGCTTTTTCAGTTTTTCTACAGTCTGGACATCACTAGGGAAGAAAAAGCATTGAGGATGTGCTTGAGAAGAAAAGCGGACAAATTAAGCATCACCCCCTTTGGAAAAACATGCTGTGCATCGAATATTCACTCTTCCTCAGTTCATTTCAATTGCTGTAATCTGAGTAATACATTGGCTATACCTACACAACAGCTTTTTAAGTCCCAAATTCTGTATCCATCTTGCACTGAGTCATAAGTCTTTAGTTTCCATAAAACACCAATACTGAGTTCAGTTTCTGGCCTTCATAAACAACACCATTGAATAGGCACTGGAACTCCATCATCTCTGCTGTTAAATAATTTGAACACTCCCTTACAATGTGCCACATCTTAAACAACTCCTGGGCACAGTTCAGGAGATGTATAGGACCCACCGCACACCGAATCTTCAGGCTGCTTCAAGCAGACAACTTTGGCTCCTTACCTTGACCTGACTCTGGATCCTGAAGTAGAAGGTTTCATTCCACACCGGATTGTTGGAGTTTCTCACAGTTTTAGTGCGGCATCTTTCACGTGTCGCGGTCGGCAGCCACAAGGACACGTAGCAGTCAGCCTGGCTAACTGGGTACGGAAAGAGACAAAACAATTGCTGATGTGGCAAAGTCAGTGGTGCTGCATGACACTGGAAGGGTTACTGCATAGTAGCAAGAGCAATGAGCTTTTTTAAAGACAGAAATGCCCGGTGTAGTGTAATTCTTTTCTAGATGTCCTTCTGAGAGGGAAAAAGCACAGACCGTAGGATGGCCTAGAGCTGAAAGTGGTTTCTGCTCTTCCTTGCATGAGTTAAAAACAACAGTGATATCGTGTTTAAAGGAAGAGGGTGAGAATTTCCTCTTCTACTCAGCCACGTTCTTCATTTTCTCAACCAACAAGTTTTCCTGTGCATGCACACACACACTAACCCTCAGCTGCTCTCTGACGAGACAGTTCTACGACCCTCCTCCCTCTCATGAGAACTGTAAAAGGTCTCCATCTCTACCTTGTCTTCAGTGATTTTCTTGGTGAGGGTTTGCGGATTTCTGCAGCTGGAGAACTACCTCTGTTGTAGGCAATGGCAGAGGCTCCCTCCATAAGGAGCTCATTGAATTAGACATGGGATCTTAACTAACTGCTGCCTCCAGGAGAAGAGGGACCACATCTCTCTCCATAAATGCACTGAGAGAAGGCTAGTGAAGGATATTCCATCCCACCTAAATTAATCTCAAATGGCTACAGCCAAACATAGGATGGACTGTGTGTGGAAGGAATGCAATGTTTCCTCATGCAGGTTATGCAAAATACTTCAGCACCTTGAAACTCCCTCATACAGTTCTCAACAATAAAATGATCAGATGTCATGTAATGCAAAAGGCAACTAACTTTGAGAATGGATGTCCTTTGATGTGAGACTTCTGAGAAACACAAGTGATGATAACAGTAAATGAAGAGGACCATTCAGCGGCAGGTAAGTATTTGATATATGTGATACATATCAACTGACACTACAATTATCACTTTTCTACTTTTTAATATTATCATGCAGAAATTTAAAAAGTTTTTTAATTCTGTCAATTTTTTTCTAAAGAAAGGAATATGGTGGAATCAACGCATTCCTGCAGAGTCAAAAAAACAATATTGCTCTGATGGAAAAAAATCATTTGGAAAATATTCAGCAGGCCCAGCCCTCTCCCTCTCCTGTGCTTTTCCACATTCCATATCTCATCTTGAATTGAAGAAAAAATTAAATTAGATTCTGACAACAGCTTAACTGTCCATGTCCAGAGTCTGCTTTAACTCACTTCTACCTTGCCATCACTCTTCTGTCTTAGTCTCCTTCCCTATACTTTCTTCCTGTGTTAGTTGAGTGGAAATTTCACTTCCACCATTCAGGTTTCTTCCTTTTCCTTTTCCTTTTCCTTTTCCTTTTCCTTTTCCTTTTCCTTTTCCTTTTCCTTTCCTTTTCTCAAGGAACAAAATCCCAAAGGGAAGGAAAAGGGCTGCTATGGGCTCCCTTCCTACTCTGCGTTCAAGCCAACAAGTGGAAACAACAGAAATTACCCCAGTAACATCTGTTTCCCCCACACAGATGGCACAAGTGGCTTTGCAGACTGATGACTCCGAGAATCCTGATTCCCAGGGATGTCTTTTCCGCTTCAGACATTTTGGTTTAATATTATATCCCTTTGCCTCCTGCTCTCCTTATACTCATGCCCAATTTGCATTAAGGGTACAAATAAAAAATAAGCAGCATCAAGAGCCTAATCAATAAACAACACAGAGACACTGCAGAGCACAGATGATGCATGTCACAGCAGCCTGCCACTCACTGCTAGAATAGAAAACATCAGTTACTCATACCAAATGTCTCCCCAGTAAGGGTAGGTCTAGTCGGCCTGGGCACTCTGGCTGCCGTACACATCTTGCCTTGCTTAGGCACATCAATGTCTCTCTGAAGGAGGAACAAAGTGTCTCATCTGTGCCTTTTTATTGCAGAGAAAGTTGCTTGTCTTTATTTAATTTATAGGCAGCATTGATTTAAGGACTAGATTTAAGGCTACCCTCTTTCTGTCTTAAGACACAACTTCTACTTGCCTACTACTTGTCCAATTACAGCATTCAGTCTATATGCTTCCAGGAAGTGTGTCTGTCTTGGACTGGGCATTTCAGGGAAGTCTCACCTGGAAGAATGTATCCTTTTTCCAAGGACGGGACAGAAGAAAAAACATAAGGCTTTTTCATGTTATGAAAGAAATTTTTAAGCATTTCACTGACAGGTAATAGCCCTTTTACACCTTGCTACAGAGTAGAAGAAACAAGCTAATTCTAGAGTAGTACTGCACCTGACCTACCCTCCATCATTCAGGCAAAGCCAGAGTAGGGATCTCCCACACCAGAGTTTGCATTGGGAATACTGTGTTTCATAACCCTTGCTAGACTTTTGCTCCATAAATAGTTCCTTTTTGAACAGATATATTTTAACATCCACACATTCTGTGATGAGTTCACAATTTACTTCTATGTTGCTTTCGTTTTAAGCTTCCCATTTGATAATTTTATTGAGTGCTCCTTTATTCTCATATTTTGAAAAAAAATAGTGAAAAATGACTCCTTCCCTTCTCCCTCCTGTTCCTTTTTATATAGCCAACTTCCATGACCTCCTCAATAACTTCCCTTCCACTCTTTAAGCCTGCAGCCTGTTCAGTCCCTCTGGATGTGAAAGCTGTTTCAGATCTGTCATGGTGGGCTGTTTTGTTTCTCCATTTTGTCAAGTGTCAGAGGTTTTTGCAGTGGACCTACTGAATATATCCCCTCAGAGAACTGTATGAGCATCAATTTGACTCCGCATAAGTGTTTGGGGGTTTTTGTTTTGTTTTGGTGTGGGTTTTTTATTCTGCTTCTGTTGTTGTTGCTGTTGGTTCGTTGGTTGGTTTTTTGTGGGGGTTTGGGTGTCGTTTGGTTCGTTGGTTTGTGTTTGATTTATTTTCTTCCTAGGAAATTCTATGTAAATGATAATGCTTTGAAGAATTTTGAAACTGTGAAAATAGGTATTCAAATGTGCTTGGAGATCTCAGAAATAATGATGCTGCTTTGAAAATATTTAAAAAGTAATTCCGTATGACTACCATTGATCTCCATTATTATTGGAGATCAATGATTCTTGTCTGGTTGGCAAAGTACCCTGATCTACTGATGTGACTCGCCATTCTTGTTTCTCAACTGTACTTTGAGATACAAAGCATATCAAACAACCCTTAATTGCATGATGCAGGCAACCTAGTCATCTGTGTATTTAATGCAAAATACTGCTTCAGTTCTGCTTGCACAATCTCTTCCTACAACCTAGTTATTTGTGATTTTGTCTTGCCGCCTGGCATGCAGAAGATCTGAAAGGAGGCCTTGATGAAACCTTTCTGTGCTATTGCTTCATCACACGTGTGCCACAACCATGGATGGGGAGGGAGGTGCAAGCGCAGAGTGTGCGACCCAATGATGTAACCTCAGATACGGCTCGTATATCCCTCACTCAGGGCTGGGTCACAGAGAAGACCTTCCTTGTGTGAAATGCCTCTCCTCACTGCACATGTGGATAGTCCATGTCCTTTAACTAAACAATGGTGTTTTCCTTTCCTGCTCACTCACTTCCCACCACTTTCTTGCCGTGTGACTTGCAGGCTTGCACAACTGCGAGTTTGTTGCAAGAGAGTTAGAAGGGACAAGGCATCCAGCTCTCAGTCAGCACCTTTTTTGACAGTCATTTCAGAGTAATTAATAATGGCATTAGCCTGGTGGTAATGATTTTAGAAAGTGTTTTCTTGTTAATTTCATCTGTGTCATAGCCAAGATGGTGGGGGGACGGGGGGGCGGGGGGGAGAGACTAAAAAGTTTGTTCCTGCCAGCCACAATTCCCAAGGTGCTGCAACTCAATAGCAAAATCACTCCTTGCTTTTGAAAACGTGGGGTACAGTCTCTCTCATCTACCTGTGCCAGAAACTCTCCCTTCTTTGGGAGAAAGTACTTATCCTCAAAAATATATTCAAGTCTTAAAAACAACCAGAAAGCACAGGAATAACATTCAATGAAACAGCAGCAAGGACTGACCTGGTTTATAACAATTAGTTTGCTTAAACACTGGTTTCTCTCAGAAACACCTGGAAAAGGTTGTGGTACAATTATAAAGGAAAACTTGTTGCCTGTACCCTGGGATACCACTAAGAATGGAGATACTTACAGGTGTCCACTCGCTGGACATTTCTCATCCGGATGATCCTTACAGTCAGCAGGTAGCAGGGAGAGGATAATATCTGGAGAAGAAAGCACAAAACAAGGTATGAATAAGCCTTCTGTGCGAAAAGGTATCAAATGTGCAAACCAACCAAGTGCTACAAAACAATAATAGAGTCAGTAAAGTCTGTGTCAATTGTCTCACTATTCCGCAGATGAAAATCTGCAATATAAGCCTCTGCTATTAAACAAGTCTTGCTTTAATATTTTAGACATTTCACTGTCTTTTTGCTGTGTTACCCTGAGAGTCTCGATGGCTCATCATAGCAGAAAAGGATAAATTCTTGTCAACTGGCACTGCCTGTGAGACACTCGCAAACCCCCTTGTGCTATTACTGCAGAGTTTAGCTCTACATCATAGCTACAATAAGGCTCTTGAACAGAGCAAATGCACTGGTGAGCACCAAGGTGGAGTTGTCAAAATACTGACAGTCCCCTTGGTAACCACACATGAGGTTCCATCACTTTGAAGAAAAGTGCTGTGGAGAATACCTGTTGTCCCTGCCTCTCATGGGATAAACCTGAATTACCACTCTGAGAGCTGTTTTTGCCTTTTACTTCAAAAACATAGATTTATCTTTTTCCCTTTTACAACTGTATGGGGAAAACAGTAACAATGATCTGAACTTTTGTAAATCACAAGTATGAGATAAACCAACGGCTGGGAATTGTTTCCAGGGGACTTAGGGGGTAAGGCATTAGGTATAGGTTGCCTTTGGGGAAAAATAGAGAACAATACCCCCTCCAAAAAACCCTTAAGATTGAAAGTGTTTAACTTCCTTTGGTCCCTTTGAATGTCTTAGCCATAACCTTCTATAAAACAAGTCTCTCAAGATTTTGCGACCTCTTCCTATTTATTATTAGAGGATGATGTGAATTCCTTCTTCTAAGGAAGGTGATTTCCTGCTTGCTCATTCCACAAAGCTGTCTCTGGCTCGGTCCTATCTGCAAAAGCCACTCTGACAAATCCAATAAATAAATCAGCATTTCCTGTGGCTGTGGCACACGGTCATTTCCTCACACTCCTAGAAACATTTCCACCTGCATAAGTGGATACAGCAGAGCCCTCCAAATCATTCTTTTTGACAACTGCTATTTTTATCGACCGATTTCCTCTCATTTAGGAGCACCCTTCTATTTCTATAGCACTTCAGAGACTTCCTAGAACTACTATAAACAAGCAGACAAAATAGATGTTAAGGCAGATAAAGAGAAGCTGGCAAAACCTCACTTAAAACAATGTATGTACTGTTGCCAATTTTTTTTTTAAAGACAACAGAGCAAAAAGGACCTTATTTTCAGATGGGAAGACAATTAGGCCTCCTTCATCACAACAAATTACTTTGTCAACCTATGTTTAAAATTCTCTCTTCTGTCTCCTAACACATCATGTTACGTTAAGATGTTTTTGTTGAGATCTTAAAAAGGGTTCCTGCTTCCAGCCCTCCCATATGTGCCTCAATAAATCTTTGGTTTTTTTCTTTTTTAGTACTTCACAAAATTCACCCTCAGGAACCCATCTACCTTCTGTTTCAAGTGTTCTCAAAGGAGAAAAAGCCTAACAGAAGCTGCAAAATTTGCAAACAGCAACTGATGGTGAGTATGTCCTCAGAGCTACCCTGTGCAAGGACACTGGTTCACATTTCAGAACGGTATCAGAATATTAATACAGCTCTCCACCCAGTTAATTAACCCTTCTTCTCAGATGGGTAATTAGCAAAGGTGGATCACCACACTCACATGTTAGGAATGAGCTTGTGCACCTCAGCATATGCCCTAGAAGGCAGAGACTCATTGTTTGGTAAGATCTGCATAAGCATGGGACAATTCTTGCAGCCATTTATCTCAGGAGATTGCAGAAGGTGCTGCCAGCTCCTGGATCAGCTCCAGCTGTGCTTGCTCAGGCAAATGGCATTGTTTGGTTGAGAACTGATGGATCCAATATCTGCAAAGCCACTTGAGATTTTTAGATAAGAGATGTTAGGGAAGTGCAGTTGTTTGGGGTTTTTAATGATTATTACATATTTCTGCCATCTGATCACCTGTCTCCCAGTTCCTATTAAGGACTTTCTAATGTGTTGGCCTAATTTCGCCACCTGGCAAGTGGAAATCAATTCTCAGAGATGCAGGTTTCACAAAAAGTCTTATTGAAGTTTCGCCTAAAATCAGTGGCTTCACAGAAGCTACAGAAGTCAGGACCTGTGCTTGCACTGGGGGAGAGGCAGATGTCACCAGCCAGTGACCAGAGGAAGATGCAGCAGCCAAGTGCTGGCTATTCTGGCAGCTGAGGTACCTGCTGGTGGTGGTAGTGAAGACAACAAGGAGAGCAGAAATCACACAGCGATCAGACCTCATTAGTTCTGCTGCTCCCAGGAGGATTTGCTATTTCAGTTAATTCCAGTAATGTATTAAACAAACAAAAAAAAAATTAAATACAAACTGGGACAAACATAACATGATGTACTAGGGTCTAGTTATACAAACGAAAAAAATAATAGCTATGCATGCATAATGCAAAGGATAGAAGTTCTGTTATTCTATTTACTTAAAACTTATTATGATGTCTTTAACAACAACAACAAAAAAGGCTAGTGCTATGTCATGATGTTTGACATACAGAGAGGTTTCCACCACAGCCTTAAGTGGTGGAAGAGCCCAAGCAGTGCCCTGCCCTGGGGCTAGCAAGGACACTCTACAACAACCATTTAGCGCTGTCATATTGTCACTTTGCTTTTGATAAAATCAAGAATGATGTACTTGGTCTGTCACTGCTTCACTGATTGACCGTCTGTTGGCTTGTCTCCAGTGTGGACCTTCCAAAATTGTGGTCATGTCCAGGCATGTCTAACACAGCTGCGTGCAATGTAGCACACTGCGATGCCACTACACGAGCAGGGTGTGCACTGCTAGTTTCTCTGTACTCCCAGGGAAACAAAGTTTTACTGGGATTTTCTGAACAACAGCTCCATCAAATGCAGAGCAGATCTCACAGTGTCTTCTGCCAGGTTTCCACCACTTCCCTTAAAAAAGAATAACATGGTATGATACTTGGCACAAATTTACTGTGTTGGTGGAAGTAAAGGATTCCTCTGTCACGTGGATGATTCCAACTTTCTTCCACTCAGATGAGTAAGGATTTGAAAACAGAAATTTCCCTGTTGTGAGGTCTCTGGGGATCCAGACTGTCAGCATTCCTGGCAGATTTGTGCTTCCATAGGTCTATCCCAACCCTCTTTAAAGTCACACTTATATTCAGATGTAGGTATGTGTGGCATGCATCCATCTCAAGAAGGAGTGCTGTAAATTACTGCACTAGTTTAGCTGATACATCCTGTCACATCACAAGTGCTTGCGGAGCTCCAAAATGACAGTACTCCTTAATGAAGCAAGAACCCACGATACCAGAGGATGTCTATTCTTCTCTACTTCTTTTTCATCTGCTTTTCTCTCAGCATGTTTCTTCAGCCTCTAGGTTTCTTCATCTAGCAGACTCTTCCAACACGGGATGTTACTAGCAGCGTCTTCCCAGTTTGCGACATCGATGATACGGACATTTGCCACTCCACCACGTCTACTGTAAACTATCCTAGTCTCGCAGTTCCACAGTAGTAGAGTCAAATGTATGCTGGATCAATGCATATTTTGGTTTTCAGTGTTAGCTCCTTGTTTTACCATAGATATTCGATCCGTTAACAGAATATTGTAGCTGCCTCCCCAAAACAGACAGCAGTTATCTGACAACACTGATACGGAGAAGAGAATTTTCTCTTGAACCCCCAGGGGTAGCCAACACACTCCCAGTCTTGATTGTTGCCCTTTTTTAGATTGGTATTTATTCCAAAGCAAACATAAACTAGCAGAAAAATAATGCAGACATCCTGAAATTCATCTTCAGTGTGTGTGATGAAAACTATATCATCACCAAAAAGCAGCTGCCCTCCAAGCATGTGCTCAGTTGTTGTTTTTTCTACATGAAATGTGGAAGGCCTTCCATCTGGTCTCATGAGAAGATGACCTTTGCTATGCTAGGTGAAAAATTTGGATGAGGAAGCACAGAAAATTATGAGCCACATTGTGCTGGTACCATTACCTATTTCAGTGCAATCACACTGCATGCTATTCCACAAGCCATCCTGCAAAGATCAGACGAGATTTAAAAAAAACCTTGAGGACAATCAATTTACTTTTTCAACAGTTGAAAAAGGCCGTTTCTACAAACCAACCTGAAAAAAATGTGTTATCTATGAAAACCGTGAAAAGAGCTTCCTCTCCACCCACACATTTTTCATGCAGTTACCCAATAATGACGCCTCTATGTATTTCTATGTTGTCTACTGGCACAGCAGCCTTTCCTGGCAAAGATAGCTTCCCTGCCTTCACTAAGGTCCTCCTGCATTCTTGGCCCACAGAAACATTCCACGGAGATGAAATCACCCACAGGATCTCACTAGGGCACTTCCTTCTTCATCTAATTTAACTAGATGGTAGCCAGGGACCAAATCAAAAGAACTGAAAAACTTGGCTGCTGATGGTGTATCTGGAGCTGGTGGTGTGTGAAGAAGCTGTCTGAGAGTTAGGTCTCCTTAAAGAATGTGTATCCTTGAGTTTCCTACAGTTGTGATCGGGATGCTTCAGGCTGTGAACATCACTCAGCCAAGCCCTGCTCCAGCCTGCTGGAGCCGATCTCCCATGGCTGTGCTGCACAGGGGCTGGGGGGGTGTCAAGGACCACTGCTGCCATTAGCCGATTTTCGCAACCCACGTGTTTTTTATTAGTAACGTAACTTCTAACCAGGCCTCATTTTCACCAGAATTAGTGGAAGTTCCGTTTGGGTATTGGTGGATGGAAACACCTCTTTTGTGCATACAGCCATGATAACCTGGATTCAGCTGGCAAAATTTATCTGTGTCCACGGGAGTGTGACAGGTACACAAAAGGACACAAGAACTGTATCCTTCAAATCCTTGCTTCCCCATACGTGTATCTATCATGGGACTACGAGCCTTTTCAGCAATACGACCGTGCAAATGATGCAGTGCTTGACGTACATTTCCAAAAAGCAGAACTTCAAATATTGATCAACACAATATGGATACTCTCAGTACACAGTGATCTCAACATCTGCAGAGGTTTATTATTTGGCTGATAAGTCAGACTAGTTGCATAGCCCTTTCAGTACTGTTAACATTGTCCTCCATCTTTTAGTGTCTCCAGATGTTTAACGACTAGACTTTTTCTGATTTTGAAAAATAGGTCCATTTGAAAACATAGAGCATTCAACTGCACATTCAAAATTATTTCCATATGTATAATTTCAGCCAGGGGAATAGGATAGTCCATCCATGAATAGACAGAACCCTCTTATGCTGCTTTGCCCTTCCCAACCAGAACAAATATGAGAGAAGGAAACTAGACTGAGCATTAACTGTCTGAGGTTTGAGACTCATTATACCTAATTTCAGGTAGCTTTGAAATAGGTGTTTACATCTGGCAGTTGTTGGGCATTTCTGGTGTCTCATGCTAAGGTAGACATCACCACGGGACATGCATCACACTCTGAAAATCTCTGTTTCTAACTACCAGTTCTCAGGGGCATCTCAAGGTCCATCTCACACACAGATGTTTTACATTTTTTATGTCAAATGTGGATAAGACAAACCTTATTTCAAAGTTATGAGCTGATGAGAAGTGGTTTCCTTTGACTTTGCGAGGTTCATTTTTAAATGCTGGAGCATGTCATTTCAGCAGTCTGTAATTTAGGCATCCACATGCCACCACTCAGAGTGGCAAGGGAGGCACCTGGGCTAAGAGCAGCCTCTGCAGCTGAGCAGAGCCACTGTTGGTGCTGTGCTCCTGCAAGCACCATGGAGCTGGGGGTGGCTCAGGAGCTGTTGCCTCCTGCCTTTCCAGTTGCCGCTGAGGCTGGGGCTGGAGCTGCTCCCAACAGCAGCCTCTTGCCCTTGTGGGATGCAGGGACTCCATGCCTGGCACCAACAGGGACCCAGCCCTCCTGCTTGCCTTGGCTCCTGGTTTACATATATGAGAGGCAGCAACTGCAACCCCCTCCTAACCTCACTATGCAGGGTGGCAGCTCCCCCACCTTCCCATGACCCCAGGAGCTGCTTCCAGCTGCCAAAACTCAGCAGAAGACAGAGCTTCTGCCTTGCACAAGGGTGAGAGTTTAACCTGCCCCTTTTCTGTTAAAGGGGAAGGTTCCGTTGTGCTGCCGTTCTCCCCAGCCACATAAACCCTGCAAGAACAAGGAGACCTTGCCTGGCAGTGAAATGAGGTACCACTTAACCTGTTTACAGTATTACTTCAACTTCCAGATTAAAGCTCCTTTTCAGCTTCATTTTCATAGAATCATAGAATAGTTTGGGTTGGAAGGGACCTCCAAAGGTCATCTGGTCCAACCCCTCTGCAATGAGCAGGGACATCTTCAACTAGATCAGGTTGCTCAGAGCCCCGTCCAGCCTGGCCTGGAATGTTTCCAGGGACGGGGCATCTATCACCTCTCTGGGCAACCTGGGCCAGTGTTTCAACACCCATTTTGTCTCAGCATAACTTGTTTGCATGAATTACAATATAAATTTCCATAGAATTATCTCAGAAACAGACATTTCTTGGGACAATATTGTTATACAGGTTGCATATTCATTTAAACTTTTTTAATGCTGAAAGATGGGAAACAGGGCCTGTACATACTGCACAGATAAAGTGGCAGAATGAGAGCCCCTATCAAAATCAGTAATTTATAACAAAAATAAACCTATGACTGATCTTCAAACACAAAAAAATGCTCTAGAACATCGAAGCATTACTCCATTCACAGAATCTTGTTACCACTTTTGCTGATGGAACACAGAAGTGGTGAAAAAGCAGGGTTCAATAATCCGGGATTCTCTGATAAATTGCTAGGCTAGAGATTGCACTACTGAAGGCATTAGAGGAGAACATACGTCACTGTCACTTTTGGCCCTTTAGTTACAAAATCATTGCAGAACAGAGAGCTCACCGATGGATTTCCTTTACAAGGAAGTGAAGGATTAAAACAGCAGATATTCTTCATGCTCCAAATAAAACATAACAGAGAAATACAACAAACAATTCTGAAAATCATAAATGTAAGAGGAATAAAGTGATCCAAACAACAAATTTAAGGGCATTTCCCTTGTAACGCTCAAAGTGCTGCCATCATTATTTGTCTACCTGAGCTTTTTCCCCTTTCAAGCGAAACAAATCCCTTAGCCCTGCTTGGTTCAAAATTTTCTTGTTCATAATACCTTGAAATCACTTTTGTCTGGACTTTCTCCACTTTCTCCTCGACGCCCATCATCACCTGAAGAATTGGTATTTGAGTATTCATCCTGAGGAAAGAAATAAATACATGATAAATGATAACATTAAAACAACAACAGCAGCACTATCAGGGTAGGTAATTAATTCCTATTCGCAATAACTTATGCTGAAACCCCAATTAGAACAACTGTTGGCTACACCCAGCTGTGTTACAGTGCTCAGCATAATGAACAAACCACCATGTGGTTCGGTACACACTGGTGCAAAATCCATGTCAGGGATGCCCTTTCAACAAGTCAATGAAGAAAAGCCATTTCAGCTGTGAGATACACAAAAGGTACCCCAGCATTTATTTTGTGAATAATGGTTTTGTTGTTTCAAAAATGATATTTTTGTTTCAAATATGATATTTTTGTTTCAAATATGATATTTTGGCAACCTAGTCCCACTCTCAGGACTACGAAATCTTGATTTAAAAAAATCTCACAGTCTACTCTCTGGGTTTGAACCCAGAGCATGAAACACATTGCAATTGTAAAATTTTATATCTCAATTTTTGCAGTAAACAGAAGTTCCAAAATTCTTCTACAATGTCAGGTTCCCCCTTTTGAAATGCTTTGTAGGAAAACATCATCAAAGGACAGTTACCATAAAAAATGTCAAAAGTATTCTGTTTCTGTTTCCAGTGTACTTACCAAAGTGATATGCCTTATCCAAAGACCACACAGACAATGTATAACATAGTACACTTAAAATTAAATGCAAATCTTGAAATCGCCCAGAGGATGCAAAGTGAAATGGAAAATTCAGAAAAAAAATGGCAACGTGGAAATAAAATTCAATTCCCTATCACTATTCTCTATCCTGTTCTTATTTATTTTCCAATGCCAAAAAATGGGGTTGTCACACTAATACACATGTAAATATTTTGCTATCGATATAGAAATATTAAGTTTTTCATAAAAGTAGCATTTAATAATGGAAGAAAAAAGATTTTTTAAGTCTGGGCCTGGATTCAGGCTGATAATTCAGTCCCCTAGAAATTGTTTCCTTCCCAGTTCATTTTTGTCCTCTTGCTGTGCTGACTTCTCCCATTTTGCCTATGAAGCTGAGATCATTGGCTCCAATGGAGTCAGGAGGACTTCTGCACTGATAGCCACAAAGATAACATCTCGCCTTAAACTCCTTCAGGCAGAGACGCTGTCACCTAGTCCCTTCAGACAGACAGTTTGTACAGTAGCTTGTATATAAACATGCTCACAAAGCAGGATTTTGTTTTCTCTCAAATGCATGCCGAATGCAATGGACCTTAAGCAAACTTTTAAAGCTGTTTTCTTACCTGTAGTGTTTTCGTACTTGGTAAAGTCGTGGCCTTCCCTAGATTCATGTGATAGAATGTTTCTGGCACCTCCACGGGCAGCACTTCCTGAGACATGTTTGCAGGATTTACTCCTGTAGGAGTCAATGACAACTTATTTTATAAAATGACCTGAAGCCCCACCCATCTCATCTCTGTAAGTGAAGGACTTCCCTCCCATTGCCAAAGACAGTGGAGCACCAAGGATGACTGCTCCAGGGAGTATCTTAGAGGGCAAGCACGGCAGCCAAAAGGGATGTGGTACCTTCCTCTGGCTGGGAAGCTCTCCCAGCTGGTGCTTGCCCTTTAGGTCCTGCACTGCTGCCACCCTTTTTCTGTGGTGAGCAGAGTCCCAGGCCGTCCTGCCAAGCAGAGGAGAAGCACAGAGGGCAGCACCGCTGGAGCCTGCTCCTTCAAACCCAGCTCTTCTCCACCTGTGGCACAGGGACTGCCCTGAGCAGAGAGCGATGGCAGCTCCTGTGTGGGGGAAACTGAGTACCGGAAAAAGCCTCTGTGTGTGAATAACTACCAGTGACCTGCCTGCGTCCAGTCGCACAGCTGTCCGCTTTGGTCAAAGCCTCCGTATGGGTGGGAGGACCCAAACTCACTGCCTGCAAAGAGGCACTGACCTGCACCATGGAGTAACCCCCCTGGAAAGAGTCACACCATCACCTGACAGGTTACTGTGTGGACCAGCAGCTCCCAGCTCCTCCTGGGCTGTTTCCATTTCTTCTTGCTGGGGGAGCAAGGCCAAGGCGTGGGCATGGGGCTGGGTCTTTGGTTTGCAGAGGTGAGCGGTAAGCAGAGGAGGTGAGTGAGGGGCACAGAGTAGCAGTAACAGATCACGTGTGATGGGATGGCAGGGAGAAGGAGGTGGACATTTACAGGGGTTAGCAGAGATATTGAGGTCAATGCCAACGGCTACAAGCACTACCCAGGGCTACTGCTGCACCTGGGAGGACCTTGAATTCAACAAAAAAATCAAGAAAATATATAATAGATGTGAATACCGATAAGAGTTATGCTTTTGTACATTTTCCAGAGAAAGGCAATTGAGCTTTACACAGCAACTGCTGGAAACTCATGTCAGGATGAACGGATTATAGTATCCAGTGGTTTAGTTTTATTGTTTTTTAAGTTTTATTTTACAGAGTTTTTATTCAACTGAAGGGGACGAACAAAAGAGCACATGATCATCTCCAGTCATACCCACTGGAAATTACCATCTTCAAACACAGAAAAACAAATTAATAACAATCTACAGTTTCAGTAACAGTAGGCTGTGTCATAGCATCTGTATTTCCAGCATGAAAAGTGGGTCTACCCGCAAGAGTATCTTCTGGCCTCAGGTCACAGACACTCTGAGCTGCATCCTGGAGAACTCCTCTTGCAGCTTAATTCAGAGAACAATCATTTGCCATTTTTTTTTAGCCTCTCCAGAAGAGAAGAACTGCCTGACCTCGAAAGACCTGCCATTGGACACTTGTTATTAGGACAGGCCAACTTTACCAAGGCTGATTAGTTCAAAGGACAATTAGAATAAGCGATAATATTCACCTAGAAACTCCCCCCTAAAGGTGGCAGATCTTAATGAAGTTGGGATTCCCTGTCTTCAAGGAAACCTGTGGAGAAGAGCAGGCAGATTCTGTGTACAGACTTCCACATCTTCAGAGTTAATTCCCCATTATATGCACACTCAGCCATCTGGACTAATCTGTACGACCTTCAGCTACATCGAGGTATTCAGTTCCCACCAGAGTGACTCCACAGGGAATGGCATAAGGAAGAAAACTCCAAGACTCTCATTCACAACTGAACTAGTGTTATCTAATTTAAAATCTGAATGTACAAAGCTGGATGGTCTCAATTTGTAGAATGAAAATTGGAGTTCCAAGAGGACTGATTTTATTTCTTTAAATTTCGTATTTCAGTAATTTAAGGATAGATGATGCAAAAGAACCTATTTGCTTCAAATATCTAACCATAGTTCCCCTGGCAACAAACAGCATACTACTCTCAACCTTTAGTGCTTGCTAGATGTCATACTCCCTCTACTACTCAGGTTTCTTATTCACACTACAACCCAGTTTGTAGAAGTATCAACCACCTGGTGAAGGTACCTGTATTATGTCTGACCTCAGGGACAGGCTGTGGAGAAATGGGGCTCCATGGCACACTTAGCACTTTTCAAGATGTTCAAATACAGCTTTGTGATTTCTTTTATCACAGTCTTAAACTGGACCAAAACTTCTGATAGCCAGTGTCCTCCTGAATGCCTTGCAACAGTATGCATTTGCCTAACCTTCGAGCAGGCCAGACAAAATGAGCCTGGGGTTATTCAGGTAAGCTGGAAACACAACAAGGACTATATGTGACCACCTCACTGCTCTCAGGTATATATATACAAAAAAACCCAGCATTGGAGAGCGAAGTCAGATGGGCATTCTGGTTCAGCTGTGTCCTTTTCCTGCAAGACGAGCAGTGTGTTAGACCATCAGTTGTGCAGTTAGTGAAGGAAGCAGATGTGTGACATGGCTTGCTTTCAAGACTGGTGAGAATGATTTTGGATGTCAGCCAGCTGAGTAGCAGAAATTGCAAAATTAAAGAAATAACTATCAATTGCTCAAGATTTAAAAGTGCATATTAATATATATGTAGAAACTTACAGCTGCTTACCTGATACTTATCAGCCTCTAAGGATGTTCCATTACCTCAACATAAGAAAATGAATAGGACAGGAACAAATATTTCATGTATTTACAACTAATTTACACATTATTAGCTGAGAGAGAAAAAAGTGCAATAAGCAGCAGTTGGCATGAAAAGTCATACTGCTATGGGCCAAGGACCATCTTTTCCCAGTGTTTAAGGGCAGAGAAAAGGAGAGAGAGCTGGGAGCTAGAAAGCACTCACAGTATTCATATCAGATCTCTGTAAGCCCAGAGTAGTCAGAATCTCAACAGTAGGATTTAATGCCATCACATTTTCTGGATTAAGGTTTTTTAGTTGCTTGTCTTTTTAATGGAAAAAACCATCAAGACTGCTTTGAAGAAGCTAGAGGAAGGATATATCTTTATCTCAATTTTAAAGGTTTGTCTTCACTACCTTTTGTTCTTGATTCTCGTTTTCTTTTATTCTTTCCATTCTCTGCTTTCTTTTATTTCCCATCGACTTCTTGGCTTTCCAAAATATCCACTTCCTTTTCTTTGTTCATCTCAGTACTACATAGCTATAATTCCCTTTTTCACTTTTATTCCAGTATTATACTTTCTTTTTTTTTCATTTTCCCCTTCCTCTCTCCCTTGCTTTTTATACCATCTGTTTTCCTAACCTTTCCCTTTTGTCTCATGTGTCTCCTCCATACTGCAATGGTACCTCCAGAAGCTTCAAGTCTGAATGATGGAGGTTGGGTCATATTTGGAACAAGCATGAATGCTACAAGCATAGGGCACCTGGGATCAGGCCATGACATCTCTGTGACACACCCAACTGCATGGAGAAAAAGGTATAAGCAGTAGTGGGTTGAAGGGAGTACAAAGGAGACCTCAGGACCCAAGGAGGAAGAAACTGGCAACACGACAAGATATCCCTGAGTTTGTCTATGAAGAGCTGGAGGGGTAGCAGGAGTGCTGGGGAAGTGCTTTGTAAATGTTGCAGGTGTGCTGGGCTTCGGTGGGAACCCTGCAAGGGACAGACTTTCAGGAGGAGCTTGAAGGTATGAAAGTTCAACGGCATGAAAGGCACACCACTCTCACTGCTACCTGTTGATCAGCATACCATGAGCAGGGCATGAGGAAACCAGCCGTGCTGGAAATGAGGCCCTGATAGCCCCCTCTGCAGCATTATCACTCTAGTAAGATGGTGGGATATTACACATACACAGCAGGGTTTTACAAGTGAATGGGGTTTGGCATAGGGCTCCTCAGAAGGGAGTCCTGCTTTACCACCCATGTTCTCCTGTATTCACTGTGGCAGACATATTTCCCATCATTTGTGTGATGCAACCTGTAGTCAAATAGCTCACTTCACTCAGACTGTTTGCAGTGATCTTTTATTTGACCACTCTTTGGGCTCCAGAACGGTGTAAAATGGTACTGCAAACCACCCCATTAGCTTCTGCCTCCTCAGTGCCCTTGCTCAACAGGACTGTCCAAGTACCCACGTGCCTCACAAGGGATTCAAAAACCCCACTGCTGCTTTGCTTGGGTTCCTATGGGCTGACTCACCTCACTGAGCTGCCCAGTTCTCAATGCACTTTTGTGATAATCGGAAGGGCTGGGGCAAAGGTGCAATTGTATGCTAATCCCTTCACTTACCTACAGATAATGAATGGGTAAGAAGGAAAAGCAAGACACAGAAAAGATGCAGAACATATTCATTACAATTAAGCAGGTCACCATGTTAGTGTTTGTAGTTCCTGTTACAGCTACAAAGAGTTCTGGCTTTTAAGTCAGTGCTAACACTGTGATACAAGTGTAGGCCTGGATTTCTGCAGTGCTTCTCCCCCTCTAGTTTATTTCCTGCCTTGAATGGATAATTCCATGAAATTACTCCTATTTTCTGTAAAAAGGGACTCTCCTAACCTGCAAAACCAAAATGGTGTTTAAATACCCACATCCACAGCTGTTACCTACATTCTTTCGATGCCTCAGTACAGCCCTGAGGCTGAGCGCAGGAAACATACCCATTAGCAGCTGAACCAGAATAGAAATTCCAGAAGACAAAGCCACACAAAGCCTACAAAAACTGACAGCCAGGATCTTCTGCAAGTGTTCTGTGCAATTAATTTATACATTTAATGATTAAAAGCAAGCTGAGCCGAACAAATTAACCAGCCCCCTAAGTCACAAACGAAGCACCTCTACTAAGCACAGACAGGCATGCTGACTAGATGGAAGTCAGGAGAATAGGCAATTGCTTAGGAGCAGTCACCTGGAGACAACTCTACAATATCTCAGAGAGCAAGAAACCAACTGCAGATGGCATGATCAGGCTGGTGTCCTTCCCCTCAACTCAAGAACATTACCTATGGGTGAAGGCCTCCGTGCCCCAGGAGAAGGACACCTGGATGGAGGATTAAGCCAGACCTTTTTCAGGGTCTACAGTAACACAGGACATAGAGGTATTTTCAGGGTCACAGCAAGGACCTTGCTGTGGGTGTCAGGTGGTTATGCATGTATCTGAAAGAAGAAAGTCACGGATGTCCAAGGATTGCAAGGAGAGAATTGACAAAAAGATCCAGTTCTTGTCCAAGAGCTTTGCTCACATTGAAAGCACGACTAGAAGCAATCATGGGGGCCTGGCCGAACTGCCAACAGCTGGAATAGGCTCAGTCCCTAGAGGGTACAGAAGAGCAAGGGATGCCTTAGTGGCACACCTGGAATCAACAAGGCTTCCCTCTGTTAAAAAGAAACCAAGAAACAAAAAGACAGTGCAGGAGGCAAAGGGGTACAGTTAAGGGCAGGGATGGGAAGAGAGAGGCAGGGTTCTTGAAACTTGGTGTCATTGACAGCCTTAGATGGCAGTTCTTGAAGATGCCTGAAATGCTAGCTGGTAGGTGGGCAGGTGGGAGAAGTAGCAAACACATGTGTCACCCCAAATGGGTTTGCCATAATGATAAACAGGGAAGGCTGAGAGGGAGTTATGTCTGGGGCAGAGGAGAGGCAATGCCAAAAGGGATGGCATGACTCAACAGCAGAGATCACAAAGAAGAGCCCTTGATGAGCACTGCCAGGTAAACAGCCATTTCAGCACACTGGAGGTTTGAACCAGGGCTGCAAATTGGATGGAGGTGTGAGGGCCTGGAAAAGCAGCTGGGGCAAGGACACACCATCCCTAAGGGGAGTGAGGTCATCAGAGGTGAGTGTGGGAGACTAGAGATGATAAAGGCCTAAAGCCATCAAGGAATGCCTGAATGAAGAGAGCCAAATGATGATAGCAAGAGGGAGGAGAATTTTTCAACCTTTTAGAGGTTCACATTTCATTTTGAAGTATGGATTCATTTTCTATTTTGACTACGATTGCATTGTGCATAGCTCTGTGTGTGCCAATACATGTTACTTCAGTGCAGGCAAGTTACTGCTTTTCATTTAAATTTGAAGTAATTAAGGGTAGCTGATAATGATTGAAGCATTATGTCTTGCTTTAGATTAGGATCTCTGTTGTAATGAAACAGGTTTACAGAGTGTCCATGTTATTAAAATCCTTCATAAAGCAAATGGTTATTTTGGTCTTCATCTCAAAAATAAGCAGTTTTAACAAATTGCCTTGTGCTATTTATAGTAGTTGCATAGACAGTGTGTTGATTGTAAACAGCCAGGGACTGACAAAGTTATGCAATTACCCATGGATATCAGTGTAAAGCACTTAGCTTGCCTTCTTACCACAAAATCTGAATGTCTGTCTGTTCTTGAGGTTTTTATTCTCACAGCCAGCATCTCATCCTATAATAACAAGAAGTACTATTGAACCTGTTGAAATTAACAGGATGCAGGTGCTGAGCTGAATCCTGTAAATACTGTGATCGTTCAGAGAAAAGCACAACCCCATGTCAGGTACTTACGTACCAGAAGAGCCAATACTGACTCACAACGGGGTTTGCAATGGTCACTTCCTAAATATTGCTGGTACAATAAAACTTGTAAATTCAGAAGTATAGAAAATTTGTGTTTTCTTTGTGAAATCTCATATTTGCTATATACTTTCTTGTGTTTAGTTTTGCATGTTATTTCCAACAATATTTCTTGCTGACACTACAGGAAAATATAGGTTTTTTTCTTTGACATGGTCCATGTTTATTATGTATATTTCTGTTGCACTAGATTTGGAATATGTTAATATTTGTAGCTCATTTGTCTTCACATATAACTTCTACTAGTATAGTAATTTTTTAAGTATTTGTTATTGCTGTCTCACATTCATTATTTACAACACTCATCAATAAGCCACGTACTCCCTAAGCTTTGTTTTGCTGC
This sequence comes from Pampusana beccarii, assembly GCA_013399365.1. Lineage (NCBI taxonomy): Eukaryota > Metazoa > Chordata > Aves > Columbiformes > Columbidae > Pampusana > Pampusana beccarii. Next base: position 47,372 of record VWYH01010054.1, read on the forward strand.
ATATACATGTATGTATATGGAAAAAGTGTTCACCACCAGTGAAATCCAAGATAAATAAAGCACAAGACAAGCAATTATTTTGTTTGATTGATTTATCTAGGATCACCACATGGTGGAGAGGAGCCACAAGCTGAGACAAACCTTTGTACTTTCCCAAGTCTGTCATGTTCATTCACAAACAGGTCTTGATTCTTCTGCAGGAAAATAATGTTACTTGGATATATTTCTGAAACTCAGTATGGCGTTTTATTTTTTGTGCTGTCGTTTCTGCTCTACAGCTGAATTCAAAGCCTGAAGGATCAGATGTTTGTTGTTCTGAATATTGTAGCTGGTCAGTTCTACCAGCTTGTCAAACTCCTCCTCTGTGTAGGTAAAGCTGTTTAAGCAGTACGGGGAAAAAATGGTGGAAACATCCACGTTGCCCTGTGCCATCTCAGCAGGACTGCGCTCCACACCTGACAAATAAAGAAAGGTCATTGATGGGTTCTAGATGTGGTCCCACTTCCCACTTTCCATATGGGGCACAACATTGCTCCTCACTACCCACACACCAGCATTTCTCTCCCATGGGAGCAGTGGTAGAGGAGGGAGAGGACCATACTAGGCCATGCCTCCCATTCAGACACAGCCAACGGGTGGCCAGGTTGGTGGGAGGGCTGTCTGTGCCCACAGCTTACCAGGCTCTTTGTATTTTTTGAAGGTGTCATTCACCAGTGGGAAAAACACCACTGTTGGTGCCTCTGGGATGTCTGCATCTTCGAAGATGTAGCACTCCTTTAGATTTTTCTTTTCTTCTTCACTCAGGTGGATTTTGGGAAATGGGATTCCTTGCTTTAGGAAGTACTTGGAGGCTTCTTCCAAAGGCTGCATTCAGACAGAGAAAAGGGTCAGAAATTCTGTCATCCCCCCAGCTTTTCCAAATGCACAATGCATCCACCAAAGACTTTGCAAAGATCAGGGAGCAGCGTTCACTGTCGGTGTTTCTTCTGGCCTTTGTCTCTTGTGTGAGAGATTCAGTACTAGTTATTAACAGAACAACATTTCAAGACCCAACCTCCAGCTTGCACTCCTGATTGTTGTCCTACCTCTTCCTCCTCCTCAGCCTTTATCTGCAAGGTAAACAAGATGTTCATGGCTTCAGGCAGGGGCAGCCTAGCTACTTAGGACACATAAACATGCCCTTTACTGGAGAAAACCCTGAAATGAGTAGAATGGACAGGAATCCAAAATAATGGTATGTTTTTTAAATACAGATTCACAAAGGTACAAAATTTTTGTTGACTTGGCATGAAATATTTAAAAGCCCCCTAACTGTCAGATGCCTTAACGTGGTTGTGAAAAATTATGCAGGTATCTGAGAGCAAGCACCATCTTGACTGAAATGTTAATTTAATCTTGCAGGTGTGTAAGTCATTTTTGAAAACAGGACTTTTGTTCCTGAATCTGGTTGATGTGTATGAAAACTTTCATCTTCAAGAACTTCCATCTTGGCCATATCTGGTAACAGGAATTCTAGGCCAGAACAAAAAAAACCAAACCAAACCAAACAAACAAACAACAAAAAACAAACAAACAACAAAAACAAAAACAAAACAAACAAAAAACTCCACCCAGTTTCTGTTCTAAGGGCAACTGAACAAACTACTTCTAATTTGACTTCATGTGGATATATGGATATCTTTAGATGAATATAACAAGACAAAATTTGTTAATCAGTGGTGGTACTAGTTCCAAAGAAACACTCCATGAAGAGTGTAATCCCAACAGCCATATCGAGATCCCAGGAGCACACAGATCTAGGAGACAGCATTTACCTGTCAGAAGGTTAATTAAAATAAAAGATCTAGAAAGCTGATACTACTTCTGTTCTCCTTAGGGGATTTGCCATGGTATACCAGCACCACTAAGAGACCTGGATATCTACAAAATGGGAGCTACACACCAAGAATCCTTTTCTCCCAGAATCGGTTTCTTCTACATAAATTGTTCTGACTCCTTAGGAGTTAAAGCGCTAAAAGGGCTAAAAGACAGTGGTCATTATTGGATAAAATAGTGTGGACATCGCACCAATGTCTGTGATCCAGAAGAGTAGTTTAAGTGTAGGACAACATCCACTTTCCTCTCCGGCCTCATGAGTGGCGGGTAGCTGATATCGATGTATCCCGCCGTGTCTGCCAGGCACAGGAACTCTGCTGTTTCTGTCAGCTGGTTGGGGAATTTGTCTAGTACAGTATCTAAAAGGAAATATTTCTTATGATGAGTGATTCACTGAAGAATTAATATGTCTCGTGTCTGTTGTTTGGCTAATATGGGAGGGAAAAAGGCCTCTTGTCTCCCTACTACTTTTGCTTTCCAAGACTCAGCCACACTGTGGAAGCTCAGCTTTGACACAGAGAAGAAAGACCTGTCCAAGGTAAAAACACAGAACTCCTTCACCTTTCATGCTCCTCTTTTGTCCTTGGTGAGCAGCAGTGGCCTTTCCCTGGAATCAAGGGACTTCTTAGAGTATTTGTTAACACTTCAATTTCAGTAAAAACAGAGCTGTGTCAAAATTTGATCTGTTTCACTTTTATCTCAGTAAAAAAGTGCTGATATCCAACAATTCACTTCTGTTAAAGATACTCAGCTCTGTGCAGCTGATTTGACTGGATGAAATTTAACTAGTTATCTTAAAATTTTTGTTTCCAAAGTGAAAAATAAAGACTGCTCATCCTCTGCTTTCTCCTTGCTAATGAAATCACCAATCGTCTAAGCACATAAAAATTATTATTCAGGGGGGTTTACCTTTCCATCTACAGAAACGTTTGCTCTGGAGGTATTCATTGTGCAGCTGGAACCCCTTCAGGAAGTTGTAGAACTTGGAAACCATCACCCGCTCAGTCAGGACCTGCCGAATGATGCCCATGATGCCACATTCAGGGGTGACCACGTAAGTGTCCAAACCATGGTTCCTGGCTGGTAGGGAAGGCTGATCTGCTTCTGGAGGGTAGAGCAGATCAACAAGTTGTTGTTTTGATACAGTTCTTTGCAATACTTGAATTACCAAAAGCTATCTAATATTAGCTAGAGGAAAGAAGATCCTAATAGGATATGGCAACATATAATCAAATCAATATCAAAGTACAAACAAGAAGAAAATCAATGTTCAGTAAAGTGTATTCAACAAAAAACAAAGTCAGAGTGGCAAAAAACTTCTTGAAGCTGGAAAAAGTGATCGAATGCTTAACGGAAGTCACAGATGGATTCCCTATGTGAAGAGCAGTGGAGGCTGAGAACTGGGACCAGCTTATTTCAAAATTAGTCCCAACCAGCTTTGAAAAAAAAGTGCTGTCAGGCAACTTAAACACCCAGAAAAGAGCAGAGAAAAAGGATTGTGCTAAATGGCACCTCATGAGGTTGGGAAAGAAGGCAAATGACTTTGTGTTGAGCTCATGGTTTTGTGACACTTCCCTGGAGAAAGTGATGAAAAGCCCATAAACCACAATCATTAAGCACTTTTAAACACAGGGAGGACAGCCAATAGGCTGCACAGATACACAACAAGATCAAATATAATTGAAATGGAGTTCCACATAGCTGGTATATCGAAGTCTTCAATAATAACACACAAAAAGTATGATCTGCCAAGGCAGACAGAAAACACAGCACTGACATGTTTGTTATAATGTGTAGGTTTGCTGAAAGGCCCCTAGCAAAAATGACCTGTTAAAAAACTTCAGTAGTTTTATATTTGGTGGCAAATACTCACTTGCATGAATTCAGTCCAAGGGAGACTAATGGAAATTATGTTGCTATGAATGAATTCAGAGAGGAAACCTAATTAGATATCACTGGCAACAGGAGACCTCAGGGAAAACAAACAAACAAATAACCCAAACCCAAACAAATAACAAAAAACTCCAGTGCTGAATTTGCGTCAGTTTTAAGATTTAAAAAGCCTTGATAAAGATTTCACATTGTGTGCATCTGAATGTAACATTCATTTAAAAATTAACAAGACAAGAGTAGAAACAGAAATTTAACCAACCAACATCAACAGTCCTGTGTTGGGTACACCTCAGTGAGGGCCTTTCTGTAGGATCCGACAAATGCCACGCATCCAACAGGTTGTACGAAAACACATTGCTCCACAGGCCTGTGCAATGGCAGGAAACAGGAAAACTGCATTGGAAACATTTAAATGCAAAGTGCCCTTTTAAAAAAATAACCTTTCAGCTTTGCAAGGGGTATTGGAACTTTTCCAGATTTCCCAAAACTGTACTAAGTTCTTTTGTAGCAACTCACATTCTCTCCTCAAAGAGGAAATTAAATAGTTTTAAACGATGTGCCAGGCCTTCACACACTACAATTCATTGTTTCATACAGCTAGCACCGATAAACTGCAAACCAACATTTTCCAGGCTGCATATTCCTGTGCTATAAGCAACTGTCATCAGAGAGTAAAACCATGCCATTTCATACGAAGTAGTGGTTTGGTTTACAAAATGTGCTGTATACAACTCTATATTTAGTTAAAGGTTTGGGGGCTGCTCCTGAACAGCCAAGATCCAGGTGGTTAAAACACAATTTGAGATAGTCTCCAGAGTAGTCCTCTAAAACAAGACATTATGTTCCTTTGTAAGATCTCCCTTGTCACAACTGGATAATCCCCATAGTCCTTCTAATTTTGCCCTCCCACTTAGAAGAACATCTGAAAATGTCTCCCCAGTGCAGAAATCTCCAAAATCCTCTTGGATCTTGAAAATTATTTCCTCTGCCACAGCTGTGCTCCAGGCCCTGAGAAGAACTCTGCCAGATAAGGCAGTGCTGAGCTTTGCCTTGAAAATCTCTACCAGTGAAAGCTTTGCAAAAGCCATACATCACAAAGTATGCAATATTTTGCATACTTTAAATAAAGTATCACCTTTAAAAAGAAGTATCACCTTTAAATACAATAATTATGCATTCCTTAAATTAGTAACAGAAATACAATTCCCTTTTAAACCTGCCTTATTTGTGGAGTGAGACAAGAAGCCAAGGGTCTTCTGCTTCACAGTAATAAGAACAGGACTTGCTTGACAAGCATTAGAAATACATAATTAAGAAACCGGATAGGGGTTCTCTGGCTCTACACTTAGCTGGCAACCAGAGATCATTTACAGATAATTACTGGTGAGTTTCCATCAACAGACCCTCATCTCCCTGCAGCTTGAGAAGCTTCTGTGCAGGCCTACTGTGAGAAGGCAGCTCGTTTCATTTCTCCTGTCTTCGCTTGGTGCCTCCTCACTCCATAACTCTTCCAGCTCCCTGAGCACCAGAAGTTACACACTGCTCATGCATTTTAATATCTTCCAAACGCTGGTGTCTCCCAGGAGTTGGTCATAATTCCATAGCAGTGTTTCCCTAACCTCTTGCACTGAATTTTCATGGTACCTATATTTGCTGAACTAAGAACCATGCAGAGAGACGGTATCTTTTACTAGACTAACAGCTGAAAATAGCAGACAAGCTTTCATGAACCCTAGCCTTTCTTCTGAAAGTCTGAGAGTCTTGTATCACCATAAACTCATCCAATCTTCCCAGCCTTAGCTACTGCTCTTATAAAAGGCCTCACCTCTCCCGACAATTGACACCTTGCTTTTATCCTTAAACCATCACGCTGCACATTTTAATTGCAACCTAAGAGGGCATTACATATTGTATCACTAGATGGCAACATTGCTTTAACTCTCCATCCTTTCTAAAGATACACCTGTGGCTGTGGGGTCACCAGCCTGATTCAGGTACTGGAAGTGAGAACTCAGAGCTCAGCCCAGACTGGATGTGTTGGGTGTGCTTGCTACCTGACCACGCCACACTGCTGGTGTTGCGAAACTGCGACAGAGGCACAGCATTCTCAGAAGGCTCCATAGTTCCACCTAGCTCTGTGATCTACCTCCCACCTCTGGCAGTCAGCACAGAATATAAGAAAATGGAGAGCACGCAAGGGTTTCTTCTGCAGTGTACTTGATTTGGTTTGTCCAGTGCTGGTGGCTGCATCTAAACTGTTGTGTTTCAGAGCCACCAGTGGGTCTACGTTCCATGCATGTGCCCTCCCCCTTTTAGACATATTTATACTCTTGGATCCTGTGGTGTCTTCTGAGTCTTCTCCCTCAGCCACCTCTTTCCTTAACTCATGACACCACTAAAAGTTCTAAACATAGCCACTAAAGCTCTGAGATTAAGTGTCTGTACCACTATGACTCTGGACTCCTTCTGCATCACACATTGAGGTGCACAACTTCTCTGCACGCCAAATAAGGAATAACACACAGTGTTGCTGGTTGTATGGGTTTTTCAGTTCATAAGAAAACCTGTTCTTACTAGTGTCCTTGGTGTCCTGTTGTGTGTTGTGCTTATTTACATGTAATACATCTATTGTTCACAGTCTGAGAGCAGATGGACTCTTCCGCAAACAGCTTCACTCTAGAGAACCAGCATACCAAGAAACGTGGCTGACAATTCTAACATTATGCAAAATTAAAACAGGAATTGCATAAAAACTGTAAATCTGTCTTTCATGCACTACTGGGAGCCACTCACTTTACTGAAATAAGGATGACAAAGCTCACTGGTTTAATCATACTAGCAAAATTTAAAATTATTTAGAATACTATTAAACTTGCACAAATATCAGTAGTAGTAGTAGTAGTTCAGAAAAATATTCAATTTGCCATATCTTACAGAAAACTCAGTAACAACATTGTTTTTTGATAGAAAATCATCACATTTGTTGACAAATTTGGTTTTAAGACTTCAGTTTCAAAATACGACTTTTTTCCCCTGTAGACTTCTGCTGTTGATCTGTTCAAACTAAACCTAACCTCTTTAAGCAGCCCTGAAATTTTAAGCATGAGAGTCACCATTCAAGATAATAGCAACAGTGCATAGTGTTATTTGAAATTTCCTCTAAGTATTTTTTAGCCCATCTCCGGTGTCTGAGAAATTCACCTAGAGGTGAGAACATGTTGGATGCTTTGCTTCAGCCCTGCATGTTGCAGGGGCATTGGTTGCAGTATGCAGGGTCTGCATTATACTAAAAGTATATTTTTATGCAGTTCAGATTTTCCTAGTGGAAACACACATCACCTTTCATGAAGCAGATGCGGGATTCAGGGAGCTTCTTCATCAGGCGACCCATGAAGAACTCGCTGCCAAAATTCTCTGCGCGAATGAAGGCGCCATACTTTAAGAACCCGACTTCATAAGGGGTGAACTCCACCCATTCTGCAGAGACACAAAATGGACTTTTAAATCTCAACCCTATTCCCCACCTCCCTGCAGGAAGGGCTCTGAAATTACAATGAAGCAGCTGCAGGACAAACCCTGTCAGCAGGGTGGCCACAAACTGGCCTTCCTCTGGGTAAGGAGTTACCATTCAGCTGGTTTCAGCCCCTTGCTCAGTAACTTTTCCCAAACTTGTTCATACAGAACTTTCAAACAAGCCTCTTCAGACAGGACATAAATGAACTTTCTACCAAAAGGGGCCAGCCTAAGTTACTGCAAATGTGGAGCTAAGGCTTCGACTTGGGAGTACCTTGGCTGTCCTTAAGCACCTCCCCCAAATTATTCCTGCCCCATAGAAGATGGGTTCCTCTCAGATCCTGGGGACAAAGTCTAGAAATGGAAGAAGAAGCAGAAGTTAAACAGGAAGAGGAACTGTTTATGAATGCTATTTTTCAGCAGTGCAAAGGGTTGCAGGACATGCAGTAACTGATAATGCAGATCATTTGAACACCAAGTCCAGATACACCTCAGTTTTGCCATCACCTTTGAACTCTGAAAGGCTGTAGTCTTCCTTCATGTTGAGGATCATGTAGATAGGTAGGGGATTCTGACCCTGATTCAATGCCTGTCGTTCATCTGAGAGTTTGTGGTTATTTTTCTGTGAATTGACCAGAAAGAGCAAAACCAAGAGACATCGTGTATGGGCTTGCAAGATTACAGAAAAATAAATACCCATTTCCATCCTCATTTTCTTATTGCCTCCACTCATTTTGTGTCCGGACATTTTTTTAACCAAGGAGTGACCCAAACATTTACACATCCATGTAAGCTTATTTAATTACCAGTGAGTGTAGGAAACTTTGTGGTACAGTGGTTTTTCATTCTTCTCAGTAAATGCACCCACTCTACATGGATTATTTAAGTTCTCACAGAGGAGAACATAGCAAAAGAAACCAAGAGCAGGACTGTGCTGTTAGGTGCTCAGATGCTCATACTGGCAGAAGGAGACATAAGTTTCCTGCTCTACAGAATACCCTTTGGGCTGCTAATTATGTGTTGAGAGATATAGGGAGAAAAATTCCCTCATTTAGTCAGCAGAAATCATTTGCTGGATAACGCTGACATACTCTCAGCACCTGTCCCTGGAGCTTCATTTTCCATACAACAGTATTCAGCAGCTGTCAGTGAAAACATAGACACACTACCCCATCACTTAATGCTTTTTCCAGCAGAAGCCCCCAAAAATCAACACTAGAGATCTGGTATCCCTCTTGCTTCCGCAGTTTTAGCTCCTTGTCATAGTACTTCAGGCTCTCCAGGGAAAAGCAGCTTAGCTTGCTCTTGGTCATGTGTCTGCGGAGTTCAGCAATCTGTCCAGACAGATCCTTGTGTGACCAATCAGCACTCTGATATAAACGCGACAAGGTCCTGGGGAAAAGAAAGGAAATACATTGTCTTATGCTCGATAGGCTTACACTTTTTTGACTTGGACTTAAGGACCACATCAAATGAACTAGCTGAGGTTCATAAAAACATATTTTGGGCTCCGTTTATTATGGAAGATAAAAGATTTGTTGATTTAGAGGATCCCTCAAATCCATAGTGAAACCTGAGGATTTGAAAGAAGCCTCTCCATGCTACATACATTTCTGCACAAGGCTGTGATTTGCCCCAGGGTCACTCACCAGGAAAGATCCTAGAGGTGAAACAAAGGGTCAGGGAAAACTATGTTCCCCCCAAGAAGTGCCTGAACCATACATCGGCTCAGGCAATGTGTTCCTAATGCAGCAACAAAAACATTCGACTGAAGCAGTACACCTTCCTTTACCAAAACAAATAGAATAAATCTCCTCACACAGCAGACTATAGAGGTGAGGAATTACGTCTTTGTTCAGGATCTCCTTACCATGTTGAACCAGATGACCCAGTGATATATGAAACAGCATCTAAGAGGTCCAGCTTCTGAAGACCTAACAGGTTGCCCAACAGAGATGTCAGTGCCCGGGCGCCACCTCCTGTTGTCATGACTGCTACAACGGGTACCTGCCCAAACATCACCACGGTAGTAGTAAGCAACAACTTAGTTTAGCAACACATGTGGTCAGAGCTGAGTGAATTGCAGCATTTCTGTCACACAAGAAATTCCAACATTCCACCATTTCCCCAAGCAGGGGATAAAAAGACAAAAACCTGGTATTTTGCACAGAAAAATAATAACAATATTTTTTTTAAATTGTTAATTAGCTACTTTTGCCTCTTTCAATCAAAATCACTCAAATTTGATTCTAAATTGTTACATGCTGGCTTACCAAAACAGCTCAAAACTTGTTATTTCAAGGCATTTCAATATTAGAACGCATTTTCTTTAGTGGTACATCATCTCATGAGAGCTGTATTTTGAGAACAAGCAGAGTTCATCCTCTCTTGCAAGTCAAGTATAATGACTAGATTACGTTTCCTGTAAAGCACCTAGAGTAAATAATTGCAGTGATGAGCCACAAAGCCTAATTGCATGGAAATCTAAATTGTGCTACAGGAAGACAAATTCCCCCAAGAAACTCACTGAGAGAAGAGGAGCCAAATGACATTTCCCATACACATTTACAGGCAATTGCATCAAGGAAATACTCAGCAGTCTCTTGATTTAAATCAAACATTTTAGGCCAAAGCAAGGTGTTCCGATTTGGGTTTGCCTGTCTAAGAAAAAGCATTCTTTTGTTGGAAAATCTGAAATTAATAGTTGGAGGTACTTCCCCGAAAAAATTCTTACACTGTTTTTTTCCACTGAAATTAGTATGCTAATGAGAAACAATATACTGATATGATCAATATATTTGTGGGGGTGTTTTTCACCCATGCTGGACACATCAGTATTAAAAAAAACCCTCTCAAAATGAAAACTTCTTCATTTCTGACATGCCTGATCACAGACCGTGTTCCTTCCCTAAAACACCAACCATCCCCATGCCACCACGGACATGAACAAATACAAACCCTAACTCTGTCAGAGAGATGAGAGAAAAATGTTGAATGTCTTTGTGCTGTTAGAGCGACAGTATAGCTGAGATGAAGAGCACCGGAGAAGAGAGTTTGTGATAAGAAACATCCTCATCAATCAGTGCTATGTATCACCTTAAGTGTTAGGTTTTCCCCCTCCAAAATCTGATGCAAATCTAATATAAAATACCTTATGGGCCCTCAGTGACTGAATGCTCAGCTAAGAGCATTCCTGGACTATCCAGGTCTATAATTCACAAATTAAAAAATAAATAAGGCAGGGAAAAAATGCTGATTTATGGCATTTGGTTTTCTGAGCAAACATGTGCAGTAAGTGGGTTTGATACTACCCACATTCTCACATTGTTTCATCTAAACATTTCTTGAAGCTTTACATGGGGTGCTGAAAACATCAGGGCTGGTTAAGGAACAATATCCCAATGGCTACAAGTATAAGACTTTCGTGTTATACAGCACAGTCCCATCCCTATTGTGCTCTCCATACCTCATGGTCTTGTAGGTCTTGCTCTAAATGAAGTGCTTTTTTCAGAGCAGAAGCCACAAACTTCCTCCGTTTCTGCAGGAAATTTTTCTCCTCCGTACACAGATCAAACTCCAAGCGAACATCTAAGTTTCTTGACCTCAAACAGAGTCCAGGGTTAAATAGGATGTGCATTATCATTTACAATTAATGTCTGGACCCATGCTTACAAGTTGCAAACTCTACTATTAGGCTTAGAAAAACTGATTGTGGCCCTACAAAAGCACTTCACAGATGGTACAGACAGGGCTGAGAAAGTAAAAAAGTTTTAAAATCTTAATAGAAATAAACAAAAAAATTGTTTATTGCTACATTGATTTTCAAGAAGCGTCTAACAGAAATACTGCAATCCATATACAGATACTATAAACAGTGGAATATTCAGGATTTGTTGCCTGAAGACCTCAAGGTTTTATAAATACAAGTACTCCAGATTCTTTACAAGTAAGAAAAGTGGAGTATAAACACATATTTTTCTAAACTCATAGCTCCATGGGTTTTGTAGCCAGAAAATATTATTCTCCCCTTTCAAACTGAACTCCTGCATAGTAGCATAACACGATATACAGTTAAGAATGTTCACCTTCTGGACATGGCTAATTAATACAGGATAAAGAGTGGTAAATATAATCATTGACTAAATACCTTCTCCCTTAGTTACAGAAAAAAGTAAGAAGGCAAAAAAGCTGGGCAGCATCTTTTTTCAGAACCAAAAAACCCAAAGACAGAATTTCTTACCAGTCATTTGACTTCACATGTAAATTGATTGTTTCATCCTAGGAAAAAAAAAATGTAAGCATTGGACATGATTTTATGTCCTTTCAGTCAGCTTTGAAGCCCTTAACTTTTTTCTAAGAGCCATGTTGAAGCCACAAAGCCACAACAGTCAGAACATCCATCCGACTTTTAAAACTTCTCCAAGTCCACTTTATTTTCTTTAAATTGTTTCATACTAAAGATACACAGAGCAGTATACAGTAAAAACCAGCACCAGCTCTGCCAGTGTGCCCCATCTTACCTCATAATTCGTATTTGCTCTAATCTGCGTTAGTCACCCTCGCTGGTCACAGAAATCCCTCTCTCAAACATATGTCCATGTTTTTTTGTTCTACTAAGTTTGTATGAAAACGTACAGGTCCATAACCCTCTCCTTTAGGAATGTAAGGGCATTAGCAGTTACATATCTAAACTTATTAAATACTGATCTACTTAGCTCATGCCCATTGATCTTTGGTCCATAGCTTCACATTTATTCTAAAAAGCTGGTTTCAATCACCTTTGCTACTGCTACTTTCTCCTTGAAGGGAAGCGAATCAAGAGAAATGGTGAGGGATGCATGGCAGTCTTTTTTCTCTTCACCTGAGGTACACTGAAAAATAAATTATAATTTAGAAAAATATTTAAAGTATATACCACAAAAAAGCACTGTCACTAATGTATTTTTTCAAATGGTGTCATTGTTGAGCAGTATCCAGGTTGGCATCTAATATTTAGGCATCTTAGGGGGTGCAGTGCTCTTCCAGAGCAGAAGATCATGAAAGAGGGCTTTAAATTATGTATACAAATTCATCCTATTTGCTTCAACCAAGTATGGAAAACCATGAGTTTACTGTGCTTATGCAAGCTAATGATCACATACCAAGCAGGAATGAGGCTTCTTCTCTGCTAGAGCCACACGCAGTTCTGACAGGCTGTACTTGATGTAATGGAAGTCCAGGGGTTCCGCAGGTCGCTGCAGAGAGCCCAGTGACAGGGTCTGGCTCGCTTCATAGGATCCCTTCACTGAAAATAAGAGGTCTTTTTCTGAAAAAAATAAAATAAAGAAAAAACAAAAGCTTACAGAGAAGTTAATGATCATAATCTCAGAAAATCAAATGGTCATTCAGAAGTTGTCATTTTAATTTACAAAATATTCAACAATATTTATCCAAACAAGGAACATTATAGCAAGAAAAAAAGAGAGCACTTATAAAACAGCAGTAGCTGTTTTAAAAACTCAGGCATACAGGCAAATTGGGCAAACTGTAAACTGTTGAGACAGAAATATATATTTCTATTTTACAACACTAATAACAGTCATTATCACTCTGATCATTCCCTCTAATTTCCAAGTCCAGTTTTTATAGTTAGTTAGCATGGACACACAATACTCCTAACCATTCAACTCTCTAATTGTGCTCTAATTGTAAGAACAAAGTAGAGAAATTACTGGATTAAAAAAAATGATAAATTTTCAGTTTGCCATAAAATAAGACTTTTTGTTTCTAGTTAAAGTCTAACCTGAAGGTTCTGCCTTTGTTCGTCTATTGTCCACCAGGACTTCCAAGCAGGAAATTTCACGAGACTGTAGCAGTGATGAACGATGAGAGAATTAAGTATACAAAACACACTATATCTGAGGCACTTCACTGCTACCTATCTACGGTCACCTGGGTCCTGGGTTCTGCAAAACTGTCTACCCTGTGTTTGTTAGGCTTATAAGAGAAAGACCTTGACACTGAAGATGTGCCAGGTTTCAGCTGAAAGAAAAATGGTTGTGGATCTGTGGTCCATCCTCATGGGCTGGGCTGGGAGGGGAAATATCCAGGAAGGGAATGGGAGTATGCTGAGATCTCCCAGAGGTAGGCTAATAGGTCATTTGAATCACAGGGCTGTTCTCACACCCCTGCTTTCATGAAGCTGGACAGCCAAGTGCTGTCTCCGCTAAATAGTGAGTTAGGGGCAGTTGAGAAAGCAACTTCCATATCATCCTATGGAGGATGGGAAAACAGGATGGCTATGAGAGTGTCCCAGGAGAAGTCCCCAGAGGGAATGACGTAGAGGCAGTAAGTCAATGAAAGAGCACTTCAGGCATTGCCAAGAAGCTTGGTATCAGCTGCTGATGGTGGACAGGTCTCTGGGTATCCCCCGTGACTATGTTCAATCTTTCCTAATACATCCTCCCCACCAGGGAGCAGCACAACAGGAAGACTGCCGGTGTCCAACCACCCCATCTCCCTCCCCTTCAGCCCTGTCTGCAGTGAGGTATTGGGGTACCTGCCAGATTCATCTCTCCCATCACTAGCATGAAAACAGACACAGAAGAGAAATAGTTTAAAATTACCACCAATACACCGTTAGTGACAAGCTTTTCAGGAGGAACTGGGCTGAAAGAGAGGAAAAAAAAATGCAATCAGAACTAATACAACCTAAATACGTCTTTAAATGAACACCAAGGAATAACATTTCCTTAAAGGTTGCCTCATCCAACATAGTCTCAAATATGTCACCAACTTTTAATTTTGGGAGACATCTGAAATGTGTCTTCCTTATTTTTTTAATGATAATGGTAAACAGTAGTAGTAATAAGCACAACTGCTGAAGTTCTTGTTATTCTTCTCCCTCTTCCAGCAAATAATGGGATAAATTAGTATCCAGGATGCTTCTTGGTAGATAAGGAACACAGTGTTTCAGCCAATGTGGAACTAATTTGATGAACATTGTTGCAGTGATGCTGAGCATTTTAAAATACATTAACCACTAGCATGTGTTTGACTGCTTGTTTTTGCGAAGTGCATTTCTTCAGTCCTGTATGAGTTTTACTCACATGCTCTCTGACGCAAACTCAACCTCCAGCATCTCTTGTGTCTGTAAAAGATTAATTCATTCTAAGCATTTAAACTCATTTTCTTTCTCTCTAGCTATGGTTGTCAATTATTATTCTGGCTCCTGAAACAGATCTTAAAATTCAATTTCCCTCTTGCTCCAGGGTATGCTCAGATGAGTGAAAACAATAGTGTTAGAGTGATTTTGGAAAGTATTCTCCCTCCTTTGTTAACCATCAGTCCTCAGGCTGACCGCACTTGCCCATTCAGTGGTGAAGCAGAATAAAAGTGCAACATGGACAGTTCCTAGTCCTAATCTTACGATAGCTGTTGGCTTAAAACTGTCTAAAGTCTTGGTTTTTTCTAGGCAACATCATCAGAAGACTGATACTGTTGGATAGCAGAAGGCATTCTCAGTTCTTCTGGTTGGAAGGACTCCTATAACAGACAATACATTGACCAGTCACCAGACAAGTTAACAGGCTCTCTGCCGATACCACTACAGAGCTGAATATCAATACATTCCCTATAAGAAAAGCCAGTGAAACAGCATATCTATGACAGTATCTAAACCAAACATTTGAATAACATGCTGAAGTTAACCTACATGTGTTCAGGCACACTGAAATAATGAGATAATTACAGTAACTGGCCATCAATGGGGTTTAGTGCCTCAGCACAGATCACTGTATTATATTCAGGTATACACAAAAGAATTACAAGGCAGGGCATTAGTTTTTAAGTGAGTACTCCAACATCAGCACCAGAGTATGCCACAAGCACTGGCCCCAGGAAAATAAATTCTAACAGAGAAACTCTGTGTGACGGCAATCAGGGTCTTTTATCTCCAACAAAACCTGTTAGAGCAACAGAGTCAATAAAGAGGGAAAAAGGCAACTCTGGTGTCAGAAAAACCCTGCTAAGAGGTTTGAGGAGCTAGTAAAAACCTTCAGGATTACGTCCAAGGTAGGGAGGCAAACTTTGCCCACTTTGCCGAACAAGGTCGGGCGGGTATTTTACAGGATACATGAAGTGCAAACCAATAGGAAATAAACCCTTCCACCTACAATTGCTTTACAATAAGCTATTTAGGAGGTAATACTGAAAATGTGTTTCCTTCCTATGGTCAAGGAAGTTTTATTCCTCACCTTTGGATTTAGCTGAAAAGTCAAGTGAACAGTTTCTCCGAGCTGGATTTTAGCAACATCAAAGAGGATAGTGAAGAGGAGGTCATCTTTAGTGACTGTATTTTCATCATAGACTTTCAGCTCAAGAATGTTCTGTGAACAGAGGTACAAGATTAGGAACGTGTCTATTCCAAGACCTTTTGGAGGCACGAGATGACATGCTCAGCATGTTAAGGAAGACAGAGAAAAGATGGAGAGAAGTGAAAGAGCATGCACAAACTTTTCATCCACATAGAGCTGAGGAAATGTATTCTGAACCTAACATGTACTTGGGTTTGTTGTTGTTTTTCCCCTGCAGAGTAATTTAAATGACAAAGGCTAGTAGAATCCTTGAATCCAGAGCTCCCATATAGAAAAGCATGTTTGACCTTTAATTTGGTTTGAGGTCACCACTTTTCCCTGAACTGCAGGAAACCATCTAGTGGTCAGGACTTTATTGCTATTCATGAAAAAAAATAAATCCTTGGATATAAACAGTGATGAAAATACATTAAGAAAGAGCCATATAACTACTGCATGACTGCATAATTATATCCTGTAAATCATTAAACAGATCACATGAAGGTAACCACAATGGAATCTACAGAAATTGCCATGTTTTTGTTAAACTGGTGACAAAATGCACAGAAAGCATCAGAACAAAGGCTTGTTTGCATCAGATTATATCTTATAGCTCTCAATCTTCCTTCTTCCCACTGCACAAAGCTCCTGCCCTCCCTCCCGTATTACATGCCTGTTTGAATGGACAGGAGGGGAAACAACCCCCCTGTGCCTGGTTTGTAGCTGCACACAGGCTGGCTCAGAGGTGCCTCCTAGAGTTGATGGATGCTTTCTCAGTGGGGAAATATTCTCTCCATATATTTACCCTCTCATTTTCAGGTAAATTACAGGTGCCTCTTATCCGGAAGATTTCTACTTGTCCATCATATTTAACTGAAACTTCCTAAGAGGCTCAATGCTTATTGAAGACACACTAATAGGCACATGGTCTCACACAACACATGCACAGAATGAGTGAGCATGTGATCTTTGCTGCCTTAAAAGTTCAGAATAAATCACAGGAACATCCATAACTAAATTTGATAGGTGATGGAATATACAAATATACTGAAAGGAAGATGATCCTAAGTCCAAGTATTCTGGGAGATTTTGAAATCTATAATTTCTGTGAGAAACTGGTAAATGAGAGATGGTAAGTTGTAGTAACTTGAGTCTGCAGTTTGCTGTCAGAAGACAGAAAGGCTATTGCCCTTTAAGAGCATATATGTAAATGCATCACACTATATTCATACAGAAATAAATTTCTGTTTGAGGTTGACAGGGTCAGCAGTGGGTTCCTGCCTACTACACTTGCTGAGAGAAACATACCAACAAGAGACAGAGAGAAGCAGCCACAGGAGCTCGGTTTACAGGTCAGCCATAAATATTCTGTAAAGGACTACAGAAGGTGATGTGGAGGGATATGCTGAAAGGCAATGGTTTGCAGTTTGTAGAAGGAGGGCTTGCACCAAAGAGCAAATCAGACTTCCTAGCTGTGATACTTCAACAGACTGTCCTTTTTTTGCTAAAATGGCTTATTTTCTCAGTGACTGACTCGTTTGAAATCCCTCAGTTTCTCCCAGCTAGCCAAGAGTGGAAAGCACGGGGTGCTGGCTGGCTGCACTGCTGGGATGCTGTGTAGGAAGCAGCCAGGGCTCTGTGGGCAGTTCAGCACTGATATCTGCTCCTGACAGAGGACATGAGGGCAGCAGCACCAAGGGCCGGGCGCCAAGCAGAACCAGGCCTTGGCAGGGCTGTGTGCTGCCAGCTCCAGGCCAGGTGGTATGGCCCTCCTGCAGCCGGGGGAGCAGGGCCCGCAGCGCCGGCCTGGGAAGCCCTTCCTTGCCAACTGTGCTTTGTCAAGACGTTCATCAAGAAGATGTCTTTCAGTAAACACTCCTGTTCCTGATATGAACAGGCCCGACACACCCAAACAAGTTTTTCTCTACCACACTGGCAGTGAATTGTATAATTTTACTGAGCTCTGCCTCCCATGATTTAGCAAGATGAATACCTTAACTACACACAAGACAGATGAGGAGAAAATAACCAGACTGGCACTCTGGCTCTGCTCAGAGAGTAATGAGCAGAACAATTGAGGTATATGCAGAGAAACCTGTGAGAGCCATAACTTGGTCTGTTGAGCCCAGACAGCAGCGAGGGAGCAGTGACAGACATGCCAGAGCACTGTGGTTGTCCCAGATCTCCTGGCCACATTTTATCCAGCCCACACTGAAGCCCCAGTGACCAATGCCATGCTGCTGTTGCCACACAATGAAAATTATTTGGACTAATGCCATGTATCTTGTCTCCTGCTGCAAACTTACTGTGAAGTAAACATAAGATATTTCCAAATACTACTCCATGAAGGACGAGTTCAAGCAGCTTCCAGTGGCCAAAATATTTTTTTCAGCTGTTACATGTGGTATTGAAGTTTTGAAAGACCTGTCAGCCATGAACAATTGCGAGGAGCAGGTGTTCTAGTGCAAGAGCTGCAGATGAGTGGGTGCTTGTTCCCATGCTGTAATGTTCGTACCTTGTCATTCGCCTCCCTGTTAAACCTGCAAGGCTCAGTGAAATAGTGCCTCACTGGTATTTTGAAAGAAGTCACAATTTTTTTAGATCTGCAGGGAAAGCACAGGACGTAGGCCACAGACCAGCAGACATATTAAAGCTGAAAGCTGTACCAAATAGGACTAGCACTACCTAACTCTGTGGAAGGTAGCCTGAGAGCTTGTATCATGGGAAACTTCTACAGACAAAGACAAGAAGGATCGTTCACTGGAGACCCTCTGCTGTAGCAACACTTGGCGCTCTTCTGGCAGAGTGTAATGTTGGAGGAGTTTATTGATGGAGGAGTTTAGCTTGCTGGTTTGGCAGATGGCAGATGTACTTTCGTCCTGCTCTGCTGCCAGCCCTAGGAAATGAAAGGTGCAAGCTGTAAAGCAGGGTTTGATTGCCCCAGGCATGAAGTAAACTTCTCTGTGTGGATTCCTGGACTCTGATGTTGTCTTTTGGAGGGAGTAGCAAATCTTAAGCTCTAACATTTGTCATTGTGATAAAAGCTCAGCTGATCTTCTGCAAACTTTAACTTTGTTTTTTGTTGGGTTATAAGGTTTTGTTTGTTTGTTTGTTTTGTTTTGTTTTCAAGTAGTTTCAAAGGAATAGTAAAAAAGTACAGCACTCTGATGCTTCAACTACTTAGCTCATACATGTCTTTTATGGTGTTCAGTTTACTCTGAAATTCTCACATTTACTCTTGAAAAGCAGGGATTAAGGGAAAAAAAAAAAGCAGTGATTTAAAAAAAAAAAGAGAGATGAAAAGGTGAAAAGTGAAAGAACATTACATGAAGAGTTGTGAAATATCTTGGCTATCTTTTATGCTACTCCACATGCCATTGCCCACATCCTTGTAGTCCCTCACACAGATTTATTTTTATGGTACCTTACACACCAATTACACAATGAGATCTCCGGCCCAAAAGAAAAATAGGTGTGCTCTGCATCTTACTTTTACTTGGCTCTGGATCCTGAAGCAAAATGTTTCATTCCACACTGGATCTTTGCAGTTCTTGATGGTTTTGGTCCGGACAGTCTCAGGGGAAGCAGTAGGCAAGGACAGGCTTACATAGCAATCAGCTTGACTAACTGTATTTGAAAATATATATTGTAAATAACAAGTTACTGATATGTAAATAACAAATTATCTTGGAGTATAGCCTTAAAGCACCATGTAGACAGCAGACTGCAAAAAGGAGTTATTGTTTCTATTAGTTTTCTTACACTCCTTATTCACTAGCACTTGCTACTATTTGTTCCCTGCTGTAGGCGGGAGCTCTGATCGTTAATGGAGATTCAAAAAGCTACTGAAAAAAAGACAACTGGTAAGAAAAAGATGTGCAAAGCCAATTTTATTTAACAAAATGTGTTATTGGTATGTCGCCCATTTGTTGCAAATCAGCAGATTTCTGTGATGGAGAAGAAAAGGGTTTACATTTGAAGAGAACCTTTTTAAAGGGCAAAATACTTGTTTAATACTTCAACCATTTAGACAAGTGGCTAACTTTGTCCTTTGCTTTTGAGACAGGAACAGAAGAGCCAAAGAGTATCTGGGTATGAAGGATCTTCCTCCTCTGGTCTGCTGCCTCCACATTGCTGCAGCCCAGTCCATGTAGTGAGCTGACTGCCTCACCCAACATGTGGTCACATCCCTCCACCATCAACAAATATGCAAAAATAGCAATGCACTTTTATCTTACTGATTTAAGCTATGAGCCTTGATAGTGAAGAAACTTCTCATTTCTGGGAAAAGTGTTAATGTAACACAGGGTTGCTCAGTTAGCTTCAAATATGGCACAAAATCATCATCATATATGTGGGCTGCTTTAGGGTTGGCAGCTACAGCTGTGTCTAGCATCTCCAGCTCTAAGAACTTGTTTTGTAATCACAGTAACAGGTCGGATTTGGGTGTGATAACAGGCAGTTTGATACTGTGGGGTACATGCTGAGAGGCAGGACGACCAAGTGGGTAACCTGCTGGAAAAGGTCTCTTGACGTGTTGGCTCCAGTCCCAGCTCTGCACCAGGCTGCTAAGTCACTCTGGACAATTGCTTCCATTTAAATTTATCTTGCTTCTCTATCTGCATTTCCCCATCAATAAAACAATGATAATGATCCTTTCCTCTTTGGTAATCTGTTTTGACATCCCATGATTACAAACATTATACAAAAAATAACTACTGTTATTAACATTGCCACATGACCCACGAGAAGAGTGCCTTACTAGTAATTACGTGACTCTTTCTCTAGCAGTCTCTTGGTTCTTATTCCACACTTTCTTTAAACTTGTGGAGTAACCCATGTGGCAATGAATAGGTGTTGCTGAAAGCAATTTATGGAATCAGGTTATGTATGGTTTATCTTTCAAGTCTTCTGATACTGTCTGAACATTAAACATCCTCCAGTTTTTCAGCATGAATTTGATAGTTTCTCCATTATTGTCCACAGCAGAGAAGAAATGTCTTTAACATCACAAATGCAGATGTCTATAATTCTTGTAAGTAATATTAGGATACTTTTAGACCTATTACTGCGATTTTAAAATACAGAATACAAGAGATGTACCTGTAGATAACAATTTCTTGGTAACAGAAGTTATAAAATACTTTCTTTCACTCTCTCCCCCACAATATTTTCTACAATTCTTCCATTGATTTTTAAAATTTGACAGAGATGATATTAACTTCACATAGTTACTTCCTCAGATGCTGCCAGAGAAGCAAGCAAGAGTCAGGATATCTGTTTCTTCAGCAACTGTATCTGCCAGTTACAGACTGCTGATATGCGTGGTTTAGATAATTTTTTCATTTATGGTGTGGGATATCCCTTTGTTGTACATACTAGCTATGATTCCTGACTAGAAAACAGGCATTTGATATTTTCAGAGTATTGAAGAAGCTCTATACTTGTGGTTTATAATCTTGTATCTAAATAGAGCTCTGGTGGGACCTCTGTTCAGTCCTTCATCCTCTCTGAACACAACAGACCTATAGCCAACTCGAGAAGTTAGTCCAGTCTTTAGCAAGGCTGTTCAGCCAAAGCACAAAACCGAACTTCAACAACCTGATGAGCCACATGTAACACCAGCTCAGTTAGCAACCAGCAAGGTGTAAGTCTCAACATAGCCCAGGACAAGAATGCAAATAGAACAGAGTAGAGTAGAAAGGACTTTCAAGATCATGTAGTCCAACCATAAACCTAGTACTGCAAAGTCCACTACAGTAAAACATGTCACTAAGCACCGCATCTACATATCTTCTAAACACCTCCAGGGATGGTGACTCAACCACCTCCCTGAGCGGCCTGTTCCAAAGCTTGATAAGTGAAGAACTATTTCCTAATATCCAATCTAAACCTCCCTTGGCACAACTTGAGGCCAACAGATGCAGAGAGAGACAAAGATATTTCAGTCTGAAAGCAAGCAATCACAGCCAGGCCACTGCATGAAGAATAACAAATTATGCCCCAGAATTACAATGTTGCAGAACTTACCTGGTAACTTATATATACAATACAAATTTAAATAAATCTTGGACCAGATCCCAAATATACAACCATAAACACAGGTGCAGGTGGTGAGATTTATCACTGACATCTCTTTGCATACCCTCCTAGCCCTGGACAGGAGCATGTGGATAGTCAGCGCCCTCCACGTTCCTGTTCTCTTCTGCTCTATTCCTCCCTCCACCATAAAACGCTTTAACTTTTACCAGCTATTAAAATTAAACATGTCAGATTGAAAAGGATTGACTTAGCCTGGCATATAAGAAGGAGCTGAAAGAATTGTGTTTGCTAATTCAGCAACAAAGTCCGTCAAATAGTATGGTAATAGTCAGTTCTGTAAAGTCCAAATGGTTGATATAAAGAGATAAATGATCGATGGCTCTGTGTGGCCAGAGAGAAATAAACAAATAAAAATAGTAGGAACACTGCTCCAGCTCTAAGAGAGTTAGCTGCAGCGAGAGAGATTTTATACATTCTCTAGGTAACTCATTTCAGAGGGTACTGG
Source organism: Pampusana beccarii (assembly GCA_013399365.1). Taxonomy (NCBI): domain Eukaryota; kingdom Metazoa; phylum Chordata; class Aves; order Columbiformes; family Columbidae; genus Pampusana; species Pampusana beccarii. The sequence goes on from VWYH01010054.1 coordinate 69,533, forward strand.
TACCCAGATATGTATCAAAGAGTGACAGACAAGGTAAACTTGATCCTGCTTCCAGAGAAGAGAACCAGTCCAGGTGAACCTACAAGGTGTCATATGGAATTGCTGCCATGTGATGCCCATGTTCATGCTGGAAAGCAATAAACAGAATAATCATGTTGCATCAATTACATTGCATGGAAACCAACTAACCGGTCTCCGTGCCAGCCTTGACAGTCAGGAAAGGAAGTGATGGGACATCCTCACACTGTACACCAGCCCAAGAGATCAATTCCCAGATATCTGGGTGCTGTCTCCAAAACAATTGCAAACCTTCTTCTTTGACATGTGTAAAGTAAGACCGTAAGTTCATTGGAAAAGTTGCCACTTCTCCTTTCCAAACACATACAGGGTCCAAGTCACAAGGCCCAAATTGATATCTAGAGTGTGTACCATCCCAGCATAATCATCAAAAGAAAACAATACAAAAAGCAACACAATATAATGCAGAGATGCTCACAGACAGCTGTGCTACAACTTCTCCTGTCTACCTCAATTCTTCCCTGAAGCAACAGGGGATAAATTATCTTACCTAAATGGCATTTTGGGTACATGTAGCTGTTCTTGGAAGACTTGTACATGCTAACAGAGGCACTTATGTCATTAGACCACCGTATATATGCTCTCTTTAGATGAAGAGGAACTAGAAATCATGTATATCCACAGGTACACCTGTTTTTCAACTTTTCATAAGCATTGCCACTCTTTCACTGTTCCCACTCTCAGTGTCAGCCAGTGGAAACCAAAAAATGACATATTTTTGGCCGAGAGGTATTATTAAGAGGTCAGACTTCCTTTGTTCCACCTCAAACCCTCCTGCGATGATATGTGGTGCAACCCCACATCTATCACTGGAAAACATTTTTAGGCAGGTCTTTCATTTCCACTTAAAAACAAATTAGTCAAAAAACAGGTGTTGCCCAGACCTTGACACTGTTGATGCAGACACTGTAGGTAGTTAGAACTGCTGAGCATCTGAAGAAAACATTGTCAGAGGGAAACGTCATGGAAACAGACTTGGAAACAGGCTGCAAGCAGTACACAGAAGTGCCTCGGATTTCAAAGAAAGCAGGAGTGGCAACAAAATCAGTGCCAGAAGCAGCTGAACCAACAGATTAACACTCACAAATTTTCTTTCTTCAGCGAATATTCCCAAGAATGTTATTCACCCAGTAAGGGAATAAAAACAAAAAAGTTTTAGACATGTTGCTGAAATGAATGTATTTTTTGGCTTAAACAACATTATTTTGACTCAGAAATGCCTCTCAAATGCTTTATAAAAACATCTAATTATGGTACCTTTTGTTGCTCTCTCCTCCAGTAGGATTTTTCTCAAAAAGCAGGAGCAATATAACATGGGAGATGTAATCTTGTGCAGGAACTGAGGCTAAGCTGCAGCACTGACAGTGCACTGCAGTAGTAATTCCAATTTGAATTTTTTGATTGAGATTCGGAGTTTTGAAATCAAAACTTTGCTACTAAATAAACAAACTTCATGGCAGGGACGCTTCCTCCAGATATCTTTTCTTTCAAGTAAAATTTGGTACTGAATCAGAAGCTACCGAAAGGCTGTAGCTCAGTACGACAGAGAGGACAAGGTCAGCTGACTGGTATGAGATGTTCCTCTTTTGCTGGATTTCGAGTGCCTGAAAACCAGAAAGCATTCTCCAGTATAAGTGATGTTAAAAATATCCCAAAGTCCCACTTACAGTAAACACCTAGCATTGATAATCCATAGGAGGTTTCTGTAGATTACGTACACATAAATTAAAATAGATACCTGTAGAGGTTCTTTGCTTTTTCTGTTGTGAGGATGGAAGAGTTATTCAAAGAAAACAGCATGGAAATAGTAAGGCACATGGTTACAACTAAGTAACAAAAGTTGGGTAGGGTCATCTCATTCCCTCACATGATGGCTTGCAGCAGCCAATATGAAGGTAGGGTCATCAATGTTGATGAGTTAATTTGGTAAGAAAAATTCCATAACATATAGAAATAACTCAGTGGAAGCAAGAGTGTTTACACTAAATGGGTCTTTGTGCGCCTGCAAATTCAGTCCAAAATCTTTAAATGTCAGTCACCATTTTGTGAACTGAATTTTAGACCTACAGGGCATAACGTGCAGGTGAAAATTATGGTTTGATTGGTTTGGTTTATCTGCTAAGGAAGGAGCTCATTCAGCTTGGATTAAAAGCTTGCGTTGCAGCAATGGTTCATCCTGACATTAATACTGTGATGAATGCGTTGCCAACGCGCGCTTTGCTTGTGGGAGCCAAGTCTTCAAATTTTATACGTTTTTTCTACAGTCACCATCAGCTTCTTTCACATAAAAGTAAGCCACAGATAAACACACAGCCTCCAGACTCTCTTTTATCACAAGACTACAGCTAATCCTGTTTTCACAGTGAAATTAAACAAGCTCATATTCTGGCTGGAGTCCTACAGGACTCTCAACTGATCTAGCAGTCTACAGCAACTTTCCTGCAAGTAAGAATGATGAAAGCAATAGGAATAGATATGTATATGATTTACAAGGAACGCTGATACCCAAGACCCCTTTTGTCTTGTTTTCATTCTGGAACTGAAACGGAACTCTTTAAAAAGGAGTAGTCAAGATTGGTCTTGAACAAACGAATAGCAGAATACAATGTAAGCAAGCACCAGCACCACCATTTGTGAGTGAAGCTAACTTTTAACCCTCACTGTCCACTACTGCAGCACTGGTTTACTGGCTCCTGCTGAGGATACAGTCATACAAATTGCCTGGGACAGAAGCTATAGTCTCAAATGGACACTCTCACACGTCCTTTTAGCAATGTGGACTACCACAGCCATCTGCTTTACGTTGGCCTCCCACACAATAGCAAATCACATCTGGATTCTTGGTCCTTATCCACAAGGTAATCAATGTCCTTGGTTCAGCAAAAAGGTTGCCTGAAGCTCTCCTCTGAAGACCATCAGGGATAAAGGTCCTGAAGCTCCGTGGATCTTGCCTGTGGGTAAGGCCTTCCCTGGCACTGCTCTGAGTTTTCAGAATAAACTTTCATGAGGTCTAAGACATAGCACAGGCCTTATCACATTGTGCCTTTAGTGCCTTTAGTGTACAGCTCATATCAGCAGCACCCTTCATCCCATCTAGATGCATGTGAAAGAGAGCACAGATGCATAAAACAAAACAGGTCTCTGCTCAGAGAGTATGGGAAAGAATGAATCACTGATTACAGATATCAGTCACACTGCTTAATGCATAACTGGATGCAGAGCAGATACGGCTGTTTTGATGAAACCAGAACAGCCAGGGTAGAATTAGAACAGATCCTGTAGGTTCATTAACAGCACATAAGAAAATCCGCTGGAATCAATGAACAAAAATGCACTTAAATGTATTTTTCATGATAAAATACCAAAGATGAGAAGTTGTAGCTTCTTCAAAGGAATACCTTGAAAATCCTCAAGCAAGTCCTGCAATAAGTAAATGTCTGTATCAATATTCATATTGTTTATGAACTTCTTTGAATGTCCCACAAAACCATTAATAGTCCTATAAACACAGATCTGCTGGTATTTGATTTGTGGTTAATGTTCAGCATCAAGCAAAGTATATTTTGGTCTTTAACTCAATACATCTTTGTAAGAAGGATGTAGAATAAAATATGGTCCTTATCAAGGATGATCAAAAACGCCAAGGTACAATAACTTTTAAGAAGACGTGGGAGATTGTAAGCATGGAAAAAGGCAATGCTCAGCTTAGGTTTGTAAGTGGTGAGAAGGTGTTATATAGCTCAGCCCAAAGAAATCTGTAAATAAAGCAAGCCTATTTGGAAATCAAACCATATACTTCATCATAATTATCTGTTAACAACTGCTGAATTTGCTTAACTACGTTTGAAAGAAATTGCAGGCTAGTCTTGTGCTGTGATATTTACCAGCACAGCACCTCATGAAATGTCTCAGCTCTTGCAGAAACATCCATCCATCCAGGTCTGCTGGAACTTTCCAAGTACAAACTAGAAAGTGATGTTCTCAGCAGAGTCTGCCACTGCCTTTTAACTCCAAGCCAAATGGCAGAGCAGTGAAGGTTCATGAATTGCTGCATGGATCTCTGTCCTCTGAAAGCACCATATGGTTCTACATTGCTGCCAATGTGACCTACTTGTTCCAGCCTCTCTTCTCCACCCAAGCTTCTCCCTTGTTCATTGCCATTGCCTCCACCCTTTTCAAACCTGTTTTAAAACAGGCTTCGACTTTTTTTTTAAAGATATCAAACATTTTATAACCTGGTTCAACCACTTGTTAGGTAGAAGCCTCCTCTATGCAAGAAAATAATGAAGTCTACTAGGAACACGTAGTACCATCACAAAAGGCTTTCAAGATCATCCCTGTTCAGCGAAGGACTACAGCTGCAATACCGCCTGTGTGGTGGAGTATTAGGGCATGGTAGCTGCTCTCACTTTTGCCTTTGAGACAGAGATGAGCCTAACATTTGCCTAAGGTTGTTCACTGCTTTTACCAGTCCTTCAGCCAGTAATCATTTCTTCCTCTTAATGCCTCTGTGGGGCATCTAATGCCCTTGCTGGCTTCCTTTCTTTAGAGATGAGGAACCAGGGTTTTAAGGAAACTCATCTTCTCCAAGGTTACACCAAGAATTTGGAGGAAGTCATGGGGCAACATTGCACATAATACCTTTAACCACCAGAACAGCTTTCTCTTCTTGCACACGGTACACAGAAGCCAGCATGGTTGCAAGAAGATGCATGTGTACCTACATATAAACCATTGATACCTAAGCAGCAGAGCTGTAATTATTTCCACAGCTATAAGGAGGTGCCCTGACCAAGATCCCTAAAGAAATAACGTATTAATGAACTCCTTGATTATATATAGCATTGTCCTTTTTAGTGGCAACTTATGACACTATGAAGACACAGCACAGGCTTTTCATCTCCACACTTCTTACTATGTATACAATACAATACAGTTGCACACAATATACACTACGGTCTATACAATACACTCCATCACATTAAAGACTTGAGAAAGGGAAAAAGCTCAACATGATCTCTTAGACTAGAGAAAACAAAATGCGTGATCTGAGCAAAACTACATCTTTACATGTGTTTAGATGGTAGCAATGAATTGAGGAAGAGTGGGAGAAGAGCGGGGTAACATAAGTGAATAAAACCCAGCAGACGATAGAATGGAAAGGAGCAGAGATTGTTAGCAGCTGCAGCTGTGAAGCTGATTCACATCATATTCATTGAGATTACCCATTAATTTGTTACTCACATTATTAACTGCGGTTATGACTTTGTTATTATAAACATCATTCAAGACCAGGGCTCCATTTTGACAGGTATCTTAGTAATTATGCAATTAGCTTTTGATCTTGATCTAACCAGCTTACAATTACAGTAAGAAAACCCCCACTTCAGGATATGACATCACAGGGAGGAGCTTCTGTTGGTTAACAACCGCCTTTATACCTGTTTGTTTCATTTTCTCAATCAGTGAGGAAACCCTTGTTTACAGGCCTTGTTGTAACTTGGTGGGTATTCATGTAGCTGCTTCTCTGTCCTTACGTAGATTCCTATGGCCAAGCATTTGTCCTGGGCTGCTTTTAGGATTTCTCAAAAGTCAGTAACTATATCCATTTTGACAGGGAAGTGATTTCACCCTAAAAGCAAACATGCCATTAGCACTGGCCAGTGCAGGCAGCTGCCTGCTGGCACTGCCCCTGCTGCCTGCCTGCCCCCTTTGTTGCTGCCCCCTCACATCACTGCTGCAGGTGGTGGAAAAGAAGTATACGCAGCTCATTGTGTGCAACTCTTCAACCAGTCCTTTTTGCACACCATATTTTACCTTGGAGAACATGGCACTGAAAGGAAATTCATTTTTATGATGGTGTTACACAGGATTTAGGTGACATAAGGAAAAAAATTAGTAATGCCGTTTTCCAACTTTTAAAATCAATGGCAAGTGTAGTATTGGGAGTTTGCTATAAAATTACAAAGCAGCAAGGCCCAGATTTAACAAGACAGATTTAACAGTCTAGCCAAACTTAAAGATGAGTCTAAGGTCTTTATCTGATGAGAATGCTGCTTGAGATTAGCTTGACAAATTAAAAAAAAAAGAAAAAAAAAGTAGTTGCAGGCCATTCCAGGAAAAGCTTTCTGGAGCCTTGGAATTTGCTAAATACAAAGTAGGGCGAGCCAATATTTTTAAAGACTTTTTTTGTTTGTTTCCTAAGGAATATTTCTGTGAAGTACACATTTGTAAAAAATGTTACTTTATATTTTATTCACAGCCCATGAAACAAACAGATTTCTCTCCTATAAGTGCCAGTTTGCAGCATGGAAGATATTTATTTTCCCTCCTGGAAGACCAGTGAACTCTGCCACCAAGAAAAGGGCTGCGCTAAACCAAATTTGTCAGATGTGTGAGGTGGCTTGTGCCCAGCTGTGACTGCAGTGGCAGCCTCCAGCAAAGCACTGATGATTCTTTGTGAGTCTTTGCAGTTCGAATTATTTCTGTGCCATCTTTCAGCTCTCAGTCCCTCATCTTAATTTTAAGTTATACAGAAGTAGTGACTAGAACAAATAACTGTGAATGGGAAACACAACTGATTCTCCTTCTCCAAAAATATATTTTTAGTGAAATATATTCCAAATATTTACAAATATTTGAATAAATACACAAATTACATGACAAATACATTCCCACCAAAAACATTATTTAAAAAAATAATTTTTGAGCAAAGACTCATTTTAGGCAAGTAAATATCTACAGAAATGTAGATATATGGGTCTAATTAGTTATCTTTGCTTTCTTCTTAAATCATACTTGGTACATTCAAGCAACTCTATTCATGTGCAATTGAATGCCTAGATTAGGATTCCTCAATTTGCTTTCAAAGTCTCCACTTGTGTCACTGCCCATAAATATACTTCAGCCTGAACCATTCTGAACCTGGTATAGACTACGAAATGAACATTGCTGTACATGCCAATACCTCTCTCTTCCATGGCAGAGCCTTTTAATAGGTGCTTTTGGATCTCTTTCGCTGATGACTTCTCTCATTGTTTGGCTACTAAAGCTCTGTGCACAACATTTTCATCAAGAATAGAAGGGCGCCATGTAAATCTTCCTACTACACTCTCATGCTGTTTTTGTAATCCAATTAATGCTTTTTTAACAGAGTCTCATTTCTTGTGATATGTATCACACCACCTGGCATGGATCCACTAACAAAATTAATTGCTCTGAGAGAGCACAGAGGTACAGTGCAGGCAAAGTGTCACTGGCTCTCTGCTGTGCCACAGGCAACTTGCTTCTGATTCTCAGGGGGAAATAATTCATGGTGCTCTGTTGCACAATGAGGAAAGGCAACTGGAATGGGGAATGGACGAGACTGCTCCTTTCAGATCCTGGCACCTCGCACTGTTTCGTTTGGCTCTTGTCAGCAAAGACCTTCCTCCACATCTGGCTTTGGAAACAAATCCCCAGTGATGTAGCTTCATACCTGCAATCAGGCAGTCAAACTTCCGCTCAAAATGAAGATAAAGGATAAAGAATAATAAAAGATAAAGAGCAAAGAGAAATAACTATGGATTTCTGGAAGTTCTTTGCTCCTTAAGAACATAGAGGCTGACCTTTCCAATCATTGTAAAATGCTGAGAAAGAAACAAACATCCCTGATTTTAATGCCAAAGCCAGATTATCAGGTTATCACTTCTGTAGGTGGTTATCTTGATGCAATTGGCTTTCAGGGCAATGTAGGCATTCCCTTTGGCTGGTATCGTTTATTCCGGAGAACAGTTCAGCTGAGGTTAAAAATACAGAGAGGGAACCAAACCATCCTTTTGTTCTTCTTTGGAAATGTGCTGTTTTCAAGAAAAGGCAATATCCCTGTGTGAGGCTCAACAGCAGAAAAGCAAGAATTTAATAGTAATCTCTACAGAGGCAAATACTCTTGCTGAGTTCACTTGCTCTTACTTAATATTAAAAGGTACATACATATTCATTTCCTTTCCATTGCATTCCTGCCTCATTCTTTCTCTCTGAAGCAGATGTTTGAGTTGGCTGTCAGGTCTCTTTGTCATACCTAAATGACCACTGAGATTCTCTCTCTTTCCTTCCAGTTCCACCCATTCTACCGAATCCCAAGAAACATTCCAGTAGTCCTGGTTTCGCCTTGTAAGCCTGATATTTCGAATACATTTCAGTAAACACTCGACAGAAAAAAAGAAAAAAAAAAAAAGAAAAAAAATAAAGAAAATGGTTGTGTAATGGTTGTGTTTGTTTTAGTTTGTTTTTAAACAAATAAAAATTCAGAGGTGCTTGTATGTATTTCTACTGTCTGCAAAAAACAAACAGGTACAGAAGATGATACTAAAGCTCTGTGTTACCCCACAGGCTCTGGCAGCCACTTGACATCAGTGCTGGTGCTTTTGTGAAGAAGCAGAGGTGCAGCCTGCATCGCAGCACAGCAAAAACTGAAAATGAGTATTAACAACTAAGACTGTTCGTCAAAACTGGCTCTGAAGCTTGTTAGCTGTTAAGATACTTTACAGGATACCACAGCAGACCTTTGATATTTCCACTAATAGTAACATTCTGTAAACTAGAAGACATTGTTTATACGAAAGTGTGTTCTAAGAACAGTCCAAATCCAAATATGCATCAATATTTGAAACCATGGTGACGCTTTGTTCACAGATACAAGTTACAATGCTTGCTCGTACTCTCTGTTTTCAGAACTGAACTATGGAACCGCAAGGAAATATAGGAATACTCACACAGATCTGCCTTTCTCAGATTTCTCATTCTTATGATTTTCACAAAGAGTGAGCAGCATGGGCATTCTTCACTCTGCAGGAAAATGACAAAGTTATTGCCTGCATAAATATTAACTTGTTTATGATTCATAAAACATGCCCTCCCATAACTGCATGTTGCAATTTTCAAAGCCATGCAGCAAAATTCAAAGATGAACTACTTACACTGCTTTGGAAATTAAAACCTTCTCTATATAGAGTTAAAAAAAAAAGAGGTAGAAAACGATAAAATATTCCTCTGTCTGTGTAGGCTATTGACGGGAGAAATAACAGGAGAGTGCACAGCACAATAAAATGGTTTTAAACAAAATTAGTGCTTACATTATATGACAGGATATTTTAAAATAAATCTTCATCAATAATTAAGCTGGAAAAATAAGCTACATAAGCTAGCAAAGAACGAGTGTGCATGAGAAACCCCTCTGTTAAACATCTGTAGAAAAAAAAAATCAGTTCTCTTGAACAACTGAACCTTCACATGGAAAACAGATCACTTTATTTAGTAAAATTTCCAACTTCCCTTTTAAAATCTTTATCAGAAACTGCTTCCAGAAATGGTGGAGAATAAATACATGAAAGGCTGCGAGTTGTTCAACTGTTGTGGTAGTTTTCAATGTCTCAGTTATGTTCAAGAGAATCATGACCCCGAAGGAAAATGAAGCTGTTCAGATCAGCAGCACCAGCACAAATGCAGCAGAATCTCCACAAAAGACAACAACTTAGGGAAGAGATGTTAACGAAAATTCCCCACCCAAACCAGACGATGGATATTTGCAAATAGGACCATCAGCTGAAACATCAAGTAGAGAAGGAAAGACAGATAACTAAACACAACTCAAACAAATTATTAATTATTGCAGATTTTATTACCTGAAAGTTTAGCTGTTGCTTCACTGGAAGCCATTACCTAACCCCTCTCCACTCTCTGCTAGTAGAATGACTCCATTAAATCCTTCAGGGGGATTTTGTCACTCCCTTTCTTTTTCCAGTTAGGAACTGACCCAGCTGAGAAGCTGGATGCAAACTCCCCTATAACTCTTGAATTATGATAAGCTGACCTTGGTCTGTATTTTATGTCTCACTCCAAAACAGAAGGGCATGTTTTAATGTCTTCCATCTGGATTCCAGTTCTCATTGGAAAAGTTGTCCTGCCTCCCCATCACCAAGAAGCCTCTGCTTTTATTCATGAGGCTGCTTCAGTGGTTAAGGGCAGGGGGATGAGGAGAGAGGACAGTCCCATTCCTCGCTTTGTACACAGTTTCTGCACAAAGACCATTGCCAGACTCTGTACTTTACTCTCCCTCTTTTCAAAAGGATGAACCAATAGATCCTGTGTTTCTTTAACCAGTTTGGTTAGACATTCACACTTTTTATTTCTTAACCCATGGGGATCCCACATTTGAGGTCTCCAAGCATCAATGCACACTTAGGCTAACACACACCCATATTACAGAGAGAAACTCTACAATCTGCATTTTACAGCAGGGGAAGCAGGGCACAGGATGATTTAACAACTTACTTACAGTCAAACAACAGGTTAATTTCAGACCTGAGGAGAGGACAGAGGATGTGACTCTCTGAAGCCCAACAGACAGTTTTAGGGCTTTCCCTGCCTGGTTATGTTCCAGGAAAAAAAAAAAAAAAAAAAAAAGCGGTAATAAAAAAAATAGTCTCAGAGATTATGGTCAAAGGCAGATCGCACAAATGTCAAACTAGGACCATCTTTGTGTCCATGATTAACAACTGTTTTTAGTCAGCATCTTTCCTGTGTACACCACTACCAGGCAGCTCATAGCACAGCTACGTGGGCACAGCTTGTGACAATACTCATCGCTGGCAGATGCTGGGCTGTGGAAGAGCCCAATTTACATAATACTTTTATCAAACCACACATTCAGCTCAAATCCACAGCAAGATCCTTTCAGGCACCTCAAACTGCTTCCCAGCTTCCACGTGGATCACTCACTGCAGCTGAACTTCCCTCCACCACCAAAAAGGCTTCCGCAAGGCAGCCAATATCAGCAACACTATCAGTCAGCATGACATAAATAAGTAAATACGTGCATGAATTTGGACTAACAGTTCCCAAGTCCTCTTCTAGGCACCAGAATCCCAGTCACAAACCCACCTTAGGTAATCTTCAGCTTCTGGTGAATTATGGTCTGAATTTCCTCAGTCTTACCTCATGAGCACTCCAGTATGATCCCATCGTGCTCCCAGCTGTACACAAGTCTGATACGGCTGTCACTTCAGCATTAGAGGCAACAGCTGGCAGTGACTCACAGAGTACCTCTGCAGACTTTAAGGAGGCACCTGCTGAGGAGCAAGTGGCTTATCCATGCCCCACCTTCCTCACTGCCTGAAAGGGAAAGTATGAGGAGAGAAGGGTAGGGATATTTGATAGCGAAACAACAGATGTGTGTGTTGAGAGAAGGCTGTACACACCAAGGTGCCAAGAGTTATTAGCTATTGAAGATAAGGGTGTGATAACACACAGAACTTTTGCATGGATACCTATGACCTGGCAGCCTAAGCAATGCACAAATCAGAGAAGATAATAGCAGCCACCTATAGGCCGGAGGAAAACAAAGCTCTGCAGCATCCCAGTCAACAACCAAAATTATTGTGGACAAAATAACTTCAAAAGGCCTTAAATTTGAACAAAATGATATTTATTTTCCTTTTCTTGGAGGTAGGGGAAGTTGAGTAGCTTGCTGGTAGATGTTTCTCCACTTCCATTCATATGGATATACTTTTTCCTGCTTTCAGAACCCTCCCACAAGCACAAAACTTCTAAGTAAACCAAGACAAAAATAAAAAAGTCTCCCCCAAATTAGGATGTACATTGATTCATCTTAAATTCTAACACCTAGAGGTTTTAAATACAATTCAGTGTTATCAAATTATGATATAAAAATGACATACACCTTTTCCATTTTCTGGAAGAAAATTGCAGCAGCAGATATGCAGGTGCATACCTCTCACACAGGTCTAGCTGCTAATATGCCCAAATGACTAATATGGAATGACCACTTGATAACTTCAGGAGGTGACACTGTATGTTCACAGTACCCCAGAAGGTGCTGGAGCACTGGAACAGGCTCCCCAGAGAGGTGTCACAGCCCCAAGGCTGACAGTGTTCAAGAAGAGACTGGACCAGCTGTCAGACACATGGTGTGAACTGTGGGGTTGTCATATGCAGGGACAGGAGTTGGACTTGATGATCCTTGTGGGTCCCTTCCAACTCAGGACACTCTATGATTCTACTCAGGACCTGTCTTTCCCTTCTACACACACGTATGAGGAAACTGCACAATAAAGAGAGTCAGTTCTGGACTTAGAACTTTTCACTGAGTGAAAATTCCTTTTGCCATCAACGATTTTAGGATAAGGAATGTATCCTCAATACTCTTCTGATTAAAGATGTGAGGTGACACAAGATAACCTTCCCATTAACATTGTATCTGGCAAAAAAAGATGCTGAATTGGGCAAATAAACTTGGCTATTTGGCCCAAAACTGAGAAAACTTTTCTGAAAGTTGCTAGATTTGGACAGTTTTTTTAACTTCTGCAGAGGCTGAACTAATGTTTCCTGATCCATTCCTCTAGGAAAGCCTGACTTGGGCTGAAGGGCTGTGGTAGCACCAGGGCTATTGAAGATGATGTCTGCCTGCAGGGAAAAAAAAAAGAAAAAAAAAAGGAAACACTCAACAAAACACAACTCTAACTAAACAACACTAAGGAGTGTCTAGCTGAGGTAAAGAAAGAGTAGAAAATGGCTGTCTGCCCTGGAAACAGCTGAGAAACAGCTGCTTCTTGAGTAACTCCAGGAAAGAAAAAGGGTGGACTGATCTCCAGGCCTCTATCACCTTGCGTACCCAAGGGGAACTCTTACTGGAGTTTCTTCCACAGTAAGAGCTGCAGAGCATGGTGCTGGAAAGAGCCTGTCCCAGACACTGACTCTCAAGTGCCTCCGTTAGAAGAGGACCTAGTAGTTGTCCTAGCACAGGCAAGATGGGACAAGATGTCTAGTGTGAACATACAGCAAAATGGAGAACCTGGTAGCCAAAACTTTGTGCCAGTGTCTGACAAACTTCTGTTTCTGGTTTGGTTCAGATTATCTGAGATTTTAGGATGCATCACAAATTCTGACAAGGGACATGCAGAACATGGAGCAGGCTGCAGGACAACTCCTGAGAGAACTGTTTCCCTTGTTTCATGAATACATGTTTTCTGACTGATCTGAGGCTGGTAAAAACAGAGAAGAGCAGATGCTCACCACTTACTATCAAAAAGTCCACAGATTAAGTCAAGCAGAGTATCTAATCCTGACCAAAAAAATCCCCAAATAGGGCCAACAGCTGAAGAGTGAGACTGAACCAGAATACCTCAGGGAGCCTACAGACTTTCCAAAGCTGGTGCAATAACCTAGATCTTTGCAATAACAGGAGGACTCTGACAAACATGATGACATCCTCCCTGGCAGACATTAAGGATTCAGTCACGATGCCCATTTTGACAGTTCCAGTGCCTTATTTTAAGGTTATCAGTGGCTTCTCAGATGAAAAAGTGGACAGAATTTTAGAAGACAGGGTTGAAGTTGTCTATGTACCTTGTTGGGAAATTTGTGGAGAGGAAAGACTCTGCTATAGCTCTTGCCTACTTCTTTTAGGCCAGGCTACACAGTGGTGAGAGACACCTGTTAGTCTCATCCTGACTGGGCCTTTACAAACTCCCAGCTGCCAGTACCAGCCTTTCTTTCACAACGCTTCTGTGGGACCGTGACCGAAGACATTAAAAAGCAACTTCTTACCCAGCTCTAGTTCTAGAAAAGACCATCTGTATTTCTCCAGCAACTCACCTCTGAGGAAGAATTCACATTAGAAACAAAAGCTACATGTCTCTCTCTGCTGGACCTTTCTCACCCTTCAGTGTATTTGAGTAGATTCCCTTCTCCTTGAAACACTTGGGGTTTTGGTTTGGGGCTTATTTTAATCCAAACAGTTAATATTTTTTCATAACATCTGAGAAACTGTCCGAAGGGGCAAAAGATTTACTTATTAAATGTCCCATTAGCTGAAGATGAAGAAATGTAAGGTATTTATTCTGCTATATATTCATGTTCAGGTATGCAATGATGGTTGTTCAACATCCATGCTTTGACAGATAAGACTCTTGCTTCTTGGGAATGACACTTTATTGTTTCCTGTTTTACAAACTAGTCTCCTGCACAGCTTGAAGAGAAGTGCTGCTTTTTGTTAATGGGTTGCTCATCAGGTCCTTTATCAGATGTGTGCACACACCATTTAGTCCATTCCCAGGATGGGCATTTCTTCTTCTGTTCCTTGGCAACCACACTGGTGTTTGAGAGCTGTTATATTTTTGTGCTATGTATGTATAAACAAGCTTTCCCCCTTCAGCCACTGCACTTCAATGTACTTGTCAAATAACCAGATAGACTGTGGCAATCATACAATTTTTATTTGTACTGGCATACCTAGCAGCTGCATTTTACATTTTATGGTTGCTTAACAGCTGTGATGCAGAAGATTGGTATCTTACTCCGTTTCTCCAATGTGATTCTGTGTATGCAATTACCATCCAACCTTCAACCCCCCCTCACATGCTGATTCAATAATATTTCAATTCACTGCATTGAATAAGCTCCAGAGAAAGCTGAAGCAAAATTGCATTTTAGGGAGGTAACTGCAGCACATGCATGTGACCAGGGACAGAACACAGTTGATTGTGAGAGGAAATGGCCACGGTCCTTCAAAAAAAATTCATAAGTTTGATTTAATATATAAGTACAGATGTCATCAAAGACCTAAAACACCACCATACATGCATCTGTCATCCAACACAAATTTGAAAAATTAAACATTCTTCATAAGATATATATATATATATATTTCATGATAGTTCACAACAAAAAAAGCAGCTGGGAAACCAAATGCTGCAAAGGCAGAACACCATTTAATTAAAGTTATCAAAATAAAATAAAAGGATTAAAATTGATACTGCATGGTTACTACCTTCTGTGTCTGAAGAAGGTTTTATGAATTTGCTACCAATGGTCCCAATGAAACGCCAGAATATTTTGCAGGTGAAAAAATACTAGCAACTAGTCACCAAGACAGTAAGAGGTTGCAGAGAAAGAGATAAAACTATTTCCCTGTCACACACAGTTGAGTCTTTACCTCTTGAGCATCTCAGTGAGATGGTGTTAACAACATAGACTGCTATGTTTGATATGGAAACTTCTGATCAAAAAGCAGCTACTGCTTGGTAAGCCAAACCATGTGACTTTGAAACAAATACTTCAAGTTTTCATTTTTAAGGAAGTTACTTATTTAGAAAGATATGGCACCTGCTAAGAACAGAGAAGTAGCTATTGCATTTGATATATAATTCCGTGCTGTCATGATAAATACTCAGAGAGAAGAAAATGCTGTTCAAGTAGAGGACTGTGCTTGTGCTACTGGCTGGCTCAGAGCTTGTTTCTTCCGTGCCACAGCCATTCGCAAGGCCTGAAGAATCATGTTCTCGTTGTTCATTATATTGTAATTAGTGAGCTTTAGGAGCTTGTTGAAATCTTCTGTTTTCAGTGAGACCTCCCTTGTTGAGTATGGAGAGCAGAAACTGGAGATATCAACCTTGCCATGTTCCATTTCGGCAGCACTACGTGCCATACCTGTCAAGGGAAAAGAGGAATGTGCTTGTATAGTCCCAGGGAACTACATTATTCCAATAGACTACGTCAAGAATAATTTAGAGAGGTCACAGATGTGATTGCTGTGAAGATAAGTGTAGTGCTATGATGTCTGAAAAATCTACTTCTGAACAAAGCCTACTGGAATTAAAAAAAATTAAATAGTGTCACTAGACACCATTCCATTGCAACCAGCACCTTCTACTGGCCAGCTCATGGCACATCATTTTATGTGGTCACTGGTGTTCGTCTTACCCTACCGGTTCTTGAGTAGAATGCAAAGTAATGGTAAAAGGAATAAAGAGATGCATGGGACAGGAGGAAGCAGGATATTAATAGCCTTGGGAATCATGATGAAAACAAAGCCTGCACCTCAAATAATGGTCCAAAAGGACACTGTGACTGTATTAGTTTATGTACTGTTGCTTTCATTTTCCAGCATATACAACCAACACATTAAACAGCTCAAATAGAAAGCACAGTGGCCCTCCATTCTATACTGTACAGGTAGTTCTCTCCTACATCTGAACATCATAAAAATACATAATCTGAAAAATATGCTTTGTTCTACACCCTGAAGTAAATGTCTGAAAATCACAAGAAGAAATTAATTCCTGTTCCTCTACTTCAGCAACACGTTTCTCTTTCACTGAATTGCACCAAGACTCAAACTAAAATTATGCAAAAGATTTCACCTGATTTTGAAAATAGTTTGCATCATCCCGTTTTACAGTTTATTTGCTAGTAGAAACAAGCAAATAAAGGATTTTTGTTTTGGGATGAGGGAAAAATACCTAGGGAGTAAGGAAGTTCATTGGGTTAATAAAATTAACTGGGTACTATTAACTTACCAGGTGCTACGTATCTTTGGAAGGTGTCATTCACTAGAGGGAAATAAAGCAGCAGAGGAGCTCCTGGGGTGTCTCTGCCATCAAACATGTAGCACTCTTTCAGGTTCTGCTCGTCATCCTTCAGCCCGACAGTAGGGAACAGAATTCCCTGCTCTGAGAAGTATCTGCAAGCCTGCTGCAGGGGCTGGTCATGGCCCAACAGCAGCAGTGTAAGGAATGGAAAAGATACCCAAGATCAGCCTGCTGCCAAAGCCCAGTAATTCACGCCAAGTTGCACAAAGTAGACTCATAGCACTGGACATCTGAGAATAACATGAGCACCTGCAGCCCAAGGGACTGTTCTTATGTTACCCAAGGAGCTATTCGAAAACAGTTTTACAGGAAAACACCCAATATCAAGATGGTTAAAAGCGTTTAAATATGTATCAAGGCACGTCTCTAAAATGGGAACACGATTTTGGAAAAGAACAGGGGAATTCAAAGAGTTTCATAAAGCATCATTAATTAAAGGAGAAATAAGTCATAAAAATTTAGATCTAAACAAAACTAAATTTGCAGCCCAAGGCAGTAAGATTCACAGTCAATTTATAGCAGTTTATATAGCAGTCTAACTGTATCAACTTTATATAGCAGTATAACTTGTAAGTTGACTTCAATATACTTTAGCAGGGTTTTGAGACCAACTTATCCATTTCTATACCTTTAAGTTTAGAAATAATATGAGTTTTCAAGCTAACATATTTCAGGTCTCGAAATACAGCACTGAAAGCATTCATCAGAAATTCATTCGTGTTGACCAATTTTGTTAAATTATCTAACAAAACACTAAAGTACCACCCCAGTTTGTCGGGAAAGACTTCAAATTACAGAAAGAAAGATAGCACAAGTTAGTGCATGAGCTCTTTGTAATCTACAGTACAGAGTTTTGTTGGGTTTTTTTTTTTTTTCACATGGCATCACAGTGTAAGAGTATCATTAAAGTATCTTCCACTTGAGAAAATGACAGAACCCTAACCAGTGAACTTTGTGTTTTCTGTGGTGCCCTTCAGGGACAGATTTAAAATTACAGGTACATATTTGGAAGTCTAAACCCATCTTTTTATGTGGTGAATACGAGTTTCAAAATCTATATAGCTGTTTTAACCAAATGAGATTTCTGCAAACATAGTAAATGCATTTGATATCTTGCTTCAAGCCCACTATATAAGCATAAAAATTTCATATATCAAAAGAGAGAAAAGTAAATAAATTATTTACTCACTAGATTGTTCTTGACAGTTAGAAAAGAACATATTAAAACAAAAAGACAAATAAAATCGTATATGTTTATGGAAAATGCAGATTAAATTCAGCATCTGAGTCACAGACAAAGTTTTTCCACCTGTATTTTTACTATAAAATCTTACACATAATTGTAATGGCAATTGCAGTTCAATCATCCTAATTTCACTATGCCACTCTGTCCTTCACTGGTGAAGGACTTAGAACTATTTCAAAAGTGGCTTGAGAAAAATAGAGAAATTTTCCCCTCTGGGAATTTCTGTTCTTCTTCTAAGGTTCGAAAACTCCATGTTACTAAATTCCGCTAAGTTTCATGTTTTGCAGACACCTGTCAGAAAGCTGTGGAAAGCAAAGGAAAAGCCATTACTAAACAAAAACAGTTTTGAGACTTCTCACCAAGGTCTGTGATCCACCGGTGTAATTTAAGTGTATGATGACATCCACATTTCTCTCCGGTCTCATAAGGGGTGGGCAGCTGGTTTCAAAGAAGAAAGCTGCATCCACCAACTCCAGGTGCTCTGAGTTGCCTCTCAGGTCATTAGGAGAAGTGTCTAGTAAAGTGTCTAGAGAAAAGACTCAGGGCTATTAGCAAACTGCAAAAAAGGCATCTGTCAAGTTAGAAAACAAAATGAAGGTGAGCTTCCCTCCCATCCAGGATTTTCCCTTTGCTTTAGGATAGCATGCAGCAATCCTCAAGCTCCCTTCAGCCTGTCCACTAATGTTTTGTTCGTCTTTCCTGACCCATGAACTGTACCAAACCTGTAGCAGGTTCCCCATATGTGCAAAGCCCCACCCCAGTGATTTTCATCCCAGTGGGGACTTCCAGTACCGAACGACCCAAAAATTGAACAGTTGTGTTACTGGAAGTGAAAGACGTGAGGAGTTACTTTGTTTTCCCTCTTCTCCTCTCAGCAAGCACTAACAACCACCACAAAACCCACTCAGTTCTCTTCAGGATGTACAAATGTCCCTTGCTGAATCCCAGCCCCTGTGACTGCCCCAATGACCGCTGAGGTGGGTAGGCAGGAACTCTGTCCACACCTTTCCATTTTGCAAAATGCTCCTGCTGGATGTACTCATTGTGCATCTGGAAGCCCCTCAGGAAGTTGTGGTACTTGGAGACGGCAGGGCGGTCCGTCAGGATGTCACGGAGAGCCGTGGAGAGGCCGCTTGTAGGAGTGAACATGCATGTAGCCATCTCGTGGGGCTTCTCAGGCAAGTCCGGTTGTTCCTCTAGAGATACATGGTGTAAATGACACGCAACTGAATTATAACCACAATTGAGAGGAGGCTAGGCACAAAGAGAAGAAAGGGTCACTGACTCCTCTGTACCAACAGTAATCATGTGTTCACAGCTCTCAGCATTGCATTATTGTTCCCTGTGTTCTGCCGTGAGTTTCAGTCAATCTCTTGAAAAAAATATAAAATTGCTTTTGTTTTCTGAACCCTGGTTGACCGTGTCTCACTAAAGGACCGCTTTTCTTCTCAAAAAACATGAGTTTGGTACATATTAAATCCACTTTTCCAAACAAACAAAAACAGGGAAAATAGTTTTCTTTATATATTTGAGGGGATTACCGGTTTTAACCTACTGGTGTAGGTTAAATCTGAAATTCAAAGTTTATTTATAAAATTAAAATAAAAACCTGAATGTTTTCTTTTTAAATTCAATATTTTTACTTTTGCTCTATTTGGTTTGGGTTCAGCCAGCTGAATTCAACACAAACTTGCAAATTATTTATATAAACCCAAGCATAAGGGTTTGTTGTCTGCTTTGCCAGAAACATAGTCTACAGCATCCTGAGCCACATCTGTTCACCATGAAATCACTGGATTTGCTTGGATTTTAACATGAAGATGCTCATGAGCACTTCTAAGGAATGGTCTTCTAGTACAGAGCTGCCTCTCCCCTGGTGTAACAGAGCTCCACTCCATTTACTTTCTTTGACCTCTACCAAATCTTTCAGTTCAGTAAGATTTTGAATTCACTATGCAGGACAAACAGATATTGAAAAATGAAGTGCTCAGGCTTGTCTCTGGCTAACAAATAGTTGACATGAGGCTTTGACAGAAGTTTTTCTTTCCAAGTGCTTTAACACAACACTTTAGGGACCACCATCCATCCTTGTCTCCTTTCCATCAAGGTCTGTCTGATGGTGTCTTTCATTCTAGTAACAATCTCACTGTTTTACTGAATAGCCAGTGTTTTGCTTATACCAAATCACTTTATTTTCCCAGTGCCTCCCATAATCAGAGGCTGAGTGCACCAGGCTGACAGAAAAGCTCAAAACATGAGAAATGTGAGCACACCTACCATATCAGAGGGGCCTGGAGGAAGGAGGCCCAAAGTCAAAGGGTATTTGAGATTTACCTATTTCAGTCACTTTGTTCTGGGTCCACCTGTTCCAGAAGTCCTGTGAATTGTCAGCTGCATGCCAAGCATCCAAGAGGTTTTTGGAGAAGATACTACTCCACATTCCTAGGAAGCAGGAAATGTATAATAAGTAGTACTGAGGTAAATACAGTGAAGTTCATTTAAAAACTGCCTTCTCTTCCTTCCATGGCTCTTCTCTAACTTTTTTGCATTTCTACCTAATTTTTCATGAGTCCAGATACGTATTTCAATGGTAGAGATGAGTTAGAAGGCAAACTTATTTCACAAGGAATTTCAAATTCTTTTTCCTTCTACAATGTTTTACCTGGAATAATTTATTTTTTTTTAGAGAAATTTCACGTTGTCGTTGTCATTTTCCTGTTTTCCTTTGCTCTTTCCTTTGATAGAGAAATATTTTCAGCCAGCTCCTTCCTTGATTCCCCCTTTCTTGCCCTATTTATTTCTTCTCAGCATTTTCTTCAGTTTCCACAAAGTCTCATAGATTTCCAATTTTCAAAATGTTTTGCAAGCTATAAGAAAAGATGATGCTTCAAAAGCACCTGCAAAGTTGTTTCAGTTTCATTTTATCCTAGTCCAAATTGTAAAACCACCTCTCAGGAGAAATACTGAATTTCAGCTGGGTCAGAAACTGAACCATTTGTAAGATGACCCAGTCCCTCTGCTGCCACCTGCAGAACAACAGATCACCAGGAACTGTTTTCCAGACTCATTAGTGGTTGTATTGAATTCTTGTTGCTCCCCCAGGCAGATGAGTCACCTTGCATGAAGCAGATCCGGGATTCAGGGAGCTTCTTCATCAGGCGACCCATGAAGAACTCGCTGCCAAAATCCTCCGCGCGAATGAAGGCCCCGTACTTCAAGAAGCCCACCTCGTACGGTGTGAATTCCACCCACTCTGCCAAAACACACACCAACAACATTAGCTCCACTGCCAAAAACAGTAAAGTCACCAAACATGGAATAAACGTTCTGGACATCAGCCCTCACAGGGGAGCTGGCTTAGCAAGGGCCCTGAGCAAAACCTGCTGATAGCTGAATCAGCTGTCAGCCATGCTGTCTGCAGGCTTGTGAAAGAACAATGGCAGTTTTAAAGGAAAACTTAAATTTCCTCTTTCTTTTTATTTAGCAAGTGGGAAGTTTACTCATGGAAAGTAGATTAGAACATGTATTTACTTTTATTGCTTTTATTGCCTTTAGCCCACTATGAAAAACATACATTAAGTAAACTTAAAGCTCCTGTGAATCACTTTCTTTAAGACTTCATAGCATTTCTGAGACAATTGTCACAGATCTATACCGTGTTACCAGCCTGAAGTTTATGTCTGAACATGTACACAGACATGCCAGGAGATCTTACAAAATACCGAATTGTTGCTATCTGCCCTGTGGCATCCCAGTTACTCCTTCTATCTCTGCACAGGACTTCTGCTGGCTTGGAGTTAGAATTTAGAACAATTCATCATTATTTACAGTATCCCTGTCCTGGTTTTGTTAAAAACAAGACCAGTTTCTATTTTACTGAATTTTTCTTTCAGCAAAGTTTTTAGTAACTGCACTTTTCTGAATTTGGATGCATGTTTTGGTAGACATAGCAATGCAATGCAAGGTTGCTGATAAGAATGCACATCCCGTCAGCAAGGAGGGGCGAACTGAACAGGTGACTAAAACTGACCAACAAAGTGTTCCATCCCATCCACATCATAACACCATATAAAAGTGGGAGATCATGAGGGTCTCATTTCTCTTGGACTATGGCCGGCATCTGGGGAGGACCCTGTCGGCCGTCCCTGTCATCTGAGGCCTAGTGACAGATCCTGCATCCTTGAATCCAGTTCCGGTTTGCTGCAGAATCCAGCCCAGGACTTCCGGGTGCCTGCCCTGCTGCTGGAGCAGTGCTGAGCTTTGCCCGGGGGGTTCAAGATTGGTTTTGTGTATTTTGTATTATTTTCTCTCTTTTATTAGTAACATTAGTAAAACAATTTTAACTTTTTCCAACTTGCAAGTCCTCTCTGTCTCTTTGCCTCTCTTTGCCTTCCTATTGCCTTTACTTGGGGGGGTGGGGGTTGGGGAGGGAGTTAACAAAGCATCTGCCACAGCTTATTGTCACCCTGCAATCAAACTGTGACAATCCCCATCCTGAGATAAAAACATAGCTCTTTTTCCAGAATAAAAACATTACCTCTAAAATCTTTGGTGGGAAATTTGTCCTTGACATTGAGGGCAAGGTAGATGGGCAGCGGGTTCTGACCCTGGTTCACTGCCCGACGTTGATCAGAAAGTCTGTGGTAGCACTTCTGGATTTGGAAGAAAAACAAACAAACAAACAAAACAAAACACCAGCTGATAACGAGTTCCTTAAAGACATCAGCTTATAAAGTCTGAATATGGGATATAATTTTTCTGAATTTCCTTCTAAATTTACTTCCGCGTGCTTGAATAACAGAGAGCAAGAAAATCATGGGAATGGGAATAATCGTTGTTAAGATAACCCGCCATGTTCTACATTTAGTGCACAATGACATTAATGAGTTGCTTCACATGCTATTCTAACTTCGCATTGATAAATGTAAGTGAAAAAAATGGGACGATCTGGGTAATTCAGCTGTTATCACACACTTCATCTGTTAAACATATGAGTTCTTCAAGGCAGCATGTTAACAGCCTTTCTAGTCAAGATTTTTTTTTTGAAAACCATGTTGAAAGTTAACATCCACAAAGGAATGTGCTCTCTAATACTATCATCTTATGCGTGGAATGGGCATTTTGAGTGTTCTTCAGCCAAACTAAATTCTAGCAATTTTGCTGTGTAGCACTGAGGCCAGAATTACAATATGAAATATATGAAATGGGAGTATTTAATTTTATCTGTTTCACCTAGACAAAATATAAGCTAGGTTTACAGGATTTTAAAATAAAATAGTTTTTTCTCCAGCTAGCACCAGTCTGCTAGTTTACATGGGAAGTTTTGCTTGTGACAGTACAACAAAATGAGGAATGAGAGGTCCTGAGTGATAAAATCCAGAGTAAGGATGTCTCAGGAGCTCTGGGTCTATATCCTTTCTCATCACAAAGTGCAGTAACTCCATATGGGATACATTTGCAGTACATTCAAGTTATGATTGCAGCTTGTGTAAATATTGCATTAGTGGAGACATAAAAGCATGGGGCCATAAAAAACACCTAAGAATCTCAGCAATTTCTTGGACAGTTACAATGTAAATTAGTATGCTGGTTACTTTAGAGCTAGTCAGAGCATTTTTACGTTATACTGAACTGCACTTTAGTCTGTAGTGTAGATATACACTACATCTCCAAGTCATTAATGCAAGTAAGTGGTGTTCTGCCCACATACCAAGTACCTTGTTATTGGCCAGGTATCTCTTCCTAGGTTTTAATTTTTCATAATTGTCATAAAGATCAAGTCGTCAGCTTTATGAGAAGAAAGATATATAGACATTACCCCATCATTTAACATGGATTCAATCATGAGCCCCCACAGATCAATAAAAGATGTCTTATGTCCTGCTTGGGTCCTTTGGCTCAGCTCTCTGTAATAATTCCTCAGACTTCTCAAGCAAAAAGCCCCCATCTTGCACTTGGCTGCTTGCTTCCGAGCTTCGATAATTATTTCTCCAATATCTTTACGTGACCAATCAGCATCTTCATACAGTTTTGTCATGGTCCTGTGGGCAGGAAACGTGATGGAGAGTGGAAAGAAATGAAGAAGATGCTGGGTTGGACTAGGTGATCTCCAGAGGTCCCTTCCAACCCCAAGCATCCTGTGATTCTGAAACTCAAGGATATACTTTTCGGTGCTTTGGGCACCTATTGTTTTATCTTGAGGTTACTCTCCTCTTTGAGCTTACTTTGAGCAGAAATGCTAGTCTAAAGGCAGTCAAAAATCGCTTGATCTGGATTCAATACAAGCAGCTACACCAGCTGTCTATGCTGTTCCTGTTCAACAGTAAATAACCATAAAAGATCGTTTTGGATAGGATTAAGGATGTTCGCGCTTCCCATAAAGTCTCCTTTTTTGGTTAGGGATAAGTTACTTAGTGACACCAAATGTATGATGTACAATAAGCCTTCCATGGATGACCCTGAGATTCACAGACCAAAGATGGAAGCAGTAACTCAATAGACCCATTTCACCCTCACTGAGATGTAAAACCCTGGACAAAGCACGGATTTTGTTTAACACAAGAATATCTAAACAACAGTATCAAAATGACTCCTCACCATGTTGTGCCGGAAGAGCCACTGATGTATGTAATGCAATCCAGAATACGCAACTTTTGAAGACCCAAAATGCTGCCATACATGGCAGTGAGTGCTCTTATCCCACATCCTGCTGTGGTCACAGCCACTATAGGCACCTGTTCAACACAAAAAACATCAGAAAGCATAGGTGAAAAGGTGGTGTTGCGGCACATTGTGTCAAAAGAAGACAAACATGCAGAAGCAATATTCAGACAATAGTAAAATAAACATGTAGATTAGAGATAAAGCAAAACTGCTCTAGGGCTTATAAATAATACAAGTTGCTGGACAACCCAGTGGGATATACTAAAACACTCTGGTACTTCAGGAAGGACTATTAAGAAACACAGGCCAAACTCCATGGTTCCTACAAATGAGTCACTTGAAAGCCAAGTGGAAACAGAGACTTTGCTCATCCAGACAGACTATTGAGCTCTTCAGCTGAGTCCACCCTGGCTGCAAACAGCACCCTGGAGGAGGAGCTGCTGACAGAGGTCCTCGTTCCTCATCTGGACAGATGGGAGAAATCACTCCCCATCTCCAGGCTTGAGGGAAAGGACAGAGAAAAATACCCCAGCAGTGCCTTTCCTGGTTACCTCATGCTCTTGCAGATCTTCCTCTAGATGAAGAACATCCTTCAGTGCAGCAGCAACCACCTTCCTCCGGTTTTGCAGGAAATTCTGTTCGTCAGGGCACAGCTCGAACCCCAGACGGGCATCTAGGTTTCTTGGCCTGTAAAACAGACCCTGGGTCCTGAGACCAGGGCACAAAGATTGCTATATTATTGTTCTCCTTGGTCAAATCCAGCTATGCTTGTGTGCGTTTACAGACCAATTTGTGGACAGTATATTGTACTAAATGAGAAAGGGCAACACCACAGACAGGCCTCTGCTAATTGCTGTAGCTGCCAACAAGAATGCAAATGGGAAGGCAGAACAGAACATGACATACTGCCCTGGTATGGTAACAAGGTTCCTACAACACACTTCTAGTTTTATTTGCTCATATAGCTATTTTTTCAAGTTTCAGTAGTGAACGTCTTATGTGCCTGTAACTAGATAATCACTATCAACAGGCAATGCAGTTGAGTAGGGAAATAGCTACCATGCCTTGGTGTTATTTTAGTTGTATAATATAAAATGTTATTTCTTTGTGGAGTTTGTTCTCTCCGTCTGTGGGCATAATAGTGCACACAAATAGAGATCTACTTACTGAGCTGCACTAACAGCTTGAAAACTCAGAGGAAAGGGAACCCATGATTTAATTTTCCATCACCAAAAAAGAAGAACCTGACAAACAAAAGCCTGTAACCGGAAGATGAACACACCCCTGCTTACAACTGAGCCTGCATGGACCCCTGCTGATTTCAAATGGGTTTTGTGTAGGTGCAAATGCCTCCCAGTTACAGGATCAGGTCTTGCTGGAAATTCACTTACCATTCGCTTGCCATTGCGTACAAGTCAATTGTCCTGTCCTGAAAATAGCAATACAAACAGTGTAAGCATGCTCAGGTCATTAATCCTGCACCTTCCTCCCCCACTCCATCCGTGGGCTGAGTTCCGCTGTCTTTGCAGTCAGCAGCACAGCTGCAGGATCTGTCCAGCAATGGTCTGTGCTATGAGAGATCTAACGAGCTCTGGTACACCCTGGGTTGGGTAGAAGTGGGCCATCCACCCAAGCCAGGTGGGCTTAGGGCCCCTCAGCTTTTCATAGCTGAACACCTGGTTTAACTTTTGTTTTCTGGAAATCTGAACCACAGGCATATGGATGTTGTCTGTTTTACCTTCTGCTTCAGGCTTCACCTTTGCAAATATAAGTCTTAATTTTCATATCCTTTACTGTTAGCTCACATACTGTGTTGATGAACTGAAATGTCCTGAGGAAATTAAACTCAGAACAGGGTTGAACAGCACGCTTTGAACCACGCGCAGGAAAAGGAGAAAAAAAAGAAAAAGAANGTTGCAGAGTCACTGTAATTCACACCTTGCACTGTAGCATGCTTTGTGTGTGACAAGAACTGATTCACTGAACTCTTAAGTCTCTCATCACCTACCAAACTGAATATGTGTTTATTAAGAAAGCCTTGTTCTCACCTCCGATATTGTTATTTTCTCTTGTATAGGAAGCGAGTTCAGAGCTAGAGTCACGGAGTCATTCATATCCCTTTCATTTTGACTTGATATAGACTGGAAAAAAAAAAATAATGACAGTTAACTATCATACAAAAGGGGGAAACAAAAGGTTTCCCCTGCCTCACATACATACACATACCAATTCCCTGCATACACACACCTGCACATGTACTCAGGTCTTAGAGGCCCCCAAAGAAACACACAGCAAAGAGCCAGTTATGCATTGGAGAGTCACAGAATCATTTTGGTTGGAAGAGACCCTCAAGATCATCAAGTCCAACCATTAACCCAACCCCGGCACTAACCCATGTCCCTGAGAACCTCATCTCCGCATCTGTTCAACCCCTCCAGGGATGGTGACTCCACCACTTCCCTGGGCAGCCTGTTCCAATGCCTGACAACCCTTTCTGGGAAGAAATTGTTCCCAAGATCAAACCTCAGCCTCCCCTGGCACAACTTGAGGCCTTTTCCTCTCACCCTATCACTTGTTCCCAGTGGAGATCACATACCCTACTGAGCCGCCTGCGCCGCGGCAGAGCCACGTTCAGCGCCGACTGGTTGTACTTGATGTAGTGGAACCTGGCTGGGGAGGTCGGGCAGAGGCAGGAGCTCAGCGTGTGGGTCCTGGTTCCTTCGTATGATCCATCTACAGTTATGGCAAACTTTCTCTCTGAAGCAAAGGAGTTTCAAACTTAAGTTCTTCAAAAAATGTGGTTTGTTTCTTTGAACAGTAATGTAACGTGTTTCTTAAGTCATGACTTCAATGGATACCCAAATTATAGGACAAATAAACAGACTCGTTTATCTGAGCCCTTTGGGTTTTGGATTTAGAGCTCGTGTACAAATAGTAACTGTTGTTATAGTGCCACCGCACTTCCATATATACTTTTATCGCTGAGATTACTGTTCTATCCGTTAGATACTGATTCACAGCTGATAACTTTTTTGGGGAAAAAAAGCACTCTTTCCTGAAAATGTGAAATTTTCAAACTACTTCAGCAATAAGACAGTATGTGGCACTAAAATGTTATCCTGGTATAATAATAAGGTATTTTGGAAATTTCAGACTTTGGGGAGAAAGGCTTTTTTTTTTCTCTTTTTTTTGAGCAGAGCACAGTTCTCTTTGGAACCAGTAAAATCACAGGCCCTCTGTCATGTTTCTGTTTACTTCAACTTGTAATATTTCTTTTGAAAGCATTTCTAACATCTAAAAAGGTAATGTCTGGTAGTCTTTGGCCTTCATGTAATAAGCCCCAGATATAACTCTTAGAGTAATTATAGAATGATCTTTATATAGAATTGTATCATCACAGATTCAAGGCAAAAATACATGCTGTAAATCCAAACACTCAAAGGTATATAGTCAGGCTTCAAAAGAATTACCCACGCAAGCATTTTCAGCCCCATCTAGCAAACTTCTTCACTGTGACAACTGACTTCAACTGGATCATCCGTGTGCTAAAGCAGTTTGCTGGATTGGGGACGTCAGGAGATGTCAGTGTGATGTTTTAAAAATTGCATGGGAGATACACAGGTCCGCAAGTATGGACTCAACACCATAGTGATGCACTGCCTAAAATCTGCAAACAAATGTCTTTGGTAATAAACTGTGTGTCTCATGTTTCACCTAGTGGCATCTTTTATATTGTTACTCCTAAAACGCATAAAAGAGGGCCAGTTCTCATCCTGCCCATTTCCATACCTCTGAATCCAGAAACGACAGGCATTTGGTCCAATTTAAGAGTCAGAAAATTTCAATTCCCATGCAAATATTTTTGAAAGTTACAAGCATCTGACAAGCTGGAAAGTATTTTGTGGGGAAACCAAAAGACACACTCATGATGCTGCATTCAGTAATAATTAGTATATTTTTGACCAACTACAGACCCCTGTAGAGGCCATGGACATCCATGGGATTTTGTCTTACACCTTAAATAACTTCAAACCTAGGCGTTCAAGTGTAAAACACTGGGCGCTTTTGCCTTAAAGTAGCAGCCAGATTTGCTCCATAAGTCAGGCTCCATAAAGACTCACCTGTAGAGTCCTTCCGCAGCCTCCCACCGTTCACCTGCACATCCAAACACGCAACCTCGCGGGACTGTAAGAGACAACCAGGGAAAGAGAAAAAGACACTTGCTGTCAGCAGGGCTCTACCCTGGCCGGTCTCTTAAGCACATGCGGGGCACAGGGGCTCAGGGCATGCACCTCAGGGGTAGATGGTCTCAGTCCATAACCCCCTTAACAGGCCCAGGCAGTTGGCATTGGGTTTCCACACAGGAAATAACAGATTGTGTAGAGACCAGGAAAGATAAGGCATCTGCTCGCTCCTGCTTGGAGAAGCAGTCCCGCAAGGGCGTGGGGGAGGACCGGTCACAGGGGCAGGGGTGCAGGGCAGGATGCTCAGCCCAGCTCTGCCTAGGTAGACAGGGGGATTTTGTCCACCTGAGTCCAGCTTGGTTTGGGCAGAGGCGAGCACGGGCAGCAGCTCACAGCTTTTGCAGCTGCAGCTTCTCCCAGCATGAGTCGCTACCGGGGACCATGTGGGAAAGCCAACGCCAGCAGCAGCTTCGGCCTGCCTCTTGGCCAATGCCTTCATGCTGCCGTGTGGAGCAATTCCCAGTAGCTTTAATACTAATTTCACAATAAGCATTGCTACATGGCACGGAAGTGATTATGAAATAAAAGTTACCACTAGTACTCCATTGGTAACAATGTTTTCAGGAGGATCCGGACTAAAAGACAAAAAGGAAAAACAATCAATTCAAAACCAGCACACTTTGGTTTGTTCTGTTTTGTTATTGCTGTTGTGGTTTTTTAATTGTTTGTTTGTTGTTGTTTTGTTTTGTTTTAACTCTTCTTTAATCATTATTTCATTATATTTATCTTTAGAAGTCCTTCTTTGGACAAGCAGCACAGGCAAACAGCATCAGAAATTCTAGCTGAACATTCAGTCCAATTTGCCTCTCACAGACTTGAGCCTGAACTTCAAACTATGGAGATCTGCCAAACCAAGGAGTGTCTCACTGTATCAGACAGGATTGTTTTCTGACACAGTGAAGCAAATTTACACAGGGATGGCACAATTACACTATTATGCTATATTGCTCAGTTCAAACCTGGGGGATCAGAACTGAAAAGCTGGTGAGTTCATCCAACATGCCATAACAAAAAAGGAAAAAATTTTACCATTTACCTTAAAAATCAACTAACAGGACTAGGACTGATTTACATGCCCATTCTCTCCATTAACTACACAGTCAGCATAGAAACACAGAAAAAAAAAAATATTAATCTATTCCCACAAGACAAATTCCAAGTATCATCTTCCCTCATCCTTGTGATAAAACAAACATCTGGGATCTCACAGAAGGGAGCAAGAAGGGTTTGAAACTTAAAACTTCATCCTGTGCAGAATGCCCTTGCAGCCTGGTGAGCAGCAGCCATCAGGGACATCTCTGTGTTCCCAGCAGCATCTGTGCTCGCTTCTCCATATGTCTGGATGCCCGGTGTAGATGCACATACATGAGGCACTGCCACACACCCTTTCCCCATTAAATGCCCTACACAAGCCTTTCCTGAACACCTGAAGCTCTCTGCTACTTTATTCAGATAGTGTCAGTATTAAGAGGGCTGTAAGTGGAAACTGATGTTTTGTGTCAGTAACATTTTGTCGCCGGCTTACATTTCTACTGATCACCTTTTTGGCCTTACTCACCTGCTCTCCATTGTGAATTCAACCTCTAGCTCCTCTTTTCCCTGCAAAGTAAAATAAATTCAGTCACTGCAGGTTGATTCTCCTGCAAAGAGAGATACCCTACAGGAATCTATGCTTTTCAGGGAACTCTGTAAGCCAGTGTCCACCTTTTGTTTCTGAGCATGCAACAGGTTTGATTTTCTTAATCTCCTATCTGCTATACTTCTAGTCTCACATACGTCTAACATCATATCCATTACTTCAGCGGACTCCTACTTTAGACCTTGCAGGCCAAACGTGACACGTACTGCAGGGCCTCCTAGCATTTGCTCCCCCTTTCTGCAGTCATAGGTTCACCCCTCACCTTTTCACGGGCCACCTGCAATTCCCCTTTCCCTTCCTCTACCACAAGCTCTCAGCGTTCCACAGTGATCCTCAGCATGAGTGAGGCTGGATTCCTCTGGTGCATCCAAGTCACCCTGCCCCTCTCCCAGCCCTCACCCATAGCCTGTGCAGGTGGGCCTGGTAGCACATGAATATGGTGGCACACTTGGGCGTACGAAGTCCAGGATATTCTGTAGGGTGTACTTCGGTTTGAAGAAATCTGTACATGTAGTCTCATTGCATGCACAGTCTTCATCTTTGTCTTTTCTAATTCCCTCCCCCTGAGATTTCCCTCCTCCTTCACAGGTTTCGGTGCAACTCCTGTTATCTTGTCGGCCTCTAGTGCGAGCACTATGGAAAACACAGCATAGAGAGCCAGCCTTTCCGAAACAAGTATCAAATCAGTTCAGCACTCACTGAAGTAAAGTATTTCTAGGCCTAAACATTGTCCTTGAGACTTCAGTATAGAGTTGTCTCAACCTTATGAAACCAAGACCTGCTGAAAAACTCATGAAAATTGGGTTTGCGGCTTATGACTGCAGATCAATGCTTTTATATTAAGAGAACAGAATGCACAGCTCAGAGCCACCAGTCCCAACTGCAAAGGGATGCCCGAAACTGTTTGCTTAAACTCTTGATATTTTGACATCAAGGACAGCAACCAGACAAGCAAGTCCAATAGTGCTGGCCAGTTTGGTCTGTAGAAGCAGCATCTGAATTTTGCCTTAATTACAGAAGCAGCACTGGATATCAACCCCTGAAACAGATGCACATACTCAGGTGGCTAAATGGTCAGTAAGAAAGGCTCATATATGGGACATGCCAGAAGAAAGAAGAGATAACCACCTTCTCACCTGACCACATCCCCTTAGCTTTGTCCTTAAATTTTTTCCCATACCTGTGGATTCAGCTGGAAAGACAGACGAATGTTTTCTCCAAGCTGGATTTTGGAGACATCAAAGAATATGGTGAGGAGATGGTCATCTTCAGTTATGTTGTCCTCATCACAAACTTTCAGCTCCAGAATGTTCTGGAATTTGAAAAAAAAAAAAAAAAA
>VWYH01010054.1:101573-113752 GCA_013399365.1 Pampusana beccarii
TTTTCAAAGAGATACATAGATCAGACTATCTATATATATCAGACTTCAAAGGTTTAACACTGATGAGCCATCCATACACACAGGGGCATGCACGCACACGAGAGCCTCACAGGGCTGGGTGCTGTTGACGGTTCAGCTGCCTGTCAGGAACATGGCACAGATAACATTAAGAGCTGTAACAGAAACTGCTGTACAGACAGAGCCCACTTCCTACATACTGGACTTCCACAGGTAGGCATGGACGTGCCTTAGCGTTTCCGTGGTAGCTCTGGCTGTAAGTTCCATATTGCCTACTTTTTGGAGCAGCCTTTATGTTCTCTAGCACATTCGTCTGCAAACACAGTGGTGACAGGAGCTCGTTTCACTGAAGATTCCCATGAAGCCCCATTGCTGTCACAGAGGGCAGGTCTTCCACCAAGACACTTGATCTCAGCCTGCCTTCTTCCCTTTCAGAACGTTAAAGAAGGGAAAACACATGCACCATAAGGCTCAACAACAGGNCTCAACAACAGAGATTTTTTTTTTTAAAAAAAAAAAGGGAGGAATTTTCAAGAAAAATAAATTAATCATCTGTGAAGAAGAAGAATTGTATTTAATCCTTTGTGAAGTTGTTTGAAATGAGCACATATAATAAGAGCACGTATAAGAGCAATGTTACACAATAGTGTAACATTTGTCTTGAGAAGCAGCTGTCTTAAGGAAGAGTTTTCACCAATGAAGCTGTATAAAAAATATTGCTTAATACCACTAT
This sequence comes from Pampusana beccarii, assembly GCA_013399365.1. Taxonomy (NCBI): domain Eukaryota; kingdom Metazoa; phylum Chordata; class Aves; order Columbiformes; family Columbidae; genus Pampusana; species Pampusana beccarii. Next base: position 102,325 of record VWYH01010054.1, read on the forward strand.
TTTCACCTGCAACTCCGAGCTTCAGCCAGAGATGGATAAGGGTATTTGAATCACTTGACAGGCAGGAGAAAGCTTGTCTGCATTTCCCAGCACAGGTTGCTTTGTACAAAATTGCATTGCTTTGGCTTTGCTGTTTCAATTAGAGGAGTGTTCAGGTCATAAAGTTCAACTATGGATTTTAATATTTCCAGATATGGGAAAGCAGCTTTAGTATTTTTGTTTTCCTTTCCGAGGTGAAGATGTCAGTTGTAAAGTTTGGCTTCCCACCTGAGCTCCATCGCAGGTGAGGGATGTTCTGGACCAAAGGTTCAGTATTAAGTAGTGGTTAGCAGAAATCTGTAGTGTTTATATCACCAACAAGCACTTTCATTCTGAGGTCAGAATAATCTACCTGCAAGTACATTTCTGTCACAGTTATTAAGAAATAAAAGGCAAATGTGAATCATAAGATTAACAATCCTGTGCACCCACACTCAAAAGTCAGGGATGATCACCTTACAGAACGTGATCCGTGAGGGACAACAACCCACACAAGCGCCAAAGATAGCATGGGGGAGTATTGCCCATAGATGCCCGTCCCATCGTTAGCATTATATTTTCTCTATCTGTAATGCCACCTACTCAAGCGTTCTTGCCATTTCGTACTAGACACACCTTCATCTGACTAAACTTAGTCTTGTCCTATTTGGTGTTACTGGTAGACTTGACTTTGGGAAACACAGAATAATTGACTCAGCCGTTTATCACAGCCTATGTGTAACTGAAGAATTAACAAAGCTAGCCTGTTCTTTTCCTGAGCGCCCTAAGGCTTAAGTCATCTTTGCTTGAGTAACTCTGACAAAAAAAAAAAAAAAAAACAAACAAACAACTTTGACTGGTGAAGGTGCTCGTGGTATACACAAATATATAAAAATTCTTAAAAACAAACAAACAAAATGAAAACACATAGAAATCACCTGGGTTTCTAATAGTCCTAATCACTCCCAAACTTTTGCGTGCACACAGGAAATGTCCATAATGAAAATAATTTTTGGCTCTTGGAAGTCCAGACTGACATTAGCACAGACTCCTGTCATCACTTGTCTCCACTAGGAGGAGGATCAGGACTTGAGTCCATAGATTTTTGAGAAATTCAAAGTATATTTCATTGTCATTTCCCAAATAGCATTACATGCTCTGACTAAGCCTGTTGCAAAGAACAAAATGTTACTTTGAAGGTCCACCTTTTTTTTTCTGCAAGTGACCACTGTCTGCTACAGCACTGTATCATACATCTTTAAGAAACTACTTGTCAGCAGAGCTCTGACTTCTCATTTCAGATCTCTGGCTTTCTCTGGGGAACTTCTGACACAGCCACTAAACATGCGTGCTTCCCCCTCCCCATCTGCAAAACGTGTTTGGTGATGCCTTTGGTACTTCACAGCTGTCCTCTGAAACCTAATTGCCTCTTGTTCATGAAGCATTTTCCGGGTGTTATAAAAGAGGCACTTACAACACGCAGGAACCTCTTTTACACACCTCAGGTACCTCAGACCCGTGTTCTGCCTGACCAGCTCCAGGTGCAAGCAGATGTGAGAGCTGGAACTCCACAGCGCATCCTGTGCCCACACCGGTCGGCCATGCCACAATATCCCATTGCCTTGTACCAAGTGCCTCGTCATGTTTACGTAAAAGGCTCCCATTGCCAGCCACATGTAAGGAAATGACCATCACCCTGGCACGTAAACCTAACCACCACTTAACTACGGCAATTACGCTCACACATGGTACACGCAGCAGAGCTTCACAGCAGCAACTTGTTGTGTCCCTCCCATGGACCACAACACGTGAGCAGCCATCAAATGTGCTTGGGATGGCAGCTGTGGTATCACTGTGGGGCAATATCCTGCCAAAAGCAGGTGTGGCAGCAGGTGTTTATGACAGCATGGTCTCTTCAGCCAGTTATTACAGTAAGTTTCTAATTATCTTCCAGGATAGCAGCAGAACTGGATCTTAATTGTTCATTACCTTTAGAAAGCATTGCAGCAACATGATGCATGCTCAGAAATACCATAGCCCCAGCACCACACTGCATCCCAGACAAGAGCAGGACACCAGCTGTTCTGGATCAAGCTAAAATCTCACCTACCTCATAAACAGCCCAAATTCAAACAGGGCTAAACCCAAGTTTTTTAATTTTAATTCTACCTCCTTTTTTGATGCTAACAGACTCAGCCTCCATCCCACAGGTGACCTGGGCAGAGGCATCCTCCTCCTCTCGGACTGCCTTTAAGTGCTCACATTGAGGCTATTTCTAGGGGTTAGATATTTTCATGATTGTTAGGGTGTGGTTTTTCTCATTGTGCTGAAGGAATCTGAACCAAGAATGTGGTCTCAAACACTGTTTGCCCAGATCATCTCCCTGATCATGTCTTCCCTCACTTAGACCCATCCATGTCACAAATTATAAACTATCACCAGCAGCAGAGAAAAGCATTTTTCTTCTTCCTCCCACACTGTGGAGCTGAGCAGAGATCTGGCTGAGGCTGGGTGGACAGGCAGGCATTGGTGTTTTCTAGAGTGCAGAACATCAGATAATTTAGATCAACTTTTAATATTCTGTTTTAAATAAGAATGTGGGTTAATTCCATGAAAGTAAACATCTTCCTTCTGAAGGACCTTCACAGTCAGACTATCAGAATTCATTTAGTCCTGGGAGACCAGTTCCTGCCTCCAGGGACCAGTCCACCATGATCTTGTAATAGCCAAACTTCAATAAAAAGCTTTCACACTTTCTCACCTCTTGCCCTTGACACAGGGTGGAGCGCCCTACAAATATTCCTAAAACAGGATCACTAGTCTCAATTACATCCCTCCTTATAAACATCCCTTTGTTGAGTTGTTGCTAAATAACCTTACCTTTTTTTCCCCTGTTTTCTCCCTTGTCAGGCTTTATCAGCCTACATCCTCTTGTTTTATAACGAGATTTCAAGCAGCACCTAGAACAATAGGCTGTTGGTACATAATTGCAACTGCCTAAATGATGAAGTAATAAATAACAATGGAACAATAAAAGTGGAAGAACAAAACACCAGAGGAAGTCCATGGGTTCCTGCAACAAGTATCCCATTGGACCCTAGTTCCTCAGACAAAAATGTGTTTCGCTGGCTATATTTCTTTTCAGGATCTCAAGGGCCTTTCTATGAATTGACCTCATATATGGCAGAACTGCTACTGAAATGTCATAAAATTTGGTTGTTGACAAAAATGTAAAACATACTTAATCATTTTATAAAATATTGTACCCAAAATAATAAGTCTTACACAAAAAAAGTCCAAAACTTGGAAATTTCCAAAATTAACAAGACTAATTAAATAAAAATCCACAAAAGCTTCAAAAAATAAAATTTTCTTGCTAAGAAAATGCTGAAGACTATTTTTAACTCTACATCAGTCAAGATCCATTTCGCTCGGGGCCCATGGGTGGTGTTCAGGAAGCAGGGAATGATGCTTTAAAATTGCTCAGCTCAGTGTGCCCACCCAATTGCCTATTTTTACCTTTTTGTTTAACACTTAACACTGTCTAGTTTTCTTTCTAATTTGCTAGTGGTTTAATTATTTTGTTTGCCTGTAGTATCTTTTTCTTTATCCTCTTTGTCTTTTTTGTTTGTTTTTTTTGTGGTGGTGTTGTTGTTGTTGTTGTTGTTGGAGGGGGAAGCATCTTTGGCCTTCTTAGGAATGTACATCAGTGCCAGAGGAAAATATGCCCTGCATTCTGTGGTGGGTGTCTAAAGAAGAGTATAAGAGTGCAAGCATCATAAAATGCTCTCTCAGCCCTCACAATTTAAGATTCAGAGACTTCTTAAGAAAACTTTCACTGGATTTTTCTTCTATGAACTTTTCCTGTCTCCACCTGGAACCCACATTAACTTTTCTCATCTGTGATCTCCTGCCGTGGGAAGTTCCCAAGCTGAACCACGTGCTGTGGAAAGACATGTCCTTCTGTTTGTTCTGGAGCTATGGTGGTTGCCCAAGGACTGTGAGGGCCTGCACTTGAAATTTGAAACTCTCTGCAGAGAAAGACCTGTTTTTAATGGTGGGTTGCACTGATGCTCGTCCAAATATCAGCCTGTTAGGGGGTCAGGATGCAGATGGGTCACACACACAGATCTGGAAACCGGCAAGTGTTCACAGGTCCTGGAATATGAAGAACCCCAACAAGCCTGATGAGGACGTGGGTGTGCTCAGTGGGAAAGGGGAATGTGGAGAACACAAACAAGGCACTAAATTCAAAGGTGTTGTCAATATCAGCTATGCATCAATACACAAGTAGAAATTAGTGGATGGATCAGTGGGAAGAAGAAACAGAATAGCAAAAGGGTGCATTAAAAAGATCCAGGGTTTAAAAAGCAGAATGAAACAACTGAAATTGTCTTAGTTAAAAACACAATCTTGTGCACTGAACTTTCATTAAAGGTCTTTTATCGTCTGTTCCGTGGGAGATTTTAGTGAGGTTTTGAGACTCTATTGTTATGGATTCATTTTCCCATTTTTCCATATCCATTACGTGGAAAATGGGGCAGATAGACCAATAATGAAGTTAACCTGTGGTGTCATGAGTATTAGACAAAGTGATCTAAAAACTCTACAGAAACTTAATGCAAGAAGGGATTTGAGAGGAGAAAATAACAGAATGGGATTCACTTCAGAAACAAAAGGATGGGCACAATTGGCACAAGGTAGAAGGAGCTGATTTTAAATGGTAAAAATCTATAAGATGTCTGAGAAATAAGTGACACTTGCCAACTTTTTCTATCTATAAAAGTTTGCAGGAAAAGGAAAGTGATAAAAACAGAGCTGGGAAAAAGAAGAATGAGGAAAAAATCAGCATTAGGAAAATGGTACTGTGAAGAATTCCATACTGCTGGGGATGGAGATACACCTACTCCTGTGTTTCCTAAGGCTATGTCAAGCTGATGTCTAGGGAACCGTAAAGATGACTGAAACAACTCCCTCAGTTTTACACACAAACAAGCAAAGTTTTCTACAAGTGGTACGTTTTTTATCTTAAGCCTCCCATTCTGCTGCTTCTCAGTGAAAGTCACATAAGGTTAACAACATGCAACTTGCACTAGGTCTTACATTGCCAGTGAGTTTAACCAGAGGTTAAATTAATTTATTAAAACATTTGAAATATAGGTTTATTTTATATTATAACAAACATGTTATTGTAATACGTGATATCTACAAGTCTGGCTTCAGGGAAATCTATAATACATCCTGAAATGGTTTAAAAGCATATATAAATACAACTGACAAAATTTACGCTCAGCAAAAGCAAATGTTACTGGAATTAAGCAGCTGTCAATCAAAACAAGATTCAACAACTAAACATAAGCAAGGCAGTGCCATGACTGGTATGACTTTCTTTTACTACATGATGGAAGCACACAACAAGCCAAGTATTTTGCAAGAAATGCTTTGGTTTAGTTTGTGCAATTTTTTTTCCCTCAATATTTTGACTAAAATACCATTTCAAATAGATAATATCTTGGAAAAGTTGGTGGTGAATGTCTGTCATTCTGTTTTGCAGGCAACATCCAGTACATGCTTCACAGTGTCAGCCAGAAGAGCCTTAGCCTGGAAAGCCCATGCCATGGCTTTACTGCTGCTCCAAACCCTGTGCCACACTCCGAAAGCTCCCTTGTCATTCAAACTGCTCCTTTAAGCAGCTTTATGGGCTGGTGGGACGTGTCTTGGACTGGGAAGCAGAAATGCCTGAGCATTCCAGTTCCTGTCAGTTGCCCTAGAAACTTTCTAGTATTGGAAAGGACAGCATCAAAACATAGGCAATTTCCTTCAGAATAAGAATGGTTTCAGACAAAAATGAAAAGCATTGATCTAGATGAGAAAAAGGTGGAGAGGAAGTTTGGTAAGGTCATTATCACACAGATGTTTTAATAGAACATGATTATGTGGGGAGATAACGAAGGGCTGTACTTTTCCACACCTTTCAGTTCAGAGCGCACATTTGGATCTTCAAATAGGTTTTAGCTGCAGCAAGGGGTTTCTCTCCAGTCTATAACCAAGCTTCAAATCTCATTTCTGCACTTTAGAAGTAGTTCGGTAGGAAGGTTCATTCAGACACTTCTTCCTCATACATTTGGCAGCAACAAAGCTGCTTACTTTTCCTTCAGTGAAGATTGGAGTGAGAAACTCTTCCTCAGATACTTTTGGTCTCTGGAGGAGTTATAGCAGAACTCAAAGCAAATCACTTTTGAAAGGCCCAAACAAGTGTTCTGTCTTGCATCATTTTAACTGAACAAATTTACCTTGGTCTGGTTCCTATAGAAGCTTCCTGGATTCAGACCTTCTTATTTGTATAAATAAATAAACACAAGACACCTCCTTAGGTTGGAGATGATTTTCACTCACATCTTTTTTTTTTCTAGGGTTTTGCAGTTCAGATATTTATGAAGTGCTAATAAACTTCTACTTAACTGTCATCCCTGGGGATTTTGTAAAAATAATTAAGAACAGAAAAAGCTAAGAGTGTGAGACCTGCAATAAATTTTGAAACATGGCTGTTCCCATGGCTGAATCAAATTTGGCAGGCCATGAGAGATGTCAGGTATGCAGACCTGAGCTCACGTAAAATATTCTGTGATAGGCCCAGGGGTGCACAGGGTGGACATTACTGCAAGAAGGAACCACAGAAAGAAATGCCCCATCTAAACTTCTTAATGCAGCCTTCCCCATGAATTAAAAAAACTGTCTTTGCAGATTCAGATGTGGAGCGTTTTAGGCATTCTGTGCAAACATCTTCTGAGCTACAACTGGTTGCTGGACTTTAGTATTACACTGGTAAAGATATAAGAACAAATAATATCTTCTATGCTGCCTCATCTTCAGCTTACCACAGCCGCACATGTTTTCTCTCTCTCCTTTTGTAAATACTCTGTAGAGTTTGTGACACTTGTTTATGTTCCAAGCAGTTTTACAGGCACACGGATGCTCCAGGGGTATAGCAAAGATACTCACACAAGTCTGCTTTCCTGGCATTTTTCATCTGTATGACTTTTACAGTGAGCAGGTTGCATGGAGAGGGTTCTGTCTGTTGTACAGCATACGACATGTGTGGGATGAGCATGCAGAGAGAAAGAACAGGAGCACACTCTGAGTTAGCATTCAATTCAGCATTTCTGTTCCAACCATCCAAAATATTCCTGAGCTGAGGTTCTTTGTTACGCATTGTCTTCTCTCTCTTCCCAGAAGGTTTGCAGCTGGGTGTGGCCAGACACCCAAAATGTACATTCAATCACAGATCAAACCTCTGATGTCCTCCTTTTTCCATTCTGGGGAAACCTGTGGTAACCCTCAACTTGAGGTGTCTCACTCTTTCAACCCAGTCACAGAGAAATGCATGATAGTGAGCCCTGCTGTGTTATTAATACAGCTGACACACATCTTGATCTGTGCAAATTCAAAGGTTGTCGTACATATACACTATATTTCACAACAAACAGCAGACAATCTAGCAGGGCAGGAATTAGTAACAACATCATGGTGTAATGATGCTGCTCATCAGCTGGTTTATAGCCATCTAAGTCCATTGTTACGTCTGACATAGAGCAGTGCTGGCTCTTAGAAAATGAGGACCTGAAAAGTGCCTTCCAAAGACCTATCCCAAACTTCTCAGAAGGAGGGAGTAAAAGCAACAACTCTGTCATTATTTCTTTCTGAATAATTCAGCTCATCCATTATTCCTTTAAGCAAAAGTCATAGGAAAGTGTCAATGGAAATTCTGGGAAACCGCATGAACCTAAGTGGTTGTCAAAAGACATTTAACAAACCTGCCAGGAGACTGGTTTGAGTTTGTAATCCTCTCTCATCCTAAGCAAGGATCCAACAAACATGGTACTTAATCGAAAGCGTGGGAGTTGAAGGACTTTGCTCCCTATATAATTGTCTTTTTTAAAGGAATAAAAGGAGGGAAATCTGCACATGTAATACTCTAAATGTAAAAACAAACAAAACCACAAACACTAAAGCCAACCAAAAATCTAAAAAAACCCCAAACAAACCACAAACAAAGAACCCCAACAACAACAACAACAAAACCACAAACAAACAAACCCACAAAAAAAACTCACACCAAAACTTAAAACAACAAACAAACAAACAAAAAATCCGGAGGGGGGAAAAAAGAAAGAGCAAATCTATGTAGTGATGCAACAAACACAGCTAAGAGGTAGTTCATGCACACTACCTACGAAGCAGGGAATATCACTGCAGCGAATACATAGATCAGTACATAACAATTTGTCACCACTCCTTCTCTTATGCCCAAAAACTCCCACAATTTTTAAGAGAGCTATATTTAACACCTCACATAATATTAGTTTCCTGGTTTTCCCCATGTACTCATTAACATTAGCGATACCTCCTTATTTTTCCTTCAGTGAATTGTTTTGCGTAGCCCAGCTGGATGGAAGTGAAGGACATCAGCAGTGTACAAAACGTTCTCTTTTATTTTGTTGTGTTGGTTTGGGGTTTTGTTTTGGTTTGGGGTTATTTTTTTGTTTTGTTTTGTTTTTCGATGGGGGATTTTCAAAATAGACAAATTACTGCAGCATTAAAATCCTTCAGTTCCTGAAGGCCAAAACACAAAGTAGGCACAAAACCCAGGCAGAAGCCTCATTTTGCTGTCACCCTTGGTGCTGAAGAAGAAACTTCAGAGTTGAAGATACAGGATGTGGAACACCACCTCCCACAGCCACCAAGGGAATGCGAGCTCAGCTCAGCTCAGACCCTCCTCTTTCCGTTTGTTACCTGGATCTTACTGTAGAACAGCCCCATCGTGGTCTTTTCCGCGTTGGAGCCAGGCGCAAAAGGCGGCAGCAGATGGGTACAGAGGAGTCTTAGCCAGGCAGCTTCTTGTGCTTTAAGCTGCCCGGAGCAGGCAGGCAGGTGTGTTAGTGCCTGACTCAGCACCGCCTCACCCTGCCACCACCACTTGAGCAATTCCCAACTCCTCCTCCTCTTCCTTCTCCTCCTCATTGCCCAGAGGTAAGTGTGTGCTGCACACCTGCACCGGGGTGCAGACACACAGGCTCCGGCACTGCGGAAGAGTGGTCTTTGCAGCTGTACTTAGAGGGACATCAAGACCTGAATGAGATCTTCTTGTCACAGCTATGGGCACAGAGCACTCCCATCACTTCTTGAGGAGGCCACCGTGCTTTCACATGCGGGAGAGCTGCCGAACTGCAGCCCGTTGTGAGGAGGTGGCTGGGGCCAGCCAGGGTCCATCTGACTGCCCAGGAGTGTGCAACAAGGACTTCTTTGGCCAAGGACACCCGAACACACAGATGTGCATAGAAAAGACATCTGTAATGTTTTATTGTGCATAGGGAGTAGGTGGGTCTTTGCTTAAAGACACATTGGAAATAATCTTTTATCCCCATCTCACCTTCCATTTTGCTTGACTCTGGCAGTAAGTTGTCTTTCAGCCAAGCAGCTATTGCAGGACAAATTCTGCATTAAAAATTCCACAGTCACCTGTTGAAACTGTAAGAGTTTCTGCTGTAATGCCAAAGCTTTGAAAACTCACTTTCTCAGTTTTTTTTTTTATTTTGTGCATCTGAATTAAAGTGCTTAAGTGAATAACCTCAAAGATTATATATTTGGAAGGGTGAAATTGGTGTTAATTACTCTTTATGTTATCACCTATTCTTTATGTCGTCATGTTTATAAGGCTTCACTGTGTGGGGCACTGCTAGCATCGTGTGCAGTGGTCCCAATCTCAATAAGAGAGCACACAGAGGTAACAAAATGGGATTAAAAAAAAAAAAAAAATCAGCCTTGCTATTATGAAATTTAACAGCAAAAATCAAAGTCAAAACAATCTCATTTAACTTTGCAATGAGCTGAGAACTGATTGATAAAGATAACTTCACAGACACTATGTAATTTGAATTTTGTAAAACATTTGGCATTTGAAAACACTCTAACTCAAGAACTAGATGCAACAAATGTCATCCAGATGTTAAACAGATGAAGATGGATAACTAACAGATCACAAAACCAGTAGCCAAAGGAAGGTACCCTCAGAGAGAAATATTCCTAAAGAGATGGCAAACAGCTTCACTTTAAGCCTACTGCATGTTTTGCATTAATGATCTGGAGGTTTTTTTTTGAATCACTATTGGCACCCTGTTTCAAACAGAGGATATTGAAATATTAGGTAAGCTGGAGGGAAGAGCCACAGAGTGATCTGAGAGCAGGAGGAACTCCCTTGGAGAAGGAAAGGTAAGTTTCATATCAGCCAGCAGGACACGATGCAGAGATATCCAATGCTGACTTGGGATACAGCACAGTGATGTTAGTACAATAATTAGTCATTGTTAAAAGATGGGCTAATTAGCCCTGATGAAAAGCAGGGTTAATCAGGCTCAGGCTGGGTCATGCTCCTATGTGGCTTTTTTCCATCCTTTTGTTGAGCAAGTTTCCCCTGTAGAACAGACTGAAATATCTTCCATCCTGCTCCATTTCATTTCCAGCAAAAAGGTCTAGAAAACACAGGAGTAAACCCAAAGATATCTCTGGAAAAGACCCGGAGGGATCCCATGAGCTGTTATTCTACAGTTCTGGAGCTGAGCTACAATTGCAGCTGCCTCACACATGGAGGGCTAACAATCTACACTTAAACACGCAATGCAGTGCTTGGAAACAGAGTTATACCATGCTCTTTCAAGTGTTTCAGGTGCGTAAACACGATAAATATGCTCATAAAGTGAAGAACATGGCGCACTCCTCCTCTTCCTCCACCCAAATCACTCTAAGATGCACCACCAGCTGCTTTTTCCATGGGAGAGAGATCTTTTTCTCCCCTGTTTCCTACAACCTTTTTTCCATACAAACAGGTTTGTCATTTCTGAGCATAACCAAGACTCCGATTTCAACACCAATTCTGCCCTGGTGACTCAGTCTGAAGTTCGTTGCAACAGTAGAAGCCTTTTATCAAAAGGAAAATAATCCCAAGCATTTTATGAGTTGCTGTGAGCAGCCTCTTCGCATATCACAGCTCCACAGCGCAGGGCTGGGCTTGTGATCTGCCTGTTGCAGAGCTGCAAGAAGAGTCTTGGCAACTACCTTCACCCAGGAGACCTCTAGGATTTCTGATGATAAGAAACCATTCTCTCAGGACAACCCCTGCAAAAAGACCATTTGCAGACAAGTGAAATACAGCAAGGGAAAGTGTAGGGTCCTGTATCTGGGCAGGAACAACCCCAGGTTCCAGTATAGGTTGGGGAATGACCTGTTAGAGAGCAGTGTAGGGGAAAGGGACCTGGGGGTCCTGGTGGACAGCAGGATGACCATGAGCCAGCACTGGGCCCTTGTGACCAGGAAGGCCAATGGCATCCTGGGGTGTATTAAAAGGCGGGTGGTT
>VWYH01010054.1:113890-277583 GCA_013399365.1 Pampusana beccarii
GAGGTTCCACTTAAATTTGAGAAGAAACAACTTCTCAGTGAGGGTGACAGACACTGGAACAGGCTGCCCAGGGAGGTTGTGGAGTCTCCTTCTCTGGAGACATTCAAAACCCACCTGGACACCTTCCTGTGTAACCTCATCTGGGTGTTCCTGCTTCAGCAGGGGAATTGGACTAGACGATCTTTTGAGGTCCCTTCCAATCCATAGCATACTGTGATACTGTGAACAGTTGCAAAAATATAGCTGGAAGGGAGCTCAAAAGGCCCTCTTGCATTGCCATACTCTATGCAAACAGCTAGCAGCCACTTCCCATGAAACACTGGGAAAAATTGCAAGGTAATCTTTCAGGAACAGTCAAGGCAGGTGAAGATGGGTGAGACAGGACAGTCAGCCACAACTCCAAGAGGAAATGAAAGAAAAGTTGGGCAACATGACTACTACTTTGGCTGAATATAGGTGATTCTATGAATAGCAGCTCAGAAGATTCATTTGACCACATGAAAAAAAGATGAACTAATTTACAGGTATATTTTATTAATGACAAAAAATTTATAGATTTCTACAACACTGATAGTAAGGTAAGAAACCTATTTGCAAAGATTAGTGAAGAAAACCAGTTCAATAAAAATCTCGTAGTGGACAAACAATCAAATCAGAGATTACAGCCTTCAGTCTGCAGTAATTAAGATGAGCGTGACCAACACAATGGATTATCTATTTACCAGAAAAATTTCAGTTCAAGGGATTGCTGTCCCACCAAAAAGAAAAGACATAGATAAATACTTGTTTGATTCACATTTTAATGGGTTACATATTTCATTATCTTACACATTATATTAATTTATACAGTGTATATATATATATATGTCAGTTGGTAAAGTAACAAGGTAAAAAACTAGACATAAATTTGCTGCTTTGAAGTTTGTGTTGGAGTAAACCATTGGTAAATTCCAATCTGTTCACCTGTACAGTCATGTAAACTGGATGAATTGGAGTCCAGCACGTCCTTAGGACGACGCAATTTTTACTGCAAGTAACACTGCCAAGCATCAAACACCTTAATCTCATCAGGTAATAGACAACCCAAGAAATAGCATGTGAAGGTTAAAGCTAGCAGGTGGTGGCTAATAATTCCGCTGCCTCCTCCGTGCCAGTGCCAAGCTCAAGGCCCGAATTATCAACTTCTCGTTATTTAGGACATTGTAATCGGTCAGTTTCACCAGTTTGTCAAAATTCTTTTCACTGAAACACACCTCCCTTGTCGTAAACGGGGAGAGGACACTGGAGACATCAACTTTGCCTTCATCCATCTCTTCAGGAGTCCTTTCCACACCTGAGGGACAAACCGCAAGTAGAGGCACGAGTAAGGTTTTCTTGCAGTATGTGGCTCATGACAGTCATTTAGGCAATTATAGGTAGAAAAGGGAGATTTGGAGGGAAAGAGATGATATGCCAGAGGAATGTAAAAGTAGTCTAGTAGCACCATATTCTTCAGCCTTAGGATCAAGCCTCTGCCCAAAAATGATGTAAACTCAAACAGCTAATAATGAGAACATTAAGTATCAACAGCAGTGCTTGTGGATCACTCCTTGGACAATGTAAACTCTTTGTTACTCGAACCAGAAAAGTGCAAGAACAAGGAAAACAAGATACTCTTGTAATGGATAAAACAACAACCCTCTCACTGAAAGTTCAGGAGAAATGAAGGCACTCAGACAGAGAACATAGTTCATGTTAAAACCAAAGATCTCTGTGTACTGAGTCCTCAATCTGGGAGATTACTTTTAAATATGTGAACAAAACCCAAACGAACAGGCTATTACGGAAACCCCCAGGTGGTTTTGCCTCCATTTTTGTTTGCAAGCAGCGGTGCACAACAAGTGCGTGTTTCTAAGTGTAATAGCTTATGTTGAGGACCTGCCAGCCTTGCTATATGTATTTGAAGAGTTTTAACTTTATACTGTTTCTTGTAAGTCCTGTGGAGTAAATGCCTATTTTCATCTCAAATGTATTAGGCAAGCTTCTGGAGTTCCCACATTTCAGACTTACTGACATATGTCAGCTATTTTAGCCAGTGATGAGACTGATAATGCCAGCATTGGAAAGAAGGTCACAGATGACAGTGAGAAGTTAGATATGCAATAGAGAGGATGCACTGGGCAAGTGAATTTTTATTAAAATTGATAGCCACAGATGACTCACCAGGAGCTTTATATTTCTTGAAGGTGTCATTTACTAGGGGGAAAAACAGCACCGTTGGAGCTTGTGGACTGTCAGCATCTTCAAACACATAGCACTCCTTCAAGTTTTCCCTGTCTTCCTCACTTATCTCAATTTTGGGAAATGGGATTCCTTGCCCTGAGAAGTACTTTGCAATCTGATCCAGAGGCTGGATGAATGAATAAAATAAATAAAATTAATACATAGAATCAAAACTCAAAAAAGGTCCAGAAACCTGGATTTTTTAAACTCCAGCAGCTAACATGGATATTCTAAGGTTTGAATCTTCCTCTGGGAAGAAGTTAAGTTTCAGGTGGAAACAGCCATAACCATCCCAGACATTGCAGCTTATATTATTTTCTACATTGCTTTAGGTAAAACAAGAAAACAGTCACTTTCTTTGAGCTTGCAAATGGGGCCAAAAGCCAGAAGATGGATTTTATAATTCCAGTGAAACTGGTTCAGAATGTGAAGGCAAAAAACCGCACAAGAATTAAGAAGGAAGAGATCAGTCCAGATTATTCTGTGTGGTTGTCTTGACTTCTTCATTATTTACCACTTTCCCAATCTTTCTGTCCAATGTATAGTTTGTGATTGTTTGATGACTCCTTATTAGCAAATACATTTATCAACATACCTTATGACCTCATGAAAAAAAACTTTTAACAGCTGTATCTACCATAAGCCTATGTTTATTTTTATGCTATTACGTATGCAACACTAATTATATCATTTTTTGTTACTAATCAAGCCCGGCATCAGGCAGTGCATTCCCCTAAGACTGATGTGAGATAAATACGCAGAGAAACACATAGGTGTTCCCATTTAATCTGCTAAAATATTGTCAGAATTTTCCATTGCTTCTGTAATTTTCTCAGTTCAAGGATAACCAAAATCGGTATCAGAGCTCCAGAACACTCCTCAGTCAGCTCTTTGAAAACTCTTGGATCCACTGCAGTGAAGACCTTGATGATTTTAAAATGTCTCTATCCATCACTGTCTTCTAATATCAGTCTTACTTACTGGGAGTTATAACATCTGATCATCTAAATAGTAAATCATATAATAATCACCTAATTCACATTCCAGTACTGGAAAGTTAGTTTGTTTAACCGATGAGTGCTGGAGATCAGAAGATCATAAAGGAAAAAAATCTCAGATACTATGGCTTTTCTTACCAGTGTTTGTGACCCTCCACTGTAATTTAAATGCAGAATGACATCCACCTCCCTCTTTGATCTCAAAAGTGGTGGGTAGCTGGTATTGATGAAAAACCCAGTATCAACTAGGGAGAGGTCATCATTTGCTGTTTCCATCAGTTTATTTGGGAAGGAGTCTATCACTGTGTCTGAAAAAAATATTTCTCATTACAACAAATAACAAAGAAGATTGCTCCTCTTCAGAAAGTTAAAGAGGTATGAAATAAGAATTTTGCCCCCCATTTTCCCTGCTTTTCTTTGACTCATTAGCAGCACTGATTTACAGAAGTGACATGCTACAGCTTTTTATTTCCTTCCTTTCCGGACACCTCAAGCAGCTTCGACCCTAAAGGGGCAATCCCTCTTCCCTCCTCAGGCTGAGCTCACCTTGCTCACTAGAACACAAAACCCAGACAACCAAACTCAATTTCACTGCCCAAACAGCCCTAAAAATGAAATGTCACTGCAATCTAGCTCCCATATTTTCCGTTTGGGGAGGGGGCAAGTGGAATTTTGGAAGAAGCTGATCCTGTCTCTTCCTCTTCATTGGAAATCCTACATGGATTCCTAAACCTAAATTTCCTCAAAACATTACTGAAAAATGTTCTGTGTTACTGTGCCTTTCCAGGTAGAAAATCCTTCACTCTCCAGGTATTTGCTGTGCATCTGGAAGCCTCTGATAAAATTGGGATACTGTGCAATGGTTGGGCGCCCTGTTAAGACATCTCGCAGAGCAGAGGAGAGCATGCTCGAGGGAGTGAGTAGACATGTGTCGATCTCATAGGGATTCATGGGCAGAAGGGGTTCTTCCCCTGTAAGAAGGAAAGAGGAAGTTTGGAGTTTAGGACAGTTTTCTGAATGATCAATATTTTTTTAAAAAAGAGTAACTAATAACCGAAGTTGTCACCTTCCCCCATCCCAAAGGTAAACCAAACGTAGTTATAACTATTTAAGGTCTATACTGCCGAATAAAACTCAGCATTAGACAACGAATTAAATGACAGCTACCTGCAGGCAGCAAGCTGCCAGGCACTAAGCACCACCACCCACTCCAGGCTTCCTTGAATGATGCCCACCTCTATTGCAGTATGTGGTGTGGGGGAGAGCTGGGTCCCAAAATATACAGGAGGACAACATTGCCCTTTGAACATGACACCATCAGAAAGCATGTGAATATCACCCAGCTGCAAACATTAGCTAAGTTAGGAGGCACACCACGCCAGGTTCCCTGTGCAATTAACCTTGCAAGAGCAAGCTTTCTCCAAAGGCAGTTCAGTGGAGAAAACAGCCCTCTGCCAGAGACATTTACTGAAAGTATTAGTGGCCAAGGAGGACCATATCCTAACTTAATAATCTTGAGATGCATTCTTAATACAATATTATTTTTACATCTCTGCTGAAGACTGGGGTTTTTTGTCTGTATGTCCTTTAGAAAAAGGCACAGATTTGCCAAAGCTTGATCAAAGAAGGACAGTTTAGTTCTTCTAAATCAAGTAGAAAAATTTCTTAGCTGACATCTCTGATTTGCTTTCCTCTTATCTCTCTCCCTGACTTCGACAGCATATCCTTAGGCATTAGGCCTCTGCACAGAATATAAGCTGTGTATACTGACGGTAAAGGGAAAAAACACCACAAAAAACATCTCACCAATATCTTGTACTCTGTCTCTGGTCCACCTACACCAGAAGTCCTCTGAATCAGTAGCCAAATTCCAGACATACATCGCATCTATGGAAAATATACTACTCCACATGCCTGTAATGTGAAAGAGAGAATAGAAACTGATTGATGGAGAAGTCTTGGAAGAATTTTAATTGATACATACCTTCAGTCTTTCCCCTTGGATACTTCCTTTCTGTCTTGATAGATGTCTTCATGGGCGTATCCCTAAGAATGTCCTTGCTAATGCAAACTCACACCTGTTCAACCTGTTTGCTGGTGTCTTCCCAGGGCTGTCCACCACAGACCACGTGCTCACTCACACCAGCTGCCTCTCGAGTAGTCCATCTTTCCCTCTAGGCAATAGTCACCTTGCATGTAGCAGATCCGAGTTTCTGAGAGCCTCTTCACCAGCCTTCCCATAAAGAATTTACTTCCAAAATCTTCTGCGCGAATAGATGCTCCGTATTTCAGGTGACCGACTTCATAAGGAGTGAACTCCAGCCACTCTACAGCAACAGCAGCCAGACCATAAAAAGGCAAAAACATGTTAACTACTGATAAACAGAAGAGTCCTAGAGAACAGGAAAAAATAATGAGAAAGACACTGGCTAGTTCATAATACGCTGCTCACCAGCTATAGCTGTATCCATATTACCTGCAGTACTAATGCTCTGAGAGAACATACATCTTTTGATACAGCAATCTCCAGCAGAAATGCCCTGGTGTGAATTAAACTAAGTGTTGCCTGTATTTAATTTTACACAAATATGTATTGGCCATGTTAAACTTGTTCCCTTTAGGGCACCAGTGACAGAGAGCTTAGCATTTACCTGGTGTCATGTACTCAGCTGCTCATTTTAAATAAATACTGACAAAATAAACGCTGGAGGAAATAGTGATTTTCCTGCCACTAGACCCCAAATTCCAAGTATTCCCTTTTATTATTCAATATAAAACTATGTGGAACCATTGTAATAATTAGTTTAGTTACAGGGTTTTTGCAGCCAGGATAAGGTGTGAGTTTGACATCTTCTGTGTTATATTTTTTTTTTATTTCTGATGCCATCAAATTCTAAAGATTAAACATGTTTGGATTTTTTATTTTTTTGTGTTAGTCACTATTCTGTGAAATTTTAGAAGTGTTTTTTTTTATATTAGAATGAAAGGACAGTTGAATTATTAAAGTTGATTATGTGCATTCAGTCTTGCTCAGATTGCTGAAATTATAAAGTTCTTAAGAAATCTGGATCCTAACAATTACCTCTGAATGCCTGAGCACTATAGTTGGACTTGAGGTTGATGGCCACATAGATGGGCAATGGGTTCTGACCATTATCCACAGCCTGCCGCTGGTCCGAGAGTCTGTGCTCATCTTTCTGGTTTTGATTAAAAAAGGTTAATGGAATGAAGTTAAAAACAACTTGCACTTGAAATAATGTAGTGTGAATTATGAGCTTTGTACAGGTTCTCCTACTGTTCTGAGCTCACTGGATTGTGCAGAAACATCTGCCATGGGATATCCAAGTATTCCACAAGCAGCAGCTATTCTCTATATGGGTTCTCAGATTTTGAGATATGCAGAGAGGTTGACTGTAGATTCAGCGAAGAAAAAAAACGTTCCCAGGAAGAAATATGTGGCTAAACGAAAGGTAAGGTACTTTCCTTGGCTAGGTCTCAGGGAACAGAATTTGTCATTTTTTGGTGTGTTTTGCAAGTATATTCGTATGTGAGAATATATTCTATTGCATATGACAATTTAGAACTTCCTTGTATAAACATAAAGCAGAAGGAAACTACTGAAGTTATACTATTTTTAAAGTACAAAAATTTCTATCACTCTTTCTTAAAACTTGATAACATATTTACAGAATGGTCTTTCCTGCTATTTTAACCATCTCCACATGCAGTATATAACTAAGACACTTTATAAATGCATATATTACTTTATCCTAGTGAAGTAAATTATTCTAAATTTTTAAGTCCCTCTTCTAGTCAGAATATTTCGTGTCCAAAGTGATTAGTTTACATTTCGAATTATTTTTTTCTTAATTTTAATTCTTTCTTAATTTGTCTTTCTTTAAGATGAAAGAACACCTTTGACTGCAGTGCCATGGCTTCTTCAGTTCAAGGTCAACCTCACTTTAAAGCAAGAGTAGTGTTTTAATAAAGGATCTGAATATACAGAATTTAATCAACCATTAAACTGATTATTTGCATTAGTAGTACTGAATGACATCCCAGGATTTTTTTCTCTTTTTAGCTACAGAAGTTCATCAGGTTTCTGAAAAAAGAAAAGAAAAAAAAGGAGTAATACCTTATCATGTAGCATGGATTCAATTACAAGCCCCCAAAGGTCTATGAAAGAAGTGTTATGTCCTTCTTTAGTCCTCTCCATCAGGTCATTATAATAGTACTTAAGACAATCCAAAGAAAAACAGCAGATCTTGGATTTGGTTACTTGTTTGCGAGCTTCATTGATTGCATCCTCCAGATACTTTTGTGACCAATTAGCATCTTCATATAGGTTTGCCATTGTCCTGAAGAAACATTAGAAGAAAATAATGCAAGAGAACTAATGCTGTGGTTTGGCCTCAAAAAACTTTTGTGCGACCTGTTTGCCCGTTTCTCAATTCTTATGTTGTTCACAACTGAAAATTAAACGCACTTGAAATACTCTAAAGAGCAAACAAAACCTCCAAAAGTTTATGTGTGCTCAAAAATTATCTGAGAAACTCAAGCGAGGGGAAAAAAAAAGCCAAAAAAACCCAACGCAAAACACCCAAGGCTATTGAATACAAAGACTCAACAAGTTCTCAGAAAATCCACTTCTTGGAAGGTGGGAAGTATTCTAGGGAGTAGTCACTACTAGTTTCCTCTAGTCTCACCTTTGTTGCCAGTGTCTGCTACTGGCTCCTACCAGCAAGAGAACTGGGCAGTACTTGGGTCATGAGCATGTCCCAGCACAACCACTCTTACTGGTCTCCTTAAAATCATAAACAGACAGATACACTTAGATCTCTGCATACATGCAGAGAACTTAAAAGGATTTCGGCAAATACTTAGGCAAACCTGCCATTAAGGTTTGGACTTAGCTAAAAGGCTGACACACAATTCAGTGAAGAAAAAAACCAAACCTATCTCTACATCCAGTCAGGTGTAGAGGACTGGAGATACCTGGAATCCATATTATTAAATATTTAAGTTATATTAAATACTACATTATCTGTCATAAGCCCACTGGGAGAGGAGAGCACTTTATAATGAGCAACCATAGCCACAGTCTCTCCAAGGTCGGTAACTTGGTGTCATTTGTTGGACTGTCTGCAACAGTATTAATTCCACTAGACCCAAATACACCTTTTACCAGAGGGAGATGCACTCTAAATCCAAAATGTAAGTCAGAATAACCAGCAAATGGCAGGCATAAATTCTTCTTCCCATCTTTCTTCAATTTCCTTTCTAAAGACAGATTCGTTGCATTCAGTCTGAGGTATAATTGATAAAATATGAAAAGGTAATAGAGCATTTACATGAAAATATCAGGCATGGGCTGTGTCAATGTGGTGACAAAAGCAGTTGATATAAGTCACAACCGATCTCTTATTCAGTGTGTTCTGTTTCTTTGCTCTTGGTGGACGTAGAGGATATTGTAGGGAAAAGGGAAATGCTTTTGATTTACTAAGTGCCATCTAAGTTGATGGTGCTATACAAATAGTCAACAGTATTAAGCAAAGAGTGGAAACATGAGCCTTGTTTGGGTCATTCTCACCATGTGGTACCCGATAAACCCCCGATGTAGGAAACGCAGTCTAACAGGTTGAGTTTCTGGAGACCCAGTAGGCTGCCATACATCGCTGTCAGCGATCTCGTCCCTCCTCCAGTTGTCGTGATGGCCACCACTGGCACCTGTCCAACACGGCAAGGCAGGAGTGAAAGCCACGCATGTATTAGAGACAAGCAATCCTTCTTACTGCAGAAATCACATAACAGGTTACAGGTGTTGACACAAGCAGTGAGGTTACTTTGTGGAAAAAGAATGTGACAGTATTAGAAGGCTTCTGTTGCCACCACCTGACTGATGGGAGAGGGAAAGCTTCCATCTTACCTGCTCAGATTGGGTGGGCAGGAGGCTGTGTACTTGTTATATAACTGGAAATAAACCTCATCACCTTGGAATTCTTCTCAAAGTGTATTATTAGAAACTGTCATAGAAAACACAGCGTTTATCATGCCAGAGCAAATTAGGCATCTGTGATCCTGCCTCTAACAATGACCAGTGCCTCAGAAGAATGCACAGCACACTGTGATCAGCCAGACCACACAATAGCTGAAGCCCTCCTGGCATCAGGCCACTAATTACTTTATGTCCTGAAGCACAATCATGGACAGGGCTCCCCCTCCTCCAAGATCCAAATGTAATTGAAAAGACAGACTATTCTTCTCTTAGTCTTTTCCTGATCTAGTACACCCTTTGCTTCTGTTAGAATCTTGCATTCTGTGGATGCTTACAGGGTCTATCAAAAATGTTTATATCTCTTTTTAGTTCAAATGTAAGTCAGTTAAAAAGGTAGAGGGGATTATTTCCACAATTCTGAAGTTAAATACATGAATAGGAGAGCCAGAGGAATTAGACCTTTTCAAAAAACAGCTTTGGTCTTACCACTTCAACCACTTCTCTATGTGTCAGGAAGCTCCTAGACAGCTATGTAAAAATATTCTTTCCATCTATCCTGAAAACTTTATTTCCTACATTATTCTCTGCAATTCATAACTTTTTTTTTTAATCTGTACCCTACCCACAGCACTATTTCATTAATTGTGAGCTAAAGAGGATTCTTGCTGTTTGTATGTTTGTATTTTTCCTGATTTTCAACAACCCAGCTAGGCACAAGCAGTTACAAAACTTGTGACTGAATTATGGAGGCAGGAGCAGGTGCTACAGGGATGAAATGACAGTTTTATTCAGCTATTTCATCTATATAACTCAACAATGTTGTAATATTCAGTCTTCTAGCTTGACAGTTTTATTCTAGTAGCCAGTTTTACCAACTTTACAACCACTTTTTGTGCTCCAGAAACCACCTGAAGTATTTTTATTCAGATATCTGTGTGAAAAGTTTTGCTCCCGCCCCTCAAAATCATTTACTAATACTGAGTTAAGGTACACTATTTCTCAGGCACCATCTCCCAGCTGTTACATATCGTCCACTATACATTTTCCTCCTGAGACCCATGAGCAATATCAAGAATAAACAGGAATGGGTTGAATTAAGGAATTGTTGAGAAGGTTTTTGAGGCTGTAAAGTCATTATCCTGCCTTCCCTGCTCTGCTGTATGAACCAGGTACTTCTTCTCATGCCTTAGGTGGCCAGGCCTGCCCAAGAACAGCAAGGTTAATTAAGCTATTTTTTCATTTGTGGTTTCAACTTGCGAGCCAGGCCCCAATCCCCAGAGAGGCCTTGCTACCAGGGACTGTACTGGCTTGCCTCGTGCTCTTTCAGATCCTCCTCCAAATGAAGAATCTTTTTCAGAGCAGCAGCAACATATTTCTTCCTTTTCCGCAGGAAGTCCTGCTCTTCCTTGCACAGGCTAAACCCCAAGCGCACATCCAGGTCTCCTGAGCTGGAATAGACAATGGGACAAATCAATGCACATGTCATTTATAGCTGATCTCAAGACCCGGAGGGCAGGTAATCAGTAAACTCCACAAATCATCTGTAAAACAAGCCATTTCCAAGTATGTGTATTGATCAAGGAACAGAAGAAAAAGGAGCATTTGTATTGCCAGCAAGGAGTAGTAGAGAGGAGGAAGAGGAGTTTCCAAGGTGCTTTAGATTCCTTGTGAACACAGGCACAAAGACAGCAAACACAAGACAGGGAAAGATCGCCGAAAGGGCTACTTTCAGGAATAATCTTTTCTGTATCCATTTCTTTTTGTTACTGTGACATCCTGGAAAACTCAAGTGATACCACCATCACCTGTTCTCAGGCTTTGACAGCTCACTAACAGTATTTAAAATGAAGGTCCTAATGAGCTCTGTGGTGGACCTTCAAATGCAGAGCAAGTCCTGCAGCATCACACCCTGTTCAGCTTCTGTCCCATGAAATCCAGCCTTTCACCTGCATGCTGAACAGATTTCTAGATAAGCATTTGCAAGCAAATATATAAGAATATCCATAATTTTTTCCACATGGGCAAGCACACTGAATTTTCCCCCTTGAGAAATGTGACACAAGCAAAAAAAGATGAAGAAAAAAAAAGGTACAAGGCCAATCAAATGGCAACTAATGTTTCATGCCTCCAAAAACACAAATACACTTGTTACTGAGAAAATCACTCAATATTCACCAAATCTTCTGGGTCACATCACCCTCTGGTGGCTGCAAACTCTATCCTGAACATTACTTTCACCACTATTTCACAAACACAAATGTCTCAATGGTTAATATTAGTAACCTCTGTTCTCCAGCAAATTCGGTATATCACCGTTTAATTTTGAAAACAGACTAAGGTCAATTGACTGAACTTGCTTATAAAAGCAAACAATGTTTTTTAGTTGTAGATTAACTTTACTCTTGCTCACTTGCTCTGTAAATCTGTATCTGCTAGATTTATATTTCAATACATTTTGTTACGGGCTGAGACTGAGCAGGCAGCTCTTCTTCCTAAGCTCTGTATTCCTTTGACATAAACTGCTCCAATGCTCTGTAAATCTACCTTGCTCCTCTTCTGTATGTCACCCCAGAGTAAGGATGCTGTGAACCATATGAAGTTTTCAGTTGTACCATAAAACCTTTTTGTCTTCAATTTTACATGTCGCTAGTGTAATTCTGTCCCTGCGAGAGGGCTGGCAGAGGTGCAGCTGGTTCAGGTCTTGGCTCCCGTTCTGCTCAGTGAAGCAGGAGAAGGGGCAGAAGTCAGGCTGCCCTGTGTTTGTCTTGGTGACTTTCCAAAGTTAAAGACGAATAGAGGTTTTTTCAGTCATCACACAGATCTGACTATTGGCATAAATGGGCAGTAAATTAACATCTGAGTAGTGCAGTTTTAATCATATCTAAGAACAGTAGTAATAAAATAGGTTAATTTACTCTGAAGAAACCTACCAAGGCTCATAAACTCATATTGAACTGCAAGATCCTATAACGGCCGCAGACTTGCACTTACCTCAGGCACCACGTGAGTATAGGACAAAGCACTCACGTGGTACGTGTTCATCTGTCCACCTATCATAGAAAAAAACCTAGATAACTAGTTTACAGTAATCCTGGATGACAGGAGAAAAAGAGGCTATCTTACCATTTTCTTGCTGTCAAGCACAAGTGAAAGGACTGATCCTAGAAATCCAGAAAATAAAGCTAATTACCAACAAATTTTAAAATATTTCTTTCCTTCAAGCTCAGGCAAGGCTCATTCAGTAAGAGAGGAGGTTCTCAAATAATAATTTATGTGATTAAGGACATTATTTTGGTACAATTAACTGAAGTCTCACTCCCTGCTCTGGAATCCAATTCTCTCTTATCTAATTAGCCTGCCTGTTTGGGGTAGTTCGTGTGCCACAAGCTTGCAAGTG
This sequence comes from Pampusana beccarii, assembly GCA_013399365.1. Classification (NCBI taxonomy): domain Eukaryota; kingdom Metazoa; phylum Chordata; class Aves; order Columbiformes; family Columbidae; genus Pampusana; species Pampusana beccarii. The sequence continues at coordinate 126,543 of VWYH01010054.1, forward strand.
TTGCACCACACCTGCTCACAGTGTGCACACTTAGGAATAGAAGGAATATTGTGTGTGGTTTTTTGTTTGGTTTTGGTTTGTTTGTTTTAAACTACTAGCTCTTCCGGAATTACCTCAATACCCAAAAAGAAATTTTGAAATGCATGTGCATATGACAGTCATTTTTGTTCTTTGAAACCACTTAATTCTAATTTTTGCATGCAATTTTGCAATTATTTTCATATTATCAAAATTATTAACACCTGCTTCCTTAAAAGTGAATATGACAGTCATAATTTTTTTAAGCATTTTCAATAAATAGCTGTACAATTTTACAGAGTGATTTTTTTGTTAAATTTGTAACTTTATTTCTGGCAGGACAATATTAAGCACATTTTGAAAATATTTGTTTTGAAAGGTTCACAGCACTCACCTCCTTTACTATTATTTCTTTCTGCAAAGGGAGTGAATTCAGAGGAAAAGAAAGGACCTTGGACTTCTCTGTTTCATCTGCCAGCTGAAACAATACAAAAAAATGGTAGGGATGCACACATGAAAGGTTTGTCATCTCTAGAACTTCTCCTACTAACAGGGCTATTTCAGTTCACTGGTTACATTAATTTCTTCTAATTTCATTCAGGTTAATGACAATGTACAGGAGGGGGAACATACCTCTTCTGATAAAGTGATATCCAGTCTTGTCTGGTCATTTATGACACAGTGAAATACGATGATCCTAAGGCTGGGCTCAGAGTCCAGCAAAATTGTCTGGCTTCCCTCATGGGATCCTTTCACTGTAAGTGTAAGCTCCTGACCTGAACATAGAGGCAGGGAACAAAGAGGATTTAAAATATTTCAAGTAAACACACATAATTAATAAATAAAATCCTCTTCTCCTCTGATTTTCCTTACGCCATGATGATTAAGTAGATTTTGGGTGGCAGAAACAGATTGAAAACTGATATAAACCATCTGAGTGTCTATAGAAATCACTAATCTACAGAAATCACATATTTTTAAAATACTGTAGAGTGCTATTTGGTAGGTGCTATCCAAGAATAAATAAAACCAAGATTTAGATTCAAAGGAGCACCAATTTAAAGGCATTTTGGATTATTCACATTGAATAAGAGAGTGTGTTTCGGTTCACTGTGTACATTTTACTGTATGCTGTGTCTGCTATAATACTAAAATGATTAAAACCCAAAAGTCAAGCAAATTACTTGGCATGTGCCCTCATGTCACCAAAACTGAAAAAACAAACCTTCCAATCCCTGGGCTGTGCTCCTTGCAAGGAAACACCTTTACATTTACAAAGTACGCTGTTTGTTTGCAAGATCAGGGCCAAAAGGCATATAATTTTAGATCATTAACCTTTCCACCCCATGTTACATTTCAGTCTGAAACTTCCTATAATGCAACACAGCCATTGCTACCATTTTATTCATAAAGGTCAATATTCCATTCACGAATTGTCTCAAAACAGCCATGATTCTTTTGAGATTAGCCACATGGGCAGCTTTGCAGAAGCTACTCTTTATTTGAATTAATTTAAAAACTAGTGAAGAGTCCTGATATATTTACTAGAGCTACAGTTTACAGTCAAAGCCCTAATTTGGTGGTGGTTTGCATTTTGTGCAGACCACTTTGATACAATTTTACATTTAAGCTTAAAAGCACAAGTTTATTATTTTTGCTTATGCAACAAAAAAAATAGAATCTCTTTCAGAACACTGAGTGTGCAGAAACTTTCTACATACTCAAACCCAAATTAAATGTACAGGATAAGATTTCTGCATATTAATTTAATTATGAGATTTATAATTTTAAAATAAGATAAATGTTCATTTTGAACAAGCAACAAACAGAGAGAACTAATATAATTTTTCTAATTTTTTAATTCTAGTATATATGGCGCTATTTTTGCATCAACTTAAGATTTGCCTTAGAACTAAATACTTGACTAACTTGAATTTCAATAGATACAATCTTTCTGTAATGTGGGGCATGGCAAAACTAAATACTATGTGATACAGCTAGACTAACAAGCACGATTATTAATTTTTCAACATCTGTTGTAACGGCTGAATCACAACACGAAAACAATAGGTTAATGAAGCAATAACCTCACTTGTGGATTGCTGCTTCAGCTTCCCTGTGTCCACTCTAACCTCCAAACAGTAAACGTCACGTGCCTGCAGCAAGAGAGGACAAATGACAATTGAGGAAAGTGTAAATGACATTGCAAGTGATTTATACTGTCCTCGACCGAGCGCTCTAACTGATCAACGAGCAACACAATTATTATCTATTACTATGTCTTCGAGTAACTTAAGGGTAATAGTGACGGTGTTTTTTCTAAGTTTTAAAGTAAAGAGGAACAACTCATGAGCTGCTTGAACTTGGAGAGGCAGTTAAGTAAAGGAGACATTCAAAATTATAGGTGTATTGAAATATGAGACTCTTCTTGTGAAGGTTTTATCACTTTTTTCATTAACCTCTGATAGTTCTGGGTGTACTGTGGAAACAATGGGTAGGAAATCCAAGTTCATAGAAGAAAGTGGTGGCACAGGTATCCTAGCAGCAGCCTCATAGCATGCCTTTGCAGAAGGGGGCACCACGCTGGAGTAATGGAAGGTGAGGGATCCTTAGTGCCAACAACAGATCCCTCTTCTCAGTAGGACAGTGTGACTGATAGCATTGGCTTTGGGACACAGCTCAAAGTTTCCAGAGTTAAAAATACGAACCCTTGTTATACAGGCACATGGAAGATTGTAAGAATATACATTACCACTAGTACTCCATTAGTAATGATGCTATCAGGATAGTCCAGTCTGAAAAATAAAACAGAAAATATGTCATGAGTGGGACAACTCAGGTAAATATTTAAGTCTCTGAGTTAACACATTACTTATTTGGCCCCCATCAACTTTGAAATTTCTGACTTCAACATTCTCACTTAAAAATACTTCGAAGCTTTTATCAAGCATTGTTCTACATGGTAAGCTGAGTTACAAGTTTTTCCATCCACCCACAACAGAATATGAAGGTGACCTTCAGTCCTGTGGTTTTTCATACTTGCTTTAGTAAACCATGTAATGAATTCTGATACGTGCCGTACTGAGTTTGAGGAGACCTGGAGGCTGTTACATTTATCTTGATAATTTTGATAATTACACAGTTTGACCCAAGGTTTTGTACTTGAAAAAACTAATACACTTGTCTAGATTTTCATGATTTTCCAAAAACTACCATAACAGCAGAAGAAATTGTACTTACTTCAATAAAGTGATTTGCAAAATGCACATGAGATTTTGACATATCACTACATGGGTAGATGTGTTTCTATTTATCTGACCACCCTCCACTCCCCCCACCCCAAAAAAAAAAAAAAAAAAAAAAAAAAAAAAAAAAAAAAAATTATACATTGGAAAAAAGTATTTTACTTAGGAATTTTGTGGGATTTTTTTTTAAAAGCATATTTTAAAGAGTTCAAAGAACATTGATCAGGAATGGGCAAAAAATACTACATGTTCCAACCTGCAGACAGGGAAATGCATTTAAGTGCCACTCAAGTCTTGTTTCAGGCAAAAATTTTTTTGCTTAATTACTATTTTGTAGTCAAATAGTTGTAACATTACACAACATATGGTGTCGCTACCCTCAAATACTTCATTAAACAAATTAAGAGAAGCAGAGAAACAGCATGGTGGATAGTTAAAGACCTCAGCCTGCATAGCCTAGTGAAATTAAGATGGAAAGGCAGGAAAAGATGTCTCTACTTGGAGGCAAATATCCAGTAGAGTGTAGTATTATTTGAGGCATTGGCATCAGCAAAGTATAAAGGTAGGCTGATAGTTAGGAGGTCCAAGGCATGACCTTCAAACAGGGTGGAAGAACCTGCACTGTTGGACAGAACAGCTTGGAAAGCTCCTGAGAAGAACCAGGACAACACAGGCATTGAGATCTGACAACCAAGAAGTCCCTCTTGAGGTGTAACCTCTGCAGTCACTGATGCAAGGAAGCCCAGCTGCTGTCACTTTTTGGTTACTCCCCACACTGCACTTCCAGCTTTTACATCCTGAATGTCGAGGTTTCTGCTTGTCATCATATAATACAGGTGTTTTTACTTCTGGGGTTTTTTTTAACCTGGTGATCCATAAAGAGCAAAGGCACTCCCCTTTCTCTGAAGCTTTGGAGATCAGCTGTGGCTAGAGACACAGCTGAGCTGGGTGCAGAAGAGCTCTTACTATTCAGGTTGGCAGGGACCTTTGAATATTTTGCCTATCTTTGAGGCACTGAGTAACATCCACATCTCAGGACTAGCTGGTAATTTCCCTAACAACTGAACTGCTATTAGACAGCCCTTGTTACACATGCTAACACTCCTGTCCTCTCCATCACAGTTTGTGATTGGTGGCCTTTTTCGATACAAATCTCAGTTTTACTATGAGAATTGGAAGCATAACATGGCCTGTGGCTGGGGAAGCCAGGAACAGAGAGCCTGGGCATCATTCTCCACTAAAAGTCTTTTGAAGGTGCCTAACACTACAGTGGACTCTGTGAGCCTGGGGCTCACTTCTCAACACCTGGTATGCATCAAACTGCTGCCTTCTTTTTAGATCATGCCTGGCTTATAATGAAATGGGCAATATTGTATGGGAAGTTACAGTCACACAGATTCTCACATTGCAGTTGGCATTTGGAGTAGACTACTGTGCTCCATTTCAGCAGAGAATCTGGATTTTTTGACACCTATGTATGAAATTCTAATTCTTTCCGGTCAGGTCCAGCTTCCCTTTCTTTTAGTAGCTTACACATAGTGCAGGCTACTCTTCCAACCTTTCTAACAACTCAAGAGAAGCATGGAGGATGGTACTATTTAAATAAAGAAAACTGTAATCATCCCCAAGATTCTTTGTTTGTCATATTTCTTGACTTAAAACTTTTGCCTTCAGTGCCCCTTGAGGCCCTGTCTCTTCCTGCCACAGACACAAATACAAACGGTACATTTGACCTCCAAAGGATGGAGATTCAGCCTACTCAGAGCGTTTCCTCAGCAGTGCCCAAATCAAATTGCTAGCATGATCTGCTGGTCGCCCCACACATGGGGGAAAATTCTCAAAATAACACAGCAGAACTAGAGAAAGAAGAAAAAGACTTTTATTTTTCTAAAAATCATGCTTTTGCCATATTTCAATAATTAAATATTAACTTTTATACAAATTTTTGTACACCTATTTACATTTATGTGTTTTAAGTGGTCTTTGTTTTAAAAATTGTCTTTCACATTTGAAAAAAAAGCAAAGGGAGAGGGAGATGAGATGGAAGGTTGTGTAAGAGTGGTCCTTCATTCTTCTAAGAGTTTTTTTGAGATGCACCTCCTCAACTTGGGACATCTGAAAGACAGAAAGAGGCCAAAAAGAAGATCAGCAGACCCACAAAATACCCTGGGGCCCTTAGACCTCTCCTTGGAAACTTGAAGTACCTCCTAGTTCATCAGAAGTCTCTTTGTGGCCGCTCAATATCAGGTGTGAGCTTCAGTAGAAGTCAGAGGGGAGGGGGATGTTGAGTGAGCGAAGCCACCTAGTCCAGCGGGACTCCGTCCCTGTCTCAACTCGTAGAGGCTCATGGTCATGCTGGACCCTACCAGGGGAAATACAAGGGAGAAAGCCCTCGTTACTTTTTATGATCACCAGAAAATAATATAAAAGCACTAAAGTCTGCAAATCAGCAACCTGTGTACAACGACCTTACCTTTTCAGTCACTGCTGCTCGAGGGCAGCAGCTCTCACGCCAGTTGGGCTCATGTTATGGGCCCATAAATCATTGGGCAGACGTTTGCAATCCCTTGGCTCGGTTGTTGGTGAAAAGGAGGAAGGAGCATGCCTTCCTCTCTATGTCCTTAGGATCAAATGCTTGGCTCTCAGTGTCTGCCACGGGTCATGGCAGCAGAGAGGTGAGCATTTTCAGGTACTGCAGGAGAGGCGTAAGAATGAGGCAAAACTAGAGAGGGCATTTGTCTTGCAGTTTTGGAAATCAAGCCACCAAAAAGAAGATATTCTTCCATTTTAAATAGAAGATAGTGGGAATGAGTGTGGGAACCAATTTCATACAACCCATCAGTGTATCATGAGGAAATTTTTAAAATGTTCTTTGGTAAAAGTAACACAAAACACGTGTTTTTGCAGTGAGGTCAATAGGCAAGCAAAAATAGGAGTGACAAAGCCACTATCGTAGGTGCAACCCAGGAAACTTTCTTGGCCTGGGGTTACAGTTCATGTGTGATATTATTCATGTGAAATGCTGGAAAGAAGAACAGGCTAATATAGTAAATCTTGCAAATGGTGAAGTCTGGAATGAAGATGAGAAAGGAATGAAAAACTACTTCGGATAGTGTCAGACAAAATGTGCTGGTGAGAACAGTTATTAATTTCAGAGATAAATTGCCATATTTCTACCCCAAAAAAGTATGTTCTCATTGTTCCCATCACAATGCCAGATTTGTAGGAATTGTCCTGCACGGTTACTTGTACTTCTTGTTATCACTATGGTTGGCCCTTCCTCTGAAAATTCTCTGTAATCGCTGTCAACACTTCTCCCATCCAGCAATACCAAAAACCCTTGTCAAAACCTACTGAGCTTGTTCAACACAGCAGAGGTTGGTTTCGTCCGTAGTTTTCTGGTGACCCATCTCAGCTGCTTCAGTTCAGTCTTTCAGATCTTTCAGGGCTCTTTAGTTTATCACAGGTAATGCAACCCACTGTCTCCAGCTATAGCACACAAGCCCTTTCACCAACTACTCCTGATATCACACTTTTTTATGTTGACGGGTAAAAAAAAAAGTCTCTCAGTATGCTACCAAGATCACAATATTTAATCAATTCAGATGTGTTTACACCTTTATTCCAGGCTCAACTGATGGGAAGAACAGCATTGACCACCACACATATACAAGAAATGCAAATGAGGGCTAGTAAGTGAAACGTAAATCCATCTTCTGACAAGAAGCCCGTTTTCCCAGAGTGGTGTCTTCCCTTCTCTCAGGCCTTCTGGGACCTCACAGCGACATTCTCTCCCTGTCTCACTTATGATGCAGCAATTTCTACCCTTTGCGTATGGAGTTCTTCAGGCCACAACTATTACATTGGTCACCCAGGTACCACACTTTGAATGAAAGAAGTGGATCAGACGTGTTTTTGCTCTAGCAAGTGAGCCACAACTGTGGTTCCTTTTAAAACCTCTCCCTTGACACTACCCAGGTTCCTTTTTATTTGTACAGTCCCAACGATCTCCTTCCAACCAGTACAATTCCTACTCAGACAGCACCTTCAGAAATGGCAGAACTTCCAACTTTCATCTATTGAATGTATCTCCAGGAAAACACAGATAGTTACAAGGTCCAAGAGAAAAGTTTGACACAGAGTCAATGTACACATGCTCCAAGATAAATTCCAGCCTTCAAACCCATATGCAAACCCACTCATGCACAACATCCAAGCCAGACAACCTGCCTGAATCCCTCTCATCAGAAGACAGGATTATCTAGAGTATGATTCTATGTACCAACACCACAAGCCACCCTCTAACTGGCAGAGAAAGGGAGACTGTAGACAGGGCATTTGGGGGGTCTGCTGGGCCTCCCTTTCCCATTGCTGTTACTGATTTTGTGACACTCTGAATCTGTGACAGGAACCATTTGTCTTCCTGTTACCTGGCCTTCTGCCAGTTTTGGTGCACAGCAATCAACAAACAAACCTCCCTGGTGAGTTTCCATGGTTTCTAGTAGGAGATTCTGGGACTGCTTTGTCTCTGATGTTTTTTTTCTTTTTTTACTTGTAGACACTGTGAGATCTTTCCTCCTCCATTCATAACACTGAGCTACCACCCTTTCTCCATCAAGTCCCAATTTCCCTTTCTGTCAGGAATAAACATGTTATTCAAACTCTTCACCAACATACTAATACACTGTACTGCTAGGGCTCTTGAAGTGCTCCAAATGCCTTGGGAAGGTCCCAGCAGTACCATCCCTTCTCTAAGGTTGTATTAACAACACTTTCAGTCCAATAATTAATTAAATTGGTAACAGAAGTCCTTTCAAGTAACTTCCTCAGTCATAAAGCATGTTATGGAAACAGACTAGAATAGCCATGGTCCTATTAGAGTGACAGGCTCCCAGATTTCTCCACAGCATGAATTACCTGAAGCAAACACATCCCCTGAACAGTCAAACTCCCAACAACATCTTCCAAGACCACCACGTGAAGCTACTGCTGCTCTTCCAGTCTTCCTGGTTCCTCAGTCCCCAGCCTCCCACAACAATCCTTGCTCCTTTCTTTATGCAGAATATTTAGTTCCTCTCTCTGCTGGAACCAATAATCAAGTCTACCACAGCTCCACACATGTAGTCAGATTAGCTAAACAGATCAGCTTAGGGGAGAGCATTTTGTAGTGTTGTCGATTTGAAAAGCCAGATTCCCCAAGAAGGGGCAACATAAGACATTTAGGCTTGGCATTCCTTCTTCTAAGCATCAAAAGTTCTTCAATGTTGCAGTTGTCCTCATAGTTCCTCATGTATCGATCCAGTGACAAAAGGAACAGGAGGAAGTTGGTGCCCAGGAGGCAGCAGTCAAATGGCAAAATTACATTTTCAGATATTTAAAATCTAAAAACATGTCTTCTGAAATTCCAATTTATTATACTTGAATGAAAACTGCTAGATATTTCTTTCAGAGACTAGGTTTAAGAAGCACTGTCACATATGAACCAAACTATTTTTATGCTGAATACAACAGTTCATATAGAATTTAGAACTCTACTCACGTGTTCTGCAATGTGAACTCAACCTCCAGCTCCTCACGTGCCTGAAGAGAGAGGGAAAAGAAAAGGGTATATTACTTATTTTTCTTCACAGCTTTCATCATACCAGTTACACATAATTTGTAAAATATATCTTTAGAGTAGCACTTAGGAAAATTACCAGAACATATGAATAATTAATATGAATAATAAAAAAAAAAAAAAAACCAAAAAAAACCCACCAAACCATGGTGCCAGCCGAGGATATTGAATTTTAAGATATTCAAAAAGCAGTTACTAAAACTAGTTTTCTGAAGTCTAAATGCCATACGAGCATAAAGACATAGGAACGGCTATTCTGCTGAAATAGCCTTTTTTTCAGATTTTAATTCTCAAAACAGAAATAATCAGCTGCTTTAATATTATTACAGTTTCAAGTGGCTGAAAATTCAGAACTCATGTCAAGAACCAACAAAGATGCCAGAAATATTCAGAATTAAGGCACCGGGTAGTTAGTTCTAACTGGTTTCATCCTGGATTTTTAGCATAGAGATTAGTTCTTAACAAAACCTAGCGTGAAGCACTCACACAGGGATTTTAAGTCTTGTCAAAGTAGCAAAATACAGTTTAAGTAGACTTTTTTTTCCTATAATGAAACTCTGTAAAAGGATAAATTTAGATGGAAGGAAAGAATTTGCTTTTGTTCTCACCAGTTCCATTGCTCACCTGTGGATTCAGCTGAAACTTCACTCGAACAGTACGTCCTACGGTGAGTTTATCTATGTCAAAAAGAACTGTGCAGAGTTCGTCATCCCTAGACATCGTGTCCTCATCACAGACCTTTAGTTCCAGCACATTCTGCAAAAAGAAGTTAAGGATATAATGGAGTTACTTCTACCTTTAAGAGCTCCATAAGGCAGAAAAATCTCAAGACTAGGTTTTCCTGCCTCCCCCTGCTGTTTCAGAGGAAGAAGGAAAAAGGAGAAAGAGAAACACAACAGGAAAAGTTTTGGGAATATTAGACTTCACATTACTGATAACAGTACATGGACAAAGAGGCAGGCTTGTCTGCCTGGGGAAATGAAACAAAACAGGCAGGTCATACAGAGCATTCATGAATTTGTGATAATAACTGTATTAAATGTTTCTACACTTATCTTATGGCCTTTGGCTCCATGTGCATAAAACGGGCACAGGTACAGGAAGAATGTTTAAAGGATTTCCTTTCCACCATATCTAGAACTAACTGATCTTACCGTTATTTTAATGTGATCTTTATCTTGGGTTTCACTTGTATGTGTCAAGATCAGGAATAGGATAGTAAAGCCATACTCTGCAGGGCATTTAACTGCTTCTTGCTGCATCAGTGTAACAAACGTTTAAGTAAAAACAAGCTGGAACCGAATAATACCAAGGAGGATGTAAGCAACAGAGGTTTCTCTGAGGAATCTTTAACACCTCCAGTATTTGGATACCAGCTATATACTTATTGGTTTATCGTAGTTTTGCATAATCTGCTGACTATCTGCAGATGGCGATTGGTGAAAATTGTTTGTTTTCACTACCTTGATTCGGCGGTCGATCTTATAGCAGAAAGCTTCATTCCACACGGGGTTTTTGCTGTTCTTGATGGTTCTGGTCCGAACCTTCTCAGTTGAGGCAGTAGGCAGCCACAGTGTCACGTAACAATCTGAAAGGGTGACTGTATAACAAGAAGATGAGCAGAGTGATAACGTATACAGAGAAAGAATCATTGCACTTTGCATATTTAACTGTAATAAGAGATAGATAACACAGTAGAGGATTTCTTCCTAAAATAAACAGGCTGAGGAATAAATAATACAATTAATCGCTCAAGGCAAAACAGAAACATCCTCACACATTTGCCATGCTCATTCCCAACATAAAGTTGCATTTGAAATAGCACTGTACATGCAGTGGAAGCACACCTATCCATGCTGCATTTAAGCTTTATATTCATGACTATCCAAACGACTGAGGCAGGGTAATGTTGCCAAAACATGATAATATCTACTAGCATACGCTGTCTGCCAAACATACATCAGCTGTAGGATGATTCCCCTGTCACTCTGGCAATGCACCTCACAACCTTCAATGTGGGCTACAGAGTGACTTGTTTTCTAGCATTTCCAGGTTCCAGTACAGGTTGGGGAATGACCTGTTAGAAAGCAGTGTAGGGGAAAGGGACCTGGGGGTCCTGGTGGACAGCAGGATGACCATGAGCCAGCACTGTGCTCATGCAGCCAAGAAGGCCAATGGCATCCTGGGGTGTATTAGAAGGGGGGTGGTTAGTAGATCGAGAGAGGTCCTCCTTCCCCTCTACTCTGCCCTGGTGAGACCACATCTGGAATATTGTGTCCAGTTCTGGGCCCCTCAGTTCAAGAAGGACAGGGAACTGCTGGAGAGAGTCCAGCGTAGGGCAACTAAGATGATTAAGGGAGTGGAGCATCTCCCTTACGAGGAAAGGCTGAGGGAGCTGGGTCTCTTTAGTTTGGAGAAGAGGAGACTGAGGGGTGACCTTATTAGTGTTTATAAATATGTAAAGGGTGAGTGTCACGAGGATGGAGCCAGGCTCTTCTCGGTGGCAAACAATGATAGGACAAGGGGTAATGGGTTCAAGCTGGAACACAAGAGGTTCCGCTTAAATTTGAGAAGAAACTTCTTCTCAGTGAGGGTGACGGAACACTGGAACAGGCTGCCCAGGGAGGTCGTGGAGTCTCCTTCTCTGGAGACATTCAAAACCCGCCTGGACGCCTTCCTGTGTAACCTCATCTAGGTGTCCTGCTTCGGCAGGGGGATTGGACTAGATGATCTTTTGAGGTCCCTTCCAATCCCTAACATTCTGTGATTCTGTGATTCTGTGATTCCTTCCCAGATTTGGTACCTTAACTAATTGAAAACCTTTATCAAACTGCTGGCTTCAGTTAAGAATGACAGCGTGTTTTTTTGCCAAAAAGTAAAGTGCTCCCTCATCAAAGATGAAAAGTTTTATTTCCTTATCACAAATCAGAATGTGCCAATTTAATGTTCATTTGCTGATTAAATTTTTAGAAGTTCTGTCTTTCTCAGCAAGTCTTTTGGAAAGCAAAATTAGTCTCAGCACTAGGATTAAGTTACAATTCACCCTATCGCTTCCTACCACTCTCTCTGCAGACTAGAAAAATCTTGCCATCACTCAAATCTGGGGAAGGAAGACGTAAGTGCCATCGAAGACATCATCTCCTTCCATATTCTGACCCCCCATGTTTGGAGGGAGAACTGCCTGGGAGTGAGACTTGCAGGAGCTTGACACAGGCACCAATGGCCTTTCTCTCACCCATATAATGCAATATATATCCTCCCTGTTTCACGTAAGCAATGCTCGACCAGTCATCTGGTTCTCAATGCAACCTTGTGAGTCAGAAAAAGTCAAATAATTCAACCCCTAGTCAATCCCTGCATCATGCTTTAAACCTGTAACAGTGTTATTACGTCATAATAAGTACAATTATCTTTGTGTATTTCCTTTTATCTTTCAGTAGCAACTACATATTTAGATTTTTATACTAACTGTATTTCTCCTAAGTTGTGCTTTTATAATGTAGCCAACCATACTATCACTATCAGCAAAGCCTTGCTAATGACTGCGGGAAGGAAAGTGTTTCCAGAAAGTTCCCTTAGCCGAATCAGATCAGAACAGCAAGACCAATCAGACATTCAGCAGAGGCACAAGTGTAAGCAAATGAAAATGTAAATGGTTAATATTGATTAATGTTAGAGCTTCCGTTTTCGAAAGGCTTGAGAGGCACTGATGATTTGCTTCACAGTGACAACATAAGGTTTAAGCAAATAAGTAAATTGTGAAAACTTGAATTACTTCCCCAAGATCTCATAATGCAGTCAGTGACGTGGTCCGAAACACAGTCTAGATTTTCAAGCCTATACTCAAAACTATTAAAGTTATTTTTCTCTGGAGCAACAGTAGGGAGAAAGACTTTTAAAGTACATTTATTTTCCACTGTTACATAAGAATGTGAGAGACAAAGGTCAAGAAGAAAGATGAACTTAAATAAATCAAGCACAAACCCTTCACCAGCAAGAAAATACGAAAGGATACCATTGAAGTAGGAAACATCAAGGTTTAATCAGAAAAACAGGGAAGTTCAAGTGGAGGAAATAAGTAATAACTCAGAATTGTAACAAGAAGCACACTGTTACCATTACAAACAGGTAGAAAAGGGATACTTTCTCATAGTTGAAAATACTGATGTTTTGAGGAAAACTAACTGAAATGTTTGTATTCTCAAGTGCCTTTTTAATGCCTCAGGAAAGCTAAAGCCTGCCTGACGTATCCTTCCCACTACCAACAAAAACTTTTTTTTCCCCCACAATAATTTGAGTTTCCTCAGAAAATTAATTTTCTGCTGAGTAAATACTCTTGCTGAAAAGTTTTAAAATCTCTCTTCCAGATACACTTTAAACAAAGTCTTGGGAAGCCCAGGTTCTGAATTCAGGGCACCTCAAGGGGGTGAAAGTACAATATTCATCTGTTCTTGAGACCAGAGCTCCAGGAAGTAAGGCAATGTGATATGACAGACACGCCAACAGGCTTCATGAAGAAAGACTGTACAATTCGCTGTGGTAAGGAAAAACTGTGAGCAATTAATTCCTGAGAAGGACGACCACAGCGAATTGAAGCATAAGCAGGCGACCTGTTGGAGCACACAAATGCACACACAATTTTGTATGCGGGTTTGCAGACGCAATTGCAGTGACTGCCTGGTCAGATCACATATTTGGTTGATGTAAGTCGTTATGTAGGCATTCGAACACTGGGGGTTTGTTAAATAAAAAGTCAGTGCATACAACGATAAGCCCACAAACTGTGTGTTTCTGCACATTGAAATAGATATTTAACCTCTGAAAAACACAGAACTTTAGATCTTACAAGGTGCCCTCACTTTGTCTAATGAATCAAATCCCTTTTCCAAAAGGACACAGTAAATGAAGTAGTTTGATCAACTGTCATTTCTAGACTAAGAAATATTAAGACAAATGGTAAACAAAGCATGTGGTAAAACATAGCAGATTTTTTAAAGCTGAAAAAATAAAAGGAAAAGATAAATAAGCACAGTAGCATGACATTGCATAAGATGCAAGAGTAACCCAGAACACCTCAAGTGCAGTAGGTGTTTGTTACCTGATATTCATCATTAATTCAAAATTACTGTTGTTAAGCACTACTTCCACATTTTCCAACCACATTCTTCCTGCCAGAAACCACTATATCCAACCTCAGATAAGAAGACAGAGGTTCTCTCTACTCTTGACCCATTACATTAGTTGAAAAATCAAAATATATAGTAGATTAACTGAAATTTACATCTTGTTTCCTTAGAAACCATGATATGCTGCATGAAATTCTGAGTACGCCAAAAGAAATTTAATTTCGAGCCAAGTTCAGCAAGATTTTGGTGAAAATATTGTGGGCTTTTCCTCTTTGTTTTACATCTTTCCAATTTATTCTTGTAGTCTTTCAATTTGAATTTTCTTATTATCTTTGTCTTTACTTTGCCTTTTTCTTTCATGCCTTTCCAACTTCTTTACAAAGACGTTTCACCATTCAAACTTCCCCAGTGACATAACTGCATTTTGAAAGGCACCTGGTCAAGCCCCAGTGCACCCAGGAGACTGGGCTAAAGAGGGCCCACATCTGTGGAACAGAATCTGTGAGGAAGCTCCTCAATTAATTGGAAATTCTAAAATTCAGAGTTAAACCAGTCCCTCCCCTGGGTGAGCCAGTGTCACATCTGGACAGTGAACTATACTATCTGTTCAAGACTCATTCTTCCACTGAAGATTTTCTTTTTTACATTTGTTGCAACACTGGTTCAACAAACTGATGCCCATTAGTCTGCAGAGCAGAGAAGGTGAATCATTACAGGGCTTGCACAGCTGGATGTTACCAGACTCTGTAGACTCCGCTACTGCAGAGATTTCTTCTATCTTGGCCTCTTCTCATTATGAACTGTTGTTCTATGATCTGGCTATGACATTTTTCTCTTGCAGCTTCTATTCTAGATATCTTTTTCTTGCTCCCCCTTACTATCCCCCACTTAAACCCCTTTAAACCTCTTACAGTAGTACACTCTAAGTTTTTCTGACTTCTAAATTGCTCCATTCTCTAGGTTAAACACATTTCCAAACATACTGGATTTCATCATCTTTTCTTGCATATTTATAAATTCTGCAGAAGAAACAGAATGTTTTTGCTTGTACTTCTGTTATTTTCATAGGTTTTCCTACTACTGCTGATTTTATATTTGCATCACCAGTCCTCTCCTCTCTTCTGTACAGAAAGTTTGTAGCAAATACTCAGGTTTCTTACTCAAAAGTACAAGAATTTTCATCATTTAAAGACCAGCCCTCTGATCAGCAGCTAGGTCTGATGTCACAAGGGTAGGAAATACATCTCTTACAGCGAAGTATGAAAGCAAAAGATCAAATGCATCACCTTGCTTGAGTTATTCTCCTCACACTTAAGAGCAGAAAGCAACACTTCACCATAACAATAAAAATAATTCTTGTAAACTTGCAGCAACATGTATTTTTATTCCTATACAACTTAAGAATAACATTGATCAAATATTTTCTTCAAAGAATTACAAGAAATTTCCAACAATAGTAGAAATACTCACACAAGTCTGCTTTCCGGGCATTCCTCACTCTTAGAATTTTTACAGTAAGCAAGTTGAAAGGAGATACTGGTCTCTGCACGACAATTAAAAAAAAATACGTATATAAAATTGAGATTAATATTATAGTCTATAGTTACAGACTTACAGACCGCTGCAAGCCTGAAGTTCTAAAGATGTAGACAAAACAAGGTTTTTAAGGTTGAGCTAATATCATTTATCAAACCAACTGCAGCAGCTGGAAAAAATACGCAAATTTTTGGCACAGAACCCTTTTCAGGTCTGAAAGAGAAGCAACAGATTTCAAAAACACATTTGAGGCGAGAATAGGTGCTGAGAGTTTGATTCGATAAAGACCGCTTCTTTTTAACACCACTCCATTATTATCACATTAAACAGCCCTACAGTACACGCATGGGTGTCCTTGCCTTTTATCACCTTGCCTGCAATCTAGGATACCAAACACTGTCACAGTAGCTGTGCAAACAGAGCTAAGCAACCACCATGAACCAGCAAAACCTCTTGCACCAGCACAAGCTCCCACACAGCCTAAAAGACAAAAAATGCAGCTGACAGTGACAAAATACATCTTGTAGAGACTCTGATCTTCATCTCTGATCGCCAGCATTAAGCCACAAAACTCTTTCCAGACATGATCTTGGGAATTAACTCAAAACTCTGCTAGATATCAGACACCTTGGGCTCAGAAATATTAATTCTGTAATACTTCATAACTTCCATGGCTCATGTCTTCATATTCTGCAGGGTGGGATCTACCCAGCCAGGCTGGGGTGCACTTTTATGGGAAGCAGCTCTGTGGAAAAGGACCTGGGGGTCCTGGCAGACAAGTTCCGTATGAGTGAACAGTGTGCTGCTTCAGCAAAGAAAGACAACAGGATATTGGGTTGCATCAACAGCAGCATCACCAGCAGAGACAAAGAAGTCATTATCCCACTCTGCTCAGCACTTGTCAGGCCACACCTGGATATACCGCATTCGGTTTCTTCACAAAAGATGTGGACAGGCTGGAGAGGTTCCAGAGAAGGCCCACAAAGATAATCAAAGGACTGGGAAGCCACCATACGAGGAAAGGCTGAGAGAATTGCATTTGTTCAGCCTTGAGAAAAGAAGGATGAGGGGAGACCTCACCACCATGTTCTAGTATTTAAAAGGTGGTTAAAAAGGAGATGGAGACTCCCTTTGTAAAAAGAGTCGCATTGGAAAAGACAAGGGGTAATGGGTATGAGTTGCTCCTGGGGAGATTCCAATTGACACAAGAGGGAAATTTTTCATGATGAGAACAATCAGCCGTTGGAATAATCACCCAAGGGAAGTGGTGGATTCCTCAACATTGGACACTTACAAGATTCAGCTGGACAGAGTGCTGGGCCATCTTGTCTAGACTGTGCTTTTGCAAGAAAGGTTGAACTAGATGATCTTTGAGGTCCCTTCCAAGCTGGTATTCTATAGTTCTATGAAATTAACTCTTTCCCTATTTCACCTTGGAAATAACTACTTAACGTATTTCTTTTCCACACTAACATCTGCTTCATAGGCATCATCTTTCCTTTTAAAACCAATGTATGTACAAATACCATTTCTCTCAGCACTTGCTTAAAATTGGCGTTTCGCTTTGAGACTACTGATTCTGGTTTAGAACAGAAACATGTTGTTTGTGCTCAAAAACTTGTCTAATCTTCCTATCTATACCAGCTTGTCAGAACAGATATTAACTCACAGATCCTCTCACTCCTGCATACTGTACCCTAGTAGAGTTAACACAGAGTCCTAACACAAACACATGGGTTTTCATACCTGTATTAACCATAAGCAGCAAAAGTAAAAACAATGTACTGATGCTAACTAACTAATAAAATGTATCTTGCTACTATTTCCTTCATACATACTATACATTTTGCCAGACCATCTTTCCAGCTGTAGCACAAGTCTTGTCCTTAAGTGTTTCACAATGTTTTGGCAAAACATTAAGCAACTGGGACTATGACGTGACACTGGGCACTAACACAGCATAATGAAGCAGGCCCTTGTCATCACCAACAAAAACCTCAGCACCTCTGAAAACGCAGCAGAGATGAAGAACAACCTCTAAGAAAGAGTCTGGATAATCCCTGGCATATTGTCTTGCGCTTCCCTTTGGGTCAGCAAGGGGCCTGAAGATGCAAAGTTGAAGGTCAGTGAGACAGCAGCAGGAAGGTTGGAATGGTCGTTGATACGGGCATATTTGTTCTACATTATTATAACTTGTCCAGAGTCTAGCACAGGGAACAGTTTTATTGCGCACAGTTCGCAAGCACTTAAATTGTCAGCCATGGGACATTTCAGCTTGTCTTAAAGAGTATTTCACATCTCTACCTGCTCCATTATCCCAAACATTGCCACAAAGGAGAGCTTAGACACACCTTGAAAGAAAAAAAAATAGTTCTTTGCGGGGGTAAAAAATATATATATATTACAGTCTCCAAGGAAAAACAGACAAAAGACATCATACCCAGACTATATAGTCGAACTGCCAGAACTGCTTTTCTGTATGCATTAGCTGGAACTGGGTAAAACACAAAAGCACTACTAGGCATAGGGATCAACAGACAACGCTTGTCTGTCCTTGCCAAATCTACTGACATGTTTGCTACATTTATGCTTGATCTCTGTTTCCCACCCAATAAATCCTAAATGTTTTTGTCCTCAGCAGTGCTATTTTGGCAGAAGAAGTGGGGCATATCTTTACTGAAGAAGAATGGGGTTTGCATCCTTTGAATACGGAAGAACAGACTTGAGCAGAAGTTCCCCATCCCGGGGAAGTGCTATAACCACTAGGCTAGACACCATTTTAAAGGAATAACCTTTGCTCAGCTCTTTGAAAACAAGCATCTAGACCTCTGCTTTGTGTATTTCAAGTGGATAGTGGTATCCCACTGCTGTTCTAAGTGGCACACAGTGATAGGATCTAAGAAGAGTGCTCCTGTGCTCAGATGTCCCTGATAGTTGGATGTACCTACTCATACAGTTCCCTGCTCAGGTGTTACAATTCCCATTCTGGTGTATCCAGCTCTCCAGACATATTGAATTAACCCTCAGTGTGTCACTCTGGGTTGTAGAGTCCTTTCCCATACTAGCGATTTGGAAGTCAGACCCTATAGCTCCTTACTTTTAGGTGCCTGAATGCTCAGTCAATTTTAGCTGTCAGCGGCTTGCGCGAAGTCACACAGGAAAACTATTGAGGGGCATATCTTAAACTGGATGATCTGCTAGTAATGGGCAATGACATCCACATCTTTCCCTTTAATGTGATGATATCACAGGCTGGGTAAGTTCTGAGACCAGAAGCCACCGAGGTCAGTTATTACGCACACTTCGACTTTCAGCTTCTGTATTTATTTTGTCTGAGACATGATTGTTAACTCATAAACCGGAAACACAAGCCAGGTATTTTAATAATCACTGTTGAAACTACTTAAATATGTGAGATTGCAAATGCAAGACTTGGTCACACTGTTCTACGTCAGATAAAAGTTCAATTAAGTGCTGTGGCACACTTGTGCAACCCTCACATATCCGTTCCCAGGGAAGCCAATGGGAGTGTTCGCGTAAATGAGTGTTCATCCATATGAATAAAGTTACATAACTAGGCTCTAAAACTGCTGTGTTTCAGTAAATTCCAAGCTTATACTTCTACGAAAGTCTTTTATAGAATTTTTTTTCTTGAGGAGTGAAACACATAACACATTCCCAAATTACATCAAGAGAGAAAGCAAATATCAAAGCAAAGCAGCATCGAATCTATTTGGAGCAAAGCACACCTCTCTTAGCTTTCTCTTTATAAGGAACAGAAATCTCACTACTACTTTAAAAACTATGAAGACCAACAAGGACAAAACTTAGCCCTGTCAGAAAGAGTGGCAGGATTTTAAAACACAGATCATTGCCTTGTTTCTGACCTGGGTCAGGTATGTGGCACCTTTTAACTTCAAAGAGTTTTGGAGCCTCAAGGCAGGCAGGATTTCATTACATTACTATGTCTACCACCTCTAGGCAAGGTCAAATGCATAAGAAACGCTTTTCCTTGTACTACATGTTTTGTATTTACTTCATCCATTTTAAAACATCCAATAGCTGGGTCTTACTAAGTCCGCAGAAGTTACCAGAGTTTTCCAGAATAAAAACAAGTGGAGCAGCAGTGACTCAATGCCTGTTTCTTCCTAAGAGCTAGGTAAAATTTGTGTGACTTCAGACTGACATTTTCATGTGATTTTTTCTTCTCTTCCTGTTTGTGGCTCCACAGCTGGACTAGCGTGTTAGAATAAATTCAAATCTTAGAAGAGAAACTAAGTCAATCATTTCCACAGTTCAGTGTGGCTTTTTCTCAAGACCACGCTAGCCTATGTTATTTTAATACAATACAGTAATTTGAGTAATCTAAAAAGTATTACTTTTTTGTCTGCCAGCTTAAGGGCACTACCAACATTTTCTCAGCAAGTATTTTACATATTCCCTTTAATTTATATGGACACTCAAGTTTCAATCTCATACATCCCATGGTTTCCATTCAAACTGCCTCTGATAATGAAAACTAGTTTCCTTAACTGAGCCATTGAGTAACAAAATATTATATATATCTGACTTATCATCATAAATACCAACTTTCAATGAAAAGAGGGAAAAAAAAAAGAAAAACACCAAAACAAAACAAACCTCAGGTCCTTCCTGATTTTTGCCTCTATGAGCCTCGAAGAGTCAGGGCAGAAAAAGTAAGCTTTGGGTCCTACTCTGAATGGTATGTACTATATTCATGTCAGTTCTGCTACCCTAAATATCCTAAAACCAAGAGGCACAACTAAAGCCACTGGACTGTACTGGTCTCATACCTAGAGATCTACTAACGATGTATAAAGCACTAAGGATAAAAACAGCTTAATCCTCTAAACACAGGTTAAGTTTACAGGATTAAAAGTAACAATATTTATGATCCTAGCATGCTTCCTTGGGGCTGTGAGACTATACACAGAGACATAAACATCAGTTTAAAAGCAACTTTTTGAATAAACTCTGCAAAGTCTTCGCTTTACCACTGCATTTCACTTTGAACAGAGAAAGCAAGTGGCTCTCAGTCACAGTCAAGCGTCGGATACTTTCAATAACAGCAAACCTTCCTGAGGCAGACTAAATATACCACCGTTTTGGAGAATCTCTGTATCACTGCAATATCCCATGTGGAACCAAAGCCCAAAACAAACCAGTCTGCGAAATCCCCACACCATTGAAGCAGGAGTAAGAGCTCCTCTTTCCAACTGTAGATTCCCAGAGAGCTGCAACAGATACTGGCAACTCCAAACCCGTAGCAAGTGTCTGAAGACAGCCCCATCCTGTTGCCACTGCCATTGTTCCCATTCCCTGGCTCACATCAGCTTATCTGATATGTTTTCCTTTATTATAATACCTGTTAACGTGAACGTCTGCTAATTGCGCAGGGAGTTTTCGCTTGCCTGTGCAAAGAATTCATCCTCAGTTCAACCTTTACAAAACCTTGTTGCTCTTTTTTCACATTCGGAGAACTTTGGGCACTGCTCCCACTCCTACAGGGCTGATGAGATTGGGCTTGTCAGGAGACTGAATGCAACACGTTTATTCCACAGTGCTACCTGTTCTGACTCTGTGTTTTTAAACACCGTGTTACACAGAGAATTGCAAGCTCTACGGCAGTCATTACAGCGCAAAGAAAGACTACAAGGACTACTAAAGCACTAAGAACAACTGCAAGATCCAGTTACACAGTCTTCTTACGAATGAATAACATAAAAGACAAATGGGTATTTCATCCAAAGATGTCGAAACACAAAAAGGGATTAATTAAAAAATGAATATTCATGAAGTACAAACAAGCCCAGATACAGTGCAACACCTACTCACACCATCATAAGCATCAGATACCAACAGAGGCCAGACTATTTAGAGTTCACTGAAAGCCAAGGCAATATTTCATCTATAGAGTTGAAGTCACAGCTCAACTTTTCAGTGTTCAATAAATATTACAGTACAGTTCTCCCTTGAGCCATTGAATTCCTAAGATGTTTTTCTTGTGATCTACATTCAGCACTGGACAGTATTTAATGAAGGGCCAGCTAATTACCACCTACCGTTCTCACCGCTGGTGCTGTGGTGCCCGTAATAGTCTAGGAAAAACAACACAAGGCAAAGTTAAGTAAACTAAGCTACATGTTAAAATCTTATTTTAGGCTGACTTCGAAAAACATCTCAAGTTCAAAACCATACTTAGAGCTACGCTCATTAACACCACTCGTTATGTGTTTTACCAATCACCAAACCAATCACAACTCTGTGCCAGCTTCTTATTTCCTTGATATACAGTTGTTGTTTGGTTTTGGGTTTTTGTTTGTTTTGGTTTTTTTTTCAAGAAAGCACAATAAGTAATATAGTTAGCCCTAAAACATAGCTTGAAAATGCAGACCTACCACAAGGTTCCATAAAAGGCTAGATTAGGAAAGCTATCCATGCAACCATGATATCTGACAAACAGCAAATTCGCTTTCCATGGATTCCTCATACACCTTAGTCTCCACTACAATCAACAGAACTGGAATATCAGACAATTTTACCCACTTTATTCTTGCTATTGGCTTCTTTTCCTTACCTCATTTGAACTTAAATTTGATCCCATTGTAGCCCCAGTTGCATGTAAGTCCAATGTCAAAAGACACCAAGTCGTACAGCTGACAGGAACTCCTCATGCAGATTAGGGGTGGAGGAATAGGGATTTTATGACGAGACGCTCCTGCCCCACCCCTTTATTATTTCCAGTCATTAGGCAGTCCCCTCCCTGCTTCCTGCAGCCTATTAGAGCACCTCAACTGAGTCAGCAGAATGAAGAACAATTTATTTTCTACCTGCTGTAGTGTTTGGGGGGAACACTGAAGCCCCTCTCTGCCCAGGGATTGCTTTCTTAAAAATACTACTGCTAATAAAAGGCTCCGCATTTAGGCAATAACTCTAATATGCAGGCAAAGCACTTGCGACTAATCAAATCACAGCTGCCAGAGTATCTCTATATGGCCACCATCACACTGCAGGGTAGTGGAGAGAGATCTCAACAGCTTCTTTCCAAACAATAACCTCAAATACCTGGTAGCAATCTTCCTGTAGCCACATACAGTTCAGCAAGGTGAGTGGGCCCATTGCAGTGCCACAACTAAGTGATTGCAGGACTCGTGCTCCTCTAAAGCTACTTCGGGCATCTCTGTGCTACACTCAGTCACCTCACTACATGCCCAGTATTCTTTGCCTGGACATTTAGCGTATATCTAGAAAAAAATGAATCTGTGTCCAGAAAAGTTTAGAGTTTGATGTTCAAATGCAATGAGAGGGTGGGGAGGAGCTATAAGCAGTAGGTGAAACTTGGGGGTGGAAGGGTGGGGCAGCAGAGAGGGTTGTGCTCTCCTGTGTGGGCCCAGGGAGTGCTACAAGCCGTTCACCCATCCTCAGAGCTCATTTGAAAGGGATCTTGTGTGCACTTGCTCTCACAGCAGGGCCAGCAGTCACCATGTGGGAAACACAGGGCCACAAAACCCTCCCTGCCTCCTCTTTACTCTGGTCTGCAGTGACTCACTGCCTGCTGGAGCAGTGTGTTACAGTAGCCCTAAATTAGCATATACGTGCATGCTGCTAGCTTTTGGAGTGTGCAAGACCAGACTCTGGCTCTACCACACTTTCCTGCCTCTCTGCTTGATGACAGGACGTGGCTAGTACTCAGTCTTGCATCACGAGATACAAGTAGGTCATGGGAAACATGGTGGGGAAAGGTTTGGTTATCTTACACTTATTTTTAAATCAATATCATTGATATTGATGAATAATTCACTTCATGTAGCTAAAGAAAGCAACCTTGCAAACTACAGCAGACACCACCTAAATGCACTCTCCTGTGCTACAGAGGCCAGTATCAAAGCAATTCTACACAGAAGGAGAGAGGAGATATCGTCCAAGGAACTTCGCTAGAGTAAAATCCTCTTTTTACACAGGAGTCACTTCCTTCTATGCTGATGTCTATGTGATGCACAAGTGATAACTGTTCAGAAGGTCTTACACAAAATATGCAGTGTTACTATCTGGTAGTTTCCCTCTAAAGCATTTAATAACCTGCTGCTCACTCCAGTGTCACACTTTGCACAACCTTCTCAATAGATATGGAATCAAAGCAAATTGTCTCATAAATCTAAACCTGCAGCATCTGAAAGAAAGACTAAAAGATATTTCTAATGGATGTGAGTATCTCTCCCCTAAAAAAACAAAATATTTCCCTTAACTTCCGTCTTTATTAATTTGTATCTGTGTTAAAATCTTTATGAACAAATTCAGGTGGAACAGTCACAGCTGAGAGTCATTTACTTTTGCTCTTGCAAAACTAGTATTTTCATCTTTTGAAAGAATATTAAAATTAGAAGTGGGAACCTGCTTTAATTAAAAATGTCCTATCAAAGGAAAGGGTGTAGGTTATATAACTCGACTTCTCTGAGTTCTCCGAATGGATATATACACCTATATACATTTATACCATCCCAGCTCTTTCACAGCCAATACAAGACTGCCTTCATCATTGCCATACCCAAAACATGTTCCTAAAAAATTCTTTTTCTCCTCCTCTCAACCACCACCAAGTTTTGTAGCTGATGTTGTCTTTCCTTAACCACTGCTTGAGCTCAGGAATAAAAGGAGAGTTTATAACCTTCGGAATAAGAGGTAAGCAACTCAGGAGGATTACAAGAATGCTGTGAAGTTATGCAGGGAGAAAATTAGAAAGGCGAAAGCGCAGCTAGAGCTGAGCCTAGCTACTGCTGTAAAGGTTAAAAAAAAAAAAAAAAGTCTCTAGAAATGCGTGAGCAACAGAAAGAGGGTGAAGTAGAATCTTCACCCTCTAATGGATGCAGAGGCAAACACAGTGACAGAGGATGAGGGAAAGGCTGAGGTACTAAATGCCTTCTTTGGCTCAGTATTTAATGGTAAGACCAGTTGTGCTCCAGGTTCCCAGCCCCCTGAACCAGAAGACAGAGATGGGGACCAGAATGAAGCCCCAATAATCCAGGGGTAAACGGTGAGTGAAATGCTACACCACTTAGACATGCACAAGTCTATGGGGTCAGATGGGATCCAGCCAGGGGTACTGAGGGAGCTGGTGGAGGTGATCAACAAGCCTCTTTCAATTATGTATCAACAATCCTGGCTAAATGAGGAGGTCCCAGTTGACTGGAAGCTGGCAAATGTGACGCCCATCTAAAAGAAGGGCCAGAAGGATGATCCAGGGAATTACAGGCCTGTCAGTCAGACATTGGTGCCAAGGAAGGTCATGGAACAGATCACCCTGAGTGCGATCATGCAGCACATACAAGACAACCAAGTGATCAGACCTGGTCAGCATCGGTGTATGATGGCAGACCCTGCTTGCCTAACCTGATGTCCTTCTGTGACAAGGCGACCCACTTAGTGGATGAGGGAAAGGTTGTGGATGTTGTGTGTTTAGACTTAAGTAAAGCCTTTGACACTGTTTCCCACAGCATTCTCCTGGAGAAGCTGGCAGCTCATGGCCTGGGTGGGTGTACTCTGCAATGGATAAAGAACTGGCTGGATGGCCAGGCCCAAAGAGTTGCGGTGAGTGGAGTCAAATCCAGTTGGTGGCCGGTCACAAGTGGTGCTCCCCAGGGCTCAGTATTGGGGCCAGTTCTGTTTAATCAATGGTCTGGACGAGGGGATCAAATGCACTCTCAGCAAGTTTGCAGATGACACCAAGTTGAATGGGAGCGTTGATCTGCTGGAGGATAGGAAGGCCATACAGAGGGATCTGGACCAGCTGGATCATTGGGCTGAGGCAAATCATATGAGGTCCAACAAGGCCAAGGGCCAGGTCCTGCACTTGGGTCACAACAACCCCAGGCAGACCTACAGGCTCCGGGAAGAGCGGCTGGAAAGCTGCTTGGTGGAAAAGAACCTGGGAGTGTTGATTGACAGCCAGCTGAATATGAGCCAGCAGTGTGCCCAGGTGGCCAAAAAGGCCAACAGCGTCCTTGCTTGTATCAGGAATAGTGTGGCCAGCAGGACTAGAGAAGTGATTGTGCCACTGTACTCAGCACTGGTGAGGCTGCATCTCGAATCCTGTGTTCAGTTTTGGGCCCCTTGCTACAGGAAAGACACTGAGGTGTTGGAGCGAGTTCAGAGAAGGGCAACAAAGCTGGTGAAGGGTCTGGTGCACAAGTCCTATGAGGAGCAGCTGAGGGAAGTTGGACTGTTTAGCTTGGAGAAAAGGAGGCTGAGGGGAGACCTTATTGCCATCTACAGCCACATGAAAGTAGGTTGTAGCATGGAGGGTGTTGGTCTCTTCTTTCAGGTTACAAGCGATAGGACGAGAGGAAATGGCCTCAAGTTGCACCAGGGAAGGTTTAGACTGGATATTAGGAAAAATTTCTTCACAGAAAGGGTTGTCAGACATTGGAACAGGGTGCCCGGGGAAGTAGTTGAGTCACTGTCCCTTAAGGTATTTAAAAGACATATAGATTAGGTTCTTAGGAACACGGTTTAATGCTGGTGTAGGCTAATGGTTGGACTTGACCTTTATTCTATGATTCTTGTCCAAGTCACACAAAAAGGCTTTGGAATATAGTATTTGTAAAAGCTTTGTGCAAGTTGGGAACTAGAATCTCAACAGTTTTCCATTCATGCAGTAAGTTAATGATAAAAATAAGTGCATAACACTCAGATCAGTAAGTCCTTGTCATCACTAAGAAAATTTTAGCTGTCGATGGCTTTTTCACTGGTGCCTACAACGACTAGGCAATCTGCTTCAAAATAAACCACGATGTTGTAGTTCGTGCCATTGGCATTTTAGAGGTAGAAATATGTCCCTAGGATTACGATTTCAAAAAGAGTACTACTTCAAAGGTTAAGTATCTTGTTGTTTTCTTTGCATTTTTTCCTTAGTTTTTCCACCACTCAGGAAGAATTTCAAAGATAACTACCAAGCATGCAGTAAGTAAATTCATGGGTGAAGTTATCCAAAGAGCTATATATTGGCTCTTTTCAACAATCACATTTGAAGAGTAAATATTTTTATACCAGTAGTGTACCTCATATACATACTACTTACACTCTTTGCTTTTTGAAGGCTAGAGAGACTGTTACTGATGAGGGAACACATGACAGCCTCTTTAAAGCTCTGAGCAATAACGAGGAAAGTAAGAGGGAAGTCACAATTTTCCTTTGCTCTTCACCTACTTTGTAGTGCGCATCAGCATGCACATGATTTTCTGTCTGTGTCTTAATTAAAGCAAAATGGAGCAAATATAAATATCTTGCTGTTTAGAGGCAGTCAAAATTAATTTAAACTACCCTGTTGGAAGTACTAGTTTCTCCAACATGATATTCAGATAATTGTATATCTAAGTGCAACAGGTTGCATCTAGAAATAACAGCTGCATTTAACATCCCACAATTACCTTATATAGTACTTTGTCATGTTCTGATAATCCAGGACTCCAGAAATATATGACTATTGGAGGATTTCATATTATTGAAAGAGGAGAGTATCCTTGTGCCACCTTTGGGGTGAAAATGGGAGCTGGTCATCGTTTAAACACCTTGAACATAACGAGGGTTAAAAAAAAAAGGTTAAAAAAGGGTTAAAAAAACGTGCTAGAGGTGTTATAAAATGGAAGTCAGACATCATATTAGAATAAAAATACTCAGAATTAACAAATAAATCAGATTACCAGATAAATATAGTGTCAGATCTATAGTTGAGGATTTTACCTGGTTATAGCCTTTCAGTTTCTTTGTTTTCCTTTTTCTTTAAAAAAAAAAAAAATCCATAAGCTACAAAATCTACACAGACCTCATCCTGCTGATCTAACAAGAGAGCAAGCAGTCCAAGTCAAATTCCAGTCACACAATGGACCTAAGCTCGATAATCTCTGCACACAAGAAGATTTACCATGGTTGAAAAGTGTCACTTCCTTCCCCATGGCATCAGATTTCAGTCTCTGAAAAATTCAGCTTTGGCTTGGTACTTTTTGACCTGCCACTAATTTAAAGCAACTGCCTGTTATTTAAACGAACAAACAAAACAAACAACTAACTTTCACACTAACACAATGGCATTTTATTTTCATGTTATACATACAACATATTCAATAGACCTGTCCTTTAATATTCTACGAGATCCTTGATGTTTTATATCACAGAAGATCCAAAAAGAAAAAAAAAATCACATAAATCCAAGTCAATATATTTAGATCTTTTAGTACTGTGTGGCCTTTTCTTTCTTCTCTAACCAAAACAGCCTGCTGAAACAAATCCACAAAATGTTTCGAATCATCTAAAACATGACAAGGGGCACAGGTTAGAGAAGAAAACGAAAATTTTTGTATCATCCATTTGTAAGCAGGAAAGACCTTAAATCTGAATCCGAATTTAAATTCCTGAGAATGAAAGGTACAAAATCAGTTACTGGAGAGATCACATTAGCAGAGTGGGGCAGGGCGGATTATATTTTTGTTTAAGGCACTATTCTGATTATGACACACATGAAGGAGGACTCCTGCCTTCAAAAGACTATTAAGAAACTTGATTAAAAATGATCCCACATGCCTCTGACACGTTTTGGACAGATAAAGATCTCACTCTTCCTACTCACTCACTGGAAGAAATTCGGCATATTTGCCATCCAAAAATAATCAGTAAAATATTGGCCCAGCTGCTCCCTGTATACACAGTCCTGCCTTCAGTTTTGTTGCAACAGAATTTCCAATACTTGTTTCAAAAAAACAGTAGCACACAACCTTTATATCTGACTTCCGTTGTGCACTGTAGAGCTGAGCACCTAGCAACATCTCTCTTCATCTTTGCAGGAACAGTCCGAGGTTGTCTGACCTTTCCAGATTCATTCAACACTTCAGAAATTGTTTGAGCAGCTTTTTCCCTTCCCTAACCTCATCAGACCACAGGTATGAGGAATACCAGCACCAGCCCATGTCAGCTAACTAGCCAATAATTCCTTGGGCATAAATGTGGCAATACACACAGTCCAGCACCTTTACAGGGAAATGTACAGCCAATATGAATCTGAACCAATTCCCAGAATATCAGGAAGTCACCTCATGTCACCAGCTAATTAAGGGGGTAACTTCACCTATAGTCAGCCTGAGAGATGTTTGAGTCCTAACAGAGGCCTTAAAGATTCACAGCTAATTGCTTACAGTATCATGCTATTATATTTAGCAGAGCTCATGTGACAGGTCACAAATGGGTATTTCCAAAAAAAGAAATTGTTGTTGACCTACCTGGGTCTTAAATAGAACAATTATGCTGATCGTGAATCACTTTGAAAAATTCAGCTGTTACATCACTGGGCATCAGCTCCTTCCTTAAAAAATAGCACCAGTAACTCTGAACTTCTGCTCCTCTTTGTTATTTTTGACTAATAGCTGGCAAGCCACTTGAGAAAAGAAAAAAAAAAAAACAAAAACACTCTCTTCCCCAGTGCTTTTACATTGCCTTTCACCATCACATCACAGGCAAGATTGTGAGGTATTGCTGCAATGCAAACAACAACATGAACCAGTTTTAAGAGGACAGGAAAATAAGCCCTTCCTTCCCCCAGATAAGAAAACAAACGAGTCCATCAAATGAGTCTATCATGGAGAAAACTCAAAAGCCACCAAGGTAAGATCATCAAGCTCGGCAAGCCTAGGAAGAGCACAAGATGCATGGGCGATGTTGGATCCTTGGAGCCAGGTTCCAACTCAAACACCAACATTTGTCTGACTTTCCTTCAAATCAAAATATTGAGCTGCTTAAGATTTGGGCAGCCTGAGATTGTTCAGTGGCTTGCTCAACAGGCCCAGATTTCTTAAAATGGACTTCCTTTCCTCAGCTCATTGTAAGTCATTCTAATTTTCTGGTTCTACTGCCAAAAACACACATCATCACCACACCTTGGGTGAGTAAAGCTCAGGGCCCAGTGCCAAGTGTTGCAACTACCAAAAAACAGTTGGTGAAATACATCAGGCACAAACTACGCTGCATCTGTTACGTTTTCCTGGAGCTGTAAAAATGATGCTTGAAAAATCTTTAAAATAGTTTCTAAAATATATTTATCAAAGAAATTTTAATCAAATTTTTAGAACCCTATTTCATTATTGTTTAAATATAAACTTAAGAACACAATTGTACTGTCAAAGTGTCTTCTTCCTTCTTTGCTCACAAAAAACTATTGCCACCTTACTGGCGAGACATAACATCAGATTATGCTAACCAAGAGCAAAAAAAAGGTGAAAAACTGCCTTTCTGGTTAAAAGGACATAGTTGAAAATGCAAGTTTTACAAGTAACTGAGGAAGAAAAGAGTTGTTGTACTTGATCACCTTAGGTCCGTGAAAAGGAGTTGAAAAGTTTACTGCTAACAATTTCCTCTTATGAAGGGAGACTTTATTGGTCTGATTCATATTGCAGCAAAGCTTGACAGGAGATACCTGCTAGTGTTATCTCCTGTTAATTGAACTGATGCATAGAAAAAAATAACGTCTTAGAGGTAACAAAGTATGATGTTATCTCCTGCTTAGTAAACAGAGATCTGTAAGACTGGATGACAGAGACCCATTACCTTCTGACCATGGCACATGAGAGGGAGATACAAGGTGCCACAGTCCCAGGGTAATGTGGGCATACTGCCAGCATACAGATGAATGTACTTTCTGATTTTTTTATACTCACGCCAGTGTAATGAATGGGATGACTGCAAAGGGGAACAGAAAAAAACTGATGAAAATATAGATACACTGCTAGCCAGGTGCTAGCCAAATGCTGCATTCTGAGTTGCTGAATAAGTACTTTGGTATTTACAAGCACCAGAATTTGGGCTTGTAAACCTCTAATCATACGAGCCATCCACACTCTTACAAGCAGAGTTTCCTTCCATTTTTGTTCTTCCAACGTTGAAGTGGCAGCTTTTCTTTTATCCTTCCTCAAAGGTCATTAACAAAGCCCATGGATGCCTCTGTCCCCCTCA
This sequence comes from Pampusana beccarii, assembly GCA_013399365.1. Taxonomy (NCBI): domain Eukaryota; kingdom Metazoa; phylum Chordata; class Aves; order Columbiformes; family Columbidae; genus Pampusana; species Pampusana beccarii. Next base: position 157,097 of record VWYH01010054.1, read on the forward strand.
ATATTTGATTTCTCGGTATCAGCAGCAAGCAGCATATATTCCCAGATGAACTCAGTAGCTTAGCTGAGCTGAGTCCATACAACTCAAAAAAATAACATACTTCAATGATTGCATCTCTAAGACTCTTATTTTTAATAAGATTATACATACATGCTTAATATTTGAATGGCAGCTATTACACTGTATCTATATTGGTATATACAAGAGAAAACAAGATCTAAGAATGACCAGGTAAATGTATTTTCTTGAAAAAGACATTTATCTAAAACAAGTATGAAAATCTCATGAACACTGTATTTTGAAAGGCAATAGGAATAAAACTGTAGCAGCAGCCACACACCGACCATCATAATGTTGCAGAATTCAAAGGAGTTGGTGTCACAAGTTTTGCTGCCATCATGAACATCTGTGAGCTCGCAGTAGATTAATAAATGAAGACATGGTTATGGTCAAAGGCTAGGCTGTTAAACTGTTTTTCCAAACTCACTAAGCGTAGGATTCAAAACCTTGAGCGCTATCCTCAGCTTCAAGATCTGCTTGGTAGGTAACAGTTCAGAGGGAAGTTCAGCAAAAATGGATGCAGCCAAATGATATTTATCAGACAGCTGACAGAAAAATCAGCCTATTATATGTTGATCACTGTGGGGTGGTCTATCAACAATGAAAACTCAGTGCAATGACAGCCAAACAGGTAAGTTCACTGAAGGTTAGACTTCTACCTAAGAGATAAATACTGAGAAAACAGATGATGTCATGTGCAGTTCTTCAATTATTAGACTTCCTTTACCAGGTGTAAAAATTTTTGGTGTCTGGTTGACTCCTTACTGTCATGAGCAGAGATCTGCAAACAAGGCGAGGCTTTGCTTAATCTCTGCTTTAAAGACCACATGCTACCAAGATTTGCACCCAAATCCAGCATGAACATTTGTGGGGTTGAAATCTCATTCTTATATGGCTGTATACGCAGACAGGTCCCTATAGTTCTATGACTGCCTTTCCATTCCCTAAAACAGTGGAGAGAACTTTTAAAAGTAATCATGATTTGTCAATGACTTCAATGTGATAACCAGCATTAGACTTGAATAAAATACTTTTTTTTTTTAACCAGCTAACGTGTGTTTATTCTGTATGGATTCATGTTCTCTGAATATTTGTTAATCCATTACCAAAACATTTGTATTTATCCTTCCGATAAGATTTGTCAAAATATACTTTAAGAAAGTTTTGATGACTGAGGTGCCGAACAGTTTTTAAATCGCTTCCTTCGTTCCACAGCAGTTCGCAAAGCCTGAAGAAGTAAATCTTTATTATTCAGGATGTTGTAGTTGCACAGGTTCAGCAACTTGTTGAAATTCTCTTCAGTATATGTAAGCAGACCAGTACCATAGGGAGCAATAGGGTGGGACACATCTACTCTTCCCTGCTTCATCTCTGTGTGACTACGCTCCACATCTGAAGTAAAAACAGCAAAAGTTCAACATAGCAATGTTACTGAAGGGGAAGACTCCTACCAGATAATGTAAAATACACAGTGACAGTCACAAGAAACTGAATTCCCTCAGGAAGATGGTTCAAGATTTAATTACTGTATAGATAATACACCTGCTGCACTAATAAAATCCAGTACTTTGCTGCTTGACTACAGTCACAGCTGATCCAGAATTGACTGGCAGAACACATTTTCTGTACAAAATGCTTTCCTCTCTAAAGTTTTACACAAGAATATGTCACTTTTGCAGATCTGGAATTTTGTATTTTTAACTTTTCCATGGGGTACTGTGATCAGAGCTGCTTATCTACCAACTGGTAGCTAATTATACCAGGAAGCTCCTGAATTGGGAATTCTCCCTCTCAGGTGGCTGGGATTTTAAGCACATGCAGTAGGACAAATAAGAAGATGATGAACTACATGATGTCTTTTCCAACAAGCTCATACAGTTCAGTTTTTGAGGAAAGCTTCCCGGATCCAAGAATTCCATATTAATTTAGTATGGACACCATACCAAATTTGCAACAAGAAAATTGAAGCTGATACACGCAAAAGTATCTGTAAACTGAAACTGAATTTGACAAGTAATTTTTCTGGTGATACAAAGAGATGATTACGTGTTCTGTTGCTGAACTAGAGTAAATAACCTGGCAACTTTTCAAAAATGACAGATATCAGAGCATCTTGTTATCCTGGCAAATCCTTTCCTCATTATATGTTTTCAGCACCTTCTATTCTCAGTTTTTTTCATGTAAACAAACAAGAGGATCTGGCTTTATTAACAAAGTAAACACAGTATCTCATTACAAGACCATTAAGTGACAGTGTTATTTACCAGTGGATGTAACTTTTTAGCTGCCTGCTGTCCTGGATGCCAGATAATGGGTTTTGCCTCAAGCTACAGCTATTCACGCATTTAATTTTGACACTCTTAAATTCAATCTCTGATTAGTTGACCAACACTATATTCATCACAGCAGGGCTGGGAATATGATAACTTAGCCAACTGAGAAGCTTGACAGCCTCTCATTTCATAAAAGGGATTGATTCAATGGATAAACTGGATGTGGCTACCTCAAAAAAATGATTGATTAATGCTGTTAACTTACTTGGTGCCTTGTATTTTTGGAAGGTATCACACACCAGCGGGAAATAGACCAAGACTGGTGCCTCTAAGCTGTCCTCAAACACATAGCACTCCTTCAGGTGTTCCCGGTCCTCCTGGCTCAGCTCCGTGCTAGGGAATGGGATCCCCTGCTCCACACAGTACTCTGAGAACATGTCCAGTGGCTGGTTCAACATAGGAGAGTTGCAACACAAAGAGAGGTTGAAATAAGGTTACCAAGCCCTATAACTGACATTTTGCTGCTCTAGGCAATCTGGGATTGATTTATATGTTTACAAATAAGGCTGACTACGGACTAGAACAAGCGTACCCTCTTGATTTTAATATATCCTGGGTAATAGAAATTTGGCTGATTTGCTGACACTGTACATTTTAAAACCAAGATTACTGTTTTCTGAATTTTATATGAAATTCAGATCATTTTTGTGATTTAGTGGGAGCAGTAAAGGATTTGTATAAGGAAATTTTGATTACACGTGGTATCTCAGATCAATGGTTCTTGTATGTTTGCATTCAGTACCTCTAACAATCAAAGTCTTCATGTCCTCCTGCTAATAAGTTACATACATTTCAATCAAATACACCCGTCAATGATTCTTCAAACACAGGAAAACAAAAACTTGACTGAAACTTATGCAAACACCAAGAGTCAAACCTAAAAGAAAAACTTCAAATTTTCATTCAAAAATAGTAAAATTATGTTTTAACTAATTGCACTGTAAAAGTTAACTAACTATTGAGGAACTTGGTACCACAATGACAAATCTGCAGATACACAGAATAGGTAATCTGTGTGTCTGTGTGCGTCCCTAGAAAGCTACTGAAAATAGCCCCCATAAAGACAGTGACATTATGGTCACAGTTTTGAACAGTATCCATTATATGATCATTTAACTTAAAAAACCACAGACTGTTTTGGGGGAAGCAGGGGGGAAGAAGAGGAGAAATGTGGTAATTCAGCTGCTGGAGTCATACAGATAAAGAATCGGTATTTCAGAACATCGCTACTTCAAAGCATCACCCGAGTCTGTGATCCTCCGCTGTAATTTAAATGCAAAATGACATCCACTTCTCTCTCTGGCCTCAGAATGGGCGGACAGCTGGTATTGATGAAGAAAGCTGTATCTATCAGCTTGAGGTAGTCACCCGTTTCATTCAGCTGGTTGGGAGAAGAATCAAGCACAGTGTCTGAAAGTCAAAAACATATATTACCAATTAATTATTGCAGGAGCAAGTCCATTTTTTTCCAAATTAGCACAACAAGGATAGAAACAAAAGACAGCCCACACTTACATTAGTCTTTGACACAAAGCCTACAGTTAAATATTTGTCTTTGACAAGTATCTCAACTCTGAGATCAGTAAGATCTGCATTTTCAGCTGGTGTAAATTTGTGGCTATTTAGCTTCAGTAGGAACTGTAAGTCATTCTTGTGTGGCATTCCTAAGAAGAACAGAATTCAAGCAAGTCTGCTGTGGCTTCTCCGAGACAGAAACAAGACCAGCAGTAAATCATCTGGGGGTCAGCAAAAACAACTCCATAGACATATTAATCAAATAGTATTAATCAAAATTTGCCTTTATGCTAAAACCTATCAAATATTTGCCCTCAGCAAGTTTGAGAGTTCAAATCACTTTCAAAGATGCATCTAAAAAATTAACTATTACCTTTCCACATGCAAAACCTCTCATTTTCTAAATACTTGTTATGTAGCTGCAAGCCCTTGAGGAAATTATGGTAAGTTGAAACCACTGGTCGTCCAGTCATCATGTCACGAAGAGCATTGGAAAGGAAACCTTTGGGAATGGATAAGGAAGTCGTCTGCTCATGAGGCTTCTTGGGCTGAGCAGGGTGTTCCTCTGTAGGAAGAACGAGAAGAGGGTATATGTTCACGTTTGTTTAGAGTGCTTCTCTAATACTAACAAGGAAAGGAGGACTGAGCAGCCAAACCACCATCTGTGATGGAGTACATGCACTGGCATGCAGACAGCTCTCAGCAGAGGTGGGTTTCAGTGTCACAGCATCACCTTTTTGTTCCATGTTTGGCCTCTCCGTCCCCCGAGGACTCATGGTAACCTTCTCATGACTAACAAAACTCCCTGTGGATACTACACCATGAGCAGCACAACTTTTTTTCCTGTTTTCCAGCACAACTATTTCTCTTGTTTTTCCTTCATTCCCAATTCCTGTGTCCTCTAATCCAGAAACAGGACACAAAACCTTTACCAAATTTCACATTTCAGAGAGGTGTGAAGGCAATGAAGATGCAAGTGAAAAGTAATCCAAAAAACTAACCAATGTCGTGTGCAGTGTCTCGGGTCCATCTGTGCCAGAAGTCCTCTGAATGACCAGAGAGGTAGACAGCATCCATAAAATTCTGGGAAAATATATTACTCCACATTCCTTGAAAGTTTAAAAAAAAAAAGCCACAGTTAATGTTACTTTGAATTTTTAGAGCACAGCTAGGTCAACCTACTTGGATTCAACCTCTGGTCATTTAAATTTGCACTGTTTAAGTTATAAAATGTTACGAATTTTAGTATGAATATCAAATCCCATGCCATTCTACATAATGTCTTGTTTATGACTAGGCAATTTTAGAAACCTGTCTGTTTAAAAAAGTCAGACTGTGATTTTAGATACTTCAAAAGATCAGTCCTAATGTATGTATTCTGTTTGGGTCTAACCTAAGTAGTTCAGCAAATTAATTGCATTTATCTCAAGAATTTACTTTTGTCACTTTTGACTGGTTCATTTGAGATTTAAATTTCATCAGATACATTATCTGTTGTACTAGTATTGCTGCTGGCAGACCAGTCGTTATTAGACGTGAACTCTGTGTAGCCAACTATGTGGTTATGAAAGTGAGTTTTTTCGGAGAAAAATCACCTTCCAAGAAGCAGATGCGAGACTCTGGGATCTTCTTCATCAGGTGACCCATGAAGAACTCACTCCCAAAATCTTCTGAATGAACAAAGGCTCCATATTTCAGGAAACCCACCTCATAAGGTGTGAACTCCACCCACTCTGCAGATGAGGCATCAAGAAGGACTTATTGCAGCCACCTGAACACAGCTGAAAGTAACAGCTTAGAGAATCAAAAGCTAGGCAGGAATCTCAGTAGCTGAAAGAGTCTGTGAGGAGTTGATAGGGAAGAGAAAGAGCAGCAGTGGTAGCTCTCAAAGCTGCCACAAAAGGCATTTCTGCCCCTCACAGGGCAGCATCTTTGCAGCTTGTATCAGAATGCATGCTTTTCATCCAAGTCAAAACTCGAATGTGAAGACAAGGAAAAAGAAATTATTTGAAATATTTATAGCTTGGGCTGATGGTAAAAGCTTTTGGCATTCATCTGGCATTAAAAGGAAAGTCCTTAGATTTCTATAATTGTGTATAATAAACATTACCTTTAAAATCCAAAGTGCTATAGTCATCCTTGACATTGAGGGACAGGTATACGGGCAGAGGATTCTGCCCCTCATTTACTGCCAGTTGCTGATCAGAGAGTTTGTGAGTACTTTCCTATTTATGAAGAACAGAAGTCATCGTAAAAGATTAACATGATGCATGGACTAAACACAGTATCTAATCATGGACTATCAATGAAACATCTTCTAAAGCTCAGCAGATTTTGTTCTGTGTACTTTGGTTGTTCGACCACACAAATATGTTCATGTGTTCTCTGTCATCAGTCTTGACAAATCACTATCACTAATGCTTCCAGAAATTTTGGAATAGGGGATGGAGCAAAAACGTGAGAAATTTGTTTGTGCAGCCTCTAGGATATAATTTGCTTTAAAGAAGGATAAAGATATTCTGTGATTTTGTGATTTAGCTACCTTGGAGGTGCTGCAGATAAAAGCCAACCAAGGCCCATTTTATGCAATACAGAATCACAGAACAGTTGGGGTTAGAAGGGACCTTGGAGATCATCTAGTCCAACCCACCCGCTTAAAGCAGGTTCACCCAGAGCAGAGCACACAGGAACACGTCCAGGCGGGTTTTGAATGTCTCCAGAGAAGGAGACTCCACAACCTCTCTGGGCAGCCTGTTCCAGTGCTCTGGTACCCTCAAAGCAAAGAAGTTTTTCCTCATATTCAGATGGAACTTCCTATGCTTCAGTCCGTGCGTGTTGCCCCTTATCCTATCATTGGGCACCATTGAGAAGAGTCTGGTCCCATCCTCTTGACACCCACACTTGAGATATTTGTAAGCATTGATAAGATCTCCTGTCTCAGCCTTCTCTTCTCCAGGCTGAACAGACCCAGCTCTCTCAGTCTTTCCTCATAAGAAAGATGCTCCAGACTCCTAACCATCTTCATAGTCTGCTGCTGGACTCCCTCCAGTAGTTCCTTGTCCTTCTTAATACAGCTTTTTTTGCTGCTATGGCTGTATATTACTATGCCTGACCTTAGCTCTGTCAGAGCCACCTCTCCTCTGTATGTTACTGGAATGCTTATTTGACCTCAAATTAAAGATGGAAAATCAGTTTATTGACACCTTGACTCTTTAGATGCTCAGACATTTCCCCTAGGTGCTTATATTTTAGGGTTATCATGTTATTTTTCTTCTAAAAAGCCAAAGCAAAGACAAACCTCTCAGAAGTTTTGACAGCCTTTCCTGTACCTGAATCCAGAAATTCAGACATGAAAAGTTAGAAATTCTCTGGAATAAGGGATGGATATATAATACCTCTTCATGTAGCATGCTGTCAATGAAGAGTCCCCAGAAATCTGCAAAAGACAGCTTGTGCCCTTCTTCCTTCCTTTCACACAGCTCCTCTTCATAGTATTTCATACGATCCAATGAGAAACACTGCAGCTTGCTCTTGGTCACATTTTTCCGGATATCACAAATTGGGCCTCTGAGATCCTTCTGTGACCAGTTTGCATCTTCATATAACTTTGCCATGGTCCTGGTAAAAAACATAGTGTGGTTTGTCACTGGTACATGAAAACTCATGGGATTATATCAGATATGAGCATTTTGTTTCAGGTTACACAAAGCTCTCGTTCTTCAACTTTTACGTTGGAAGACCAGTTCAAAGGTCTGGCAGAATTTAGACTACACAATGATTTTTTTTTTTGCTGCAGGGAACCATTCAGAATAATCCTAGCTTGTTTCTGCTCAGAATCAAGAGAGTAATAAAGGAACACCCATAACTTACGTTTTTACTAGAATTACCCTTTGACTGTCCAGGTTCAAGCCACAGTTCCTGTTTGAGGCCAGTTCCCTCAGCTGTTTTAGAAGCTGTGTGAAGCATTAAGCAGGAGTTTAGCAGCAAACATTGCTCTGGATAAGTGCGAGAGCCCCCCTCCTTGGGCATGCAGCAGACAAGTCACCTCAGAGCCTTGGCACACACAGGGCCATTCTGCTTGAGACTTCAGTTTCCGGAGTTCAGGTAGATTCCAGTCAGCCGTTTTCATCCCCAACCCACTGCCTCTAATTCTGTCTCATATGCCTTTTTAGAGCAGCCCTCCGGAAGCAAAACATTTTAAAGCTCTAGCCCTCTGCAAGTCATGCGAGAAAGTCAACATTGTGTGTGTGACACTCCATGTTTCTCATGGCTTTTTGTTGAAATTCTCTCTTTCAGAGCTGCATAAGAGTTGAGTCCAACAAATGTATTACAAGATGATTTCTGAAGTGTTACTGACAATCAGATAACCCAATGGATACACAAAGGAAGGGAAAATAATATTTCCCTACTTTCGTTTCCTCGTTGCTCTCAAGCATGCTTGGGGGTCAGGTCTGTGTCCTTTCAGAGATTCAGTTCCTCATGTCTCCAGCTACATTGTTTCTCTTGCCTTTTTGCAGCATCTTACCTGCCTCATGATTAACGTCTGATTTGTCTACATTGGCAATCGAAAGGTTTACTTCTCCCCCAGAAAGTAATCCCCATTTCTTACATTCCCAAGAAAACACCAGGTTTTTGGCCTACCAGGTCCTGTTTAGTCCCTCATTCATAGCTACGAAGGACTTTGCCTTCAAAAGGAAACATTGGAGCACCTCTGCCCCCTACTTAACATAAGAATAATTTCTGCCAGATAACTCTGGAAAAGGAAAAATGGAGCCAAGCCATAAGGATTTTTCATCCAAAAAATGCACATTTTCCCTACATTCTCTGTGTCAGGCATTGAGTTTATGACAGAGACAAGTCCAGCCTCCAGGGGAACTTGAAATCTATGGCATGGCAGAAAGGCACATATCTGAGCCACAGAACAGCTGCGGGTGGGTTTGTCACCTACGCTGAAGTGCAGGGAGATAATGGTAAACCATCCTGCCTTGTGCTCTTTTCGTTTCTGTGCAATTATAGAAATACAGTGGTTCTAATTCAATTTGTCTCTTATAGCTAGAGGAGATAAGGGCTACCAGACTGAGTGGTGTCATGAAGTGGGTGAGCAACAAAAGGAAGCCCAAGACTTGAGTCTCAGCATAATGCTGAGTAAAATAAGTCAGCAAGGTAACATGCTTCACCAGGTTATCAGTCTGCTAAGACAAACAGCAAGCACAAGCACAACCTCCCTTACCATGTTGTGGCAGATAAACCACTGATGTATGAGACACAGTCCAAAACACCTAACTCCTGGAGACCCAGAAGACTGCCAAACAGAGATGTCACGGACCGTATTCCCCCTCCTGTGGTCATGACTGCTACCACTGGCACCTGCTCAACACACAAAGGCACAGAAATGCTCATTACCAGAAAAAATAGAGAAATGATGGGTATGCAGAAAAAGTAATAGAAACACCCTGATTCATGTAGGTTTGGACTCAATTCACTCTCATCATGGCAGTGCTTAGGTGTGTGTTTGGGTTGAATAAGCTCTGGTGAGACTTAACATATGCCGAAAGCACCTTCCTGATCCATGATGCTTTGGTAAATCAGAAGCTGTAAGCATGGCTCTTGTATGACATAATCTGTCCTGAGATTTGTAAAGATTATTTCCTGGATGTTTTTCGTTTTTCCTCACTTCTTTCCCTCAAAACACACTTTAAAATCCTGAGTAAAACTGAGTTCAGAAGAGCAGAGCAAAAGCTGTCTGCATAATTTTTTTTCTTCTAAATTTAAATACAACAATTAGTATTCTCCAGGCAGATGGTAGCAAGCTTCATAGATTTATTTTAACATTCTCTTTGTCACCTAGATTACCTCCCCCTTCCCTGACATCAATGCTATGTGCAATTTGGTCTTTTCTCATGGATGCAGCAATTCTGTAAGCCATCCTCCCTTTGCCCCATAGGTAGCCCTTAACAAAAAACTGAGACAACATATTTATTCAGTTTTAGGAACATATCTTGCCATTACCTTTAATCTTGTCTTCATTGCGTTTTACCCCATCATCTTTAATCCTGTCTCCATTGCATTTTACCATCTACTTTGGGAGTTCTGGTTTTCGTTTCTTAATTAATGGAATGCTTTATTCTCATTTGATAATAACAAGTTGTTTTCTACTTGTTATTTAAGTTTATGAGCACTTTGTTGGCAGATGCTGTCCTGCACACAGCATCACGGGATGGGTGTGCTGGGAGCCAAACAGAGCAGTGGAGGAAATCCCATACAGGCATATTGTCCCAATTGCAGAAGGGTGTCTCCTTGACTCTTGCCCCAAGCCCCACATCTCCATAGGAGATTACTGTCTACCAGTAACAGAGCAGCTACCTTTGAGCCCAGGGATCCCCAGGAGAGGAGAAAGCAACAGGTAACACATCGAAAAACACACAAGACAGATGCTGTTGCACCAGTGTGCTAAGGGAGAGTCACAGCCTCCCCCTCTGAGCCTTGTGCAGCAGAGAAGGGGAGAGGTGCCAAACTGAGGAGAAATGGTCTCTGTCCCAGCAATCAAATTTCATCATGCTTGGTTGTACACACATTCATCTCAACAAGTACATCCTTTGGGTGCCCCTGAGTGAGACTGGAGGTTGGCAGAGAATAAAGGAGCTACAAGTGACCTCCTGACGGTTCCTCTTTTATCCTCTGTGCCAAAAGTCCTTGGATATGGTCATAGGTACAAGTGACAGTCTGGCCTACACATTTTAGTCTAGAAGATGTGGAAGAGCTGTATGGGTAGTCATGCAAGTACATCACATTCACTTTGTTCAAAGTGAGACAGAACACCTTAAGTTCTGAAATGCTGTCCCACATACCTCATCCTCCTGCAGGTCTTCATCTAGTTGAAGAATATTTTTCAGAGCAGCTGCAACCACCTTCTTCCTTTTACAGATGAAATCCTGCTCCTCTGCGCATAGATCAAACCCCAAACGCAAATCTAAATTCTTGCAACTAGAGCATAAGAACAGAACGAGACATGTTACCTGCAGGTCATTTCTAGAGGTACAGATTGAGACATCAAGCGAAAATAGCAACAACAATAAACCAGTTAAAAGAAAGGTTACTTCCTTGCACAGGGAAGTTCCTCTCTACAGATGAAAGAAGGTGTATGTATATCGCAAGCCCTATATTTCTGCCTTCCTGTGGAGATTTTAGACCAGAATCATGTCCTGAACTATTTCATGCAATCATGAGGAAGTTAAAATGAATCAAATTCCCTGCTGATTAAAATCAAGAAACATAAAGGAATACAAGCTGTTTCACAATTAGCTCTGAAATCTGGACACCTCTCCATGTTCTCTTGCTCTGTATTTGTTTCCTGAATAGCAGGGTGGGCCTAAGAAGTTACATAAAATTAAAACCCTTTAGGCAAAATGAAACCCTAACCTGATCCTAATACCCACTAAGGCTTATCTTTGCTGAGAACTTGTGCTGTAAATACTTGAATCAGAAGATGCCTCTTAAGTGGATCCCTTCATATCTGTACATGATTATGACCACCACGTGCATCATTAGTTCTATAGCTTACGTTTTCACAGGGCTACTGTTTTGGGTTTTTTTCAGCCAAAAGGTTATTTTGTCCCTTTTGTGACTCATATTTACTATTCAGTAAAACCTCTGATTTACCATCTCACTCTGCAAATTAGTGCTTGTAATGTAGCTTACTATACAGTGGGGGGTAATGTTGCCCTTTGGAAAATCACTGCAAGCAAGCTAATTACTGTCCACTTGTTCAATTGAAAAACGGCCTGCAGAGGACCAATAGATGGTAATTAACAATATTAGAAACATGTTAGAAATGTGTTACACATTGAAAACATTGTGAACAGTTATACTCCATGACTACCTACCATTTATTCTCTGCTGAACTCCTACCAACCAGTTCAAAAGCGTGTATCATTTTAATAACTCTTTCCCACATTTTAGTCTTCTTTAACCAATTACAATCTTTATTTCTGGTTTTGAAATTAGCTAGTTTAAGCTGTAACTTCTTTCTGTCTAAAGATGATACTATGAAAGGATAAGAGATGGCCTAAGTCATAATTCAAAAGAAATAAAAGATTTACCCATCTTCTTCCTTCACAGACACCTCATAAGATTCACCCTGAGAATCAAGAATGAAAATATCATAAATTTTAAATAGAATTGAAAGTTTGCAAAAGCAAGTTTATAGTATGAGTAATTATTGAGATATATAGTCTAGTGATAAATCTTTGGTCTATTCTCAGGCCTTCTGCACGCACGCACCACTAGATCCTGCTTTTAAAATATTTCTAAACTAATCAGCAATTCTGTCCATACTACTTTTTCCTTGAATATATACAGATATACTTTCAAGTGTATGCAGACCTGAGCATGCATATACTACACTATAAATTATTAATAACAGACCAGATATCACATACATATAGCTTGTTGAAATAATTCCAAATGCTGTCAAAGGTTACTCACTCTCATCACTGTCACTTCCTTTCCCAAGTCCAGAGGAGGCAGAGGCACAGCCAGGGGATTAGTTACATCCATTTTTCTACTAGTTGAGCCATGCTGAATTAAAGTGGGAAAAAAATTATTATAATGGGTAAAATTTACTAGACGAAGGCTAATTCATCAAGTTTCTCCCAAAAGTTACTTTCGCTGTAATCACCACCCATAAGCAAAACATACACCACAGAAAAAATGCTCCTTTGGCAGAGTCATGTGCAGTCTGGGTTGACTGTGCTTGATGTAGTGGAACTTTGTGGTTTTGCTGCCTTCCTGGCTGCAACAAGAACCTATGGAAACATCCTGGGTTTCTTCATAGGATCCTTTCACTGCTAACGTGAAGTCTCTTCCTAAGAACAAGGAGCAAACCACAGAGAAATGTTAACTGCATCTAGCTCTGAAAAATAACAAATAAAAATGCCTCAAGTAAAGTTTCAGCCTCAGTGCAGTCAACATTATTTTGGGCCACAATGTTTTCCTCTCCCATAATCAGTGTGAGCAAGAAACAGATGGAATAAGCAGCAAAAGGCCGGGGCAGCATTGCAGCTTATTCCCTGACGAGTGACGGAGAGCATGTGTTGGACCAGGGTTCACAACCCCAAGTTTCTACCATCATCGTTCCACTCCTGATAGTTGTGTCTCCCCTCTTCTACTTTCTGTTCTCATCACAGGTATTTCTGTTTCATCACACTGCACTGATGTTTCTGAGTCTCCCAGCCACCTCCACAGTTTCCCTTAAGCTACACAGTCATGCTATCTCCAGAGGATTGTCACTATTAGTAAGTAGGTTATCCATTAAATGCCTCAATCCTCAAGCAACCCTGATGCAAATGGAGGATGCTAAAATGGATCAAGTCTTTATCTAGATGCAGCTGCATCTTCTATAGCACAAAAAGCAGTGACAAACTATTCAAATCAATAGCCTCACTTGTGTAAGGGGTCTTCATTTGTGTATCATCCACCTTTACTTCCAAACAGGAAACTTCACGAGACTGAAAGAGATAAGCAATAAAATACTTGTCATAGAAACTGTTCAGGATCCTCACCAAGCATCTAGGAGCCCTGTAGAGACACAGGCTTGGCCGTGATGTCCTGTGAACATGAGGAAATTGCAGAGGCTGATTTTCAGCTTGTATAAATCATGCAAACAATACTGTGGTCAATGGAGCTAAGATAGTTGGGCATCTGTCCCATTATATTTAAATATCATTAAAATCCCCAACAGTTAACACAAGAAATGTTTCTCCCCATCTAGACCATGCATTAACTTCGGTCTACAGAAGAGTGAGCTGAAGGACAGCTACAGCTTTGCAGAACAACTGAACAGATGGACCTGTACTTTCATGCCTTTGGGATGAAGCTGAAACTTCCCAAGAGATTGCTGCATAGGAGGAAGTAGCAGCACAGGGGAATTGTACAGTACTGTGGAATGGTGTGAAGAGAGCCTTCGGCTCCAACATTTCGTAAGAAACTCTGCACTGACACTGGATTCACTCCCTTCCCAAGCTTCCTCGTTACTGACATTTCATTAGTGAGCAGCTCATCGGCATTGTGACAGAGCTCTGGTCCAAGTCTCTCCCAACACAGAATGTACTACAAACATGACTAAATTCAAAAAAGTACAACCACGCCAGTACCTTATCTGAAAAAGAGTAAAGCCTGTACCTAAAGGCATAGTTCTTCCAACTGCATCCCTCAGTTCTTTCCTACTGTAAAAACGTAAGCATAAAAAAAAATAAAACAATTACCACTAGTACGCCATTAGTAATGATGTTTTCAGATGCACCTGGGCTGAAAAGCAAAAAGGAAAAGGCTTATTTAGGGGTTTATGAACAATAATCTTTTAAATGCAAATAGATCTCTGAGCTCAGTTTTTCTAGCTTCCAAGTGCCATCAGCACTTCCACCTTTCACCTGAGTTTCACACTTGTTACCAGGCCACAGTCCCATAACCCCTAGAGACGCTCTCTGTTTCTTACCTCCTCTGATCAGCATCATCTGTCTTTAGGCTGAATTACAAAATAAACACCCACCCTCAGCTATAACTAGTGAGATTGTCACTCAAGGAGGCATTTCACCAGATTCAGGAGAGAAAAGCAACCATGAGGAAGATGATGAGATGGAATGTCTGAGTACAGGTACATGGAGCAACTTCTCCCATGTTGCATTATCACTCTCTAAAATGTGAAATTTTCTGATGGCAAATTCTGTAACATTTAGGCTTTACTCACATGTTTTCCAGGAGAAATTCCACTTCTAGTTCTTCCTGTTTCTGAAAATAAGATTTATTTTTTCATTTAAGGAAAATGAACGAATAAATTTTTTCCTTTGCTAGAGCTCTGATGATTTTGTTTAACCCTCCCTTGCAAGCTTTTGCCATTCCCACACCCTCTGCATCATAATGTAAATGGATAGAGCCTTCTTTGGCCATCTGTTTCATATCTCTCCACTGCTCTACTGTTTACACACCAACTGTCCCCACAAAGGGAAGAGGAGAGTAGGTATCATAGAATAGGGGGTGAAGGTCTCACTATTCATTTATTAGTAGGATAAGACATGGGTCAATCAATACTGAGGAAGGGAAGTGAATGATGTAGGAGAACATACTCGAGAATAAATGTAGCCAGGTGGTGAGTATGTCTGGGTTAAAACAAAAGAATCTGCGGGGTATAGTGACTAAACTTTAAAAAAAAAGGTCAGCGAAGAGACCAACTTGGGAAATGAAAACTGACGAGGTGAAGGGAAGAAGAGAGGAAAGGGAAGACTGAAGCTGTGAAGGGGAATAATGGAAAGAGCTCATGAGGGTCAAATCACAGTGAAAAAAAAGGGGGAAAGTGTAAGAGCATGGAACAGCAATTGAAGACAAGAGTAACACATGAACAACACAAGAGGGGATGAATAACTGCATTACTTTACTGCAGCCATTTGCTGGATCAGTCTGTATGGGACACAGCCAATCCAGGAAACACCATACAAAAACATATATCTGAGAAATCTCTTATACCACCCACAGGGAGGAAAACACTAATTAGTGGAAGATATAAATCTCTTTCTGACAAGTGGTGGTAAATTTTTTCATTCATATTGAGAAGAACTAACCTTTACTGCCAAACAACCCTTCAGTCTGACTGCAGAGCATACTTTAACTTTGTGAAGAGACTGTGAAATCATACAAACTCTGATAATGTAGCTGCTGAAGTAAAGTCATCACTACAGTAAAGGCGAACAGTGTGTATTTTTGTATTTACTAGTTCTTGTCAGTAAATGAGACATCTCAGGTGGCTTCTCTGATCTGTGGCATGCCACCAGCAGCAGGTGGTTCTCCTTGCTTGTTTCTCCAGAGTCTCAGTTTCATTATAATTAAGGTGGTTGCAATAGTTTGTAACAGAAGGCCAAGGGGTACATTTTAGAAAGCAGTCACTGTACAGAGATGCAAGACAGACTTTTATCAAGTACCAGATTGTGACTGCTCTGTACGATCCAGATTCACTGATGGTCTGTTCCAACTTTGTCCAAAGAACGGCAGAAGCAATGTTTGGGAGACCCTGGCTCATAACATCTGCCTAATTGTGCCTGCTTTGAGTTCTCATCTTTCTTATGCTGCTGTACATACACTCACACAAATTATATTTCCCACTCACATTTTTGTGGGTGAAAAACCTGGAGCAAAACAGTGGAAAGACTTGTTAGACCACACAGTGAGGAAGAGGAACAGCAGGAAGCAACCCTAATGCTCGACATTATCCATCCAGCCTCCTCAGCCCTCTTTTGAGATACCTTGGTAGATGAAAGAAATCATTATGGGCAGAGGTGGCAATACTGTCTATTATTAAGGTTACCCAGCATGTCCCACTACTAAGTCACTTTTTAAAAAAAAATGAACCTTAAATGTTGTAAAGATCCATGTACAGACCATAATCTGTGATGCCTCATGGGTGGCCTTGGTAGGAGTTATTATCCAAATAAATACAGCTTGACCAAGACATTCCTGAGACACAGCTCACTGCATCTTATCTCCCCAACTTCCACTTTGCTGAGCCAATGGGTTAAGCCAACTCTGCAAATGCCTCAGGGCAAACTCACGGCTGAAATCACAGCTCAAATGACCTCAGTCACGTGAGCTTTATTCTAAGGAGGGCTAAAGCCATCTGGAGCAGGTATATTGAAATATTTAATAAGGATTTGCTTTCTAGAAGAGCAATTAATAAACACTCTCCAAAGTGATAGCAATACAAAGAACAGGCAAGAGTGTTTTCTGGTCAGCCTGCCTGACACAGCAGTTTAGAAATGAACAGAGCACATGGAGCTCCTAAGGACTGTGAACTCAAGCCCTCATCAGAAGTGCGAAAAAGTTCTGGAGTCTCCTGCTACACAGTCCCTAAGCAGAGAAGGTGTCGTATTTTGGGGAAAGTAATCTGAGTACATATTTTGCTCTCTCAAAGATGGTGTCATTTCTCTACCTGTTCTCTCAGCAACTTCACCCACCAAACATTTCATAAGAAACTCTTCATCCCCTCTTTAATACGACCAAACATAATATTCTTTGAGACATATGCAGTAAATAAGACTCCTAGGCCACAAATAGACCTAGAAGAAAAGAGGGGATTCTCATTCATCAAGCCTTATCCATTCTATGCTGGCTCAGCCCCCCATAGAAGAAATTTGTAATCCTGTAACAGAAGATCATAAACAGACTTCCTGAGAGTTTTTAACTTAGGGAAAAAAAAAAAAAAAGTTGTTGTCTACCAGAAGGGGGAAAAAAAACTGAGATATTTTCGTGAGAATATGTAATCATTTACCAAGCATATTGCCTGAAAGCAATCTCTGGTGAAGCTGAGAGGAGGTACCCCTGTGAGAGCTAACAGCCAAAGGGTTGGGGCAGCTGCCAAGAAAGGGGATAAGGTTTGTTCCCATCCCAGCTCTGTCCGTCCCCTACAACAGTGACAAGATCCCTAACCATCAGCTTCCTCATTTTTGACTCTTGCTCTGTTTTTTACAAAAGACATTTTTGAGATCTCAAAAAAATATTCAGACTAGGAAAGCCATTTTGCATCTAACTGAAATCACAATAGCGGGTGACTGTTTCTGGTCCCTCCTAAACCCCAACATTTAACCTTGTGCTTTAATGAGGTCCTTTTAATGAAGTCATTGTGTGCAAAAGCAAGTCTCAAGTTTAATATAGGCAGTAACTTGGGGAAAAAATCTAATCCAGAGTATTATTTTATCTATCCACTTAATTTCACTCATCTTTTCATTTCTCACCTCTGGATTCAACTTAAAATTCAGGTGAACTTTTTCTCCCGGTTGGATTTTAGCTACATCAAAGCGAACAGTCAAAAGCTGGTCATCTGGTGTGAAAGTGTCCTCATCGCAGACTGTCAGCTCCAGGATGTTCTGAGAAGAGATGCAGAGAAGGATACAAGTGCCATATTCTGGGACTACCGAGCCCATAAGGAAGGTCTAGCAAGAGTCAGCATGCAGACACCACATTCAGTGCAGACAGACTCCTGTGATGGCATGGAGCTCAGATGGCTGCAGCAAACCTCTGCTCAGTTCCACAGCCCCTGGGGCTCAGCCTGCAAAGTCAGGGACTAACCCTAGC
Organism: Pampusana beccarii; assembly: GCA_013399365.1. NCBI lineage: Eukaryota > Metazoa > Chordata > Aves > Columbiformes > Columbidae > Pampusana > Pampusana beccarii. The sequence continues at coordinate 175,120 of VWYH01010054.1, forward strand.
AGACGTAGATCATCAGATTCGGCAATGAGCAAGAGCTCATAAGAAAGGCAGTGTGACATGCGTGATGCTAATATGCACTGGACAGAGTGGAGATTACACCTGTTTATCATGATCCTTCATCTGTGGATTCAAAATTATTATCTATAGAAATTTGAGCATATCAGCAGCAAGTAACAGAGGGCAAACCCTTAGCCCTTTACAAAGGGAAGATGAAGCACATTAAATCTTGTTAAAAGATTTTAAGTTAAATTGCTGTGATGTCCCTTGCATTTTCTCAGGGGTCAGATTAGCCACAGCTGTGCAAGAACATGCATTACTATTAAGCCAAAGGAAACTGACTCCCTGTCTAGATCTTGTATCACCTGCACTTGACTTTATGCCAGATGATCCATAATCCTTTCAGTTTACACTAATTCAAACCATGGGATGGGTATGATTCTGTTATAAGTCTATAAATCAGACATGGGTTTGATTTCTTATAGTCTACTAGGCTTTTGAAAATATGCTTGTTTAGTGATATAAGGATTGGTATTAAAGGCTGGGTTTTTTTCTTTCTTAAAAACAGCACTGAATTACGGTACCTCTCATAATTTACAATGTCATTGTTACTGTATAAACCAGATATTACAAGCTCATGGCAACATACAGCAAAAATGACTTCAGGGTTGCACATAAAAAAATATTACTTAAACTCTAAGGAGTTTATAAAACCTCCCATCCAATTCCTGGGGTTATAGCGCTTAAAAGATGACAGAGACCAGTCAGGGCACCAGAGAATCCACACCCAGGCTTGTATATTTACTTTCTGGTAGGAAACGGCTCCTCTCATGCTGTCTCTGATGCTTTCTGCGTCTTTCTATTGCTATCCTACTCCTCTGCATAACTGAGTTCAAGCCTCTCTGTGAGCCTCAAGGCTCTCATAGAGAGTCTGCATGCAGCAGGTGAAGACGTCTCCTTTAGAAAGCACCTGTCCACTATCACAAGTGCAGACCCTACCTTTACTTCACTTTGGATCACGAAGTGGAAGGTTTCATTCCAGACAGGGTTTTTGCAGTTACGTACAGTTCTTGTTCGGGCTTCCTGACATGAAGCTGTTGGCAGCCACAGCTTCACGTAGCAGTCAGTTAGGGTCACTGTGTTACGGAAAAGATGTATGGAATTAGTACAGCTATACTTTTTTTATTATGCATTTTGCCCAATCACGGGAAAAAAATATTAACTTCTGAGGTGTCCTAAATATTTAATTAGACACAAAGGAAAACATTCTACATTTGGAGTTATTTAACTTTTCTATGTAAATTCATGTCAATTCCAAAAAAAAAGGTCGATTTTAAACCACTACTACTCTTTAGTAACGAAAGCCAGAATGTTCAATTTCAACAGCACTGAACTGAAACATTCTGTCTCTTCTCATTCTTTAGTTCTATTTTCAAATATTTGCCAGACTCTAAGTAAATTCATATACGACTTCACTTCCTGAAACTTCCACTTCTTATTTTAAAAAAAAATAATAATTTAGTTTGAGGGATTTTTTTAATCTAGTCCTAGTTCTAATGTGCAAGTCATTCCCAGTGAAATAACAATGAAGAGACAAACACAGCAGCACCCAATACAACCAGTAATTTTCCCTCTATCTTTCACAAAGATGCCCCTTTCAGAAGATAAATGGGCAACCTGTGGATAAAGAGACACTGAAGAGTTAAGGGATGAAAAATATCACAGAGCTACCAGCAAAGGGAAAGATAACTTCTCTCCCGACATAGAATTTCTATGCTATTTCTATTGTCGACTGTTTCCTAACCTATTGTAATCGAGTCTAAACAAAAACAGATACAACTTATTCAGCAAAAATACTGAGACGCTACTGTAATCCTAGCAGCAGGTGTACAAGAGGATTAAATTCATGTGACAGTGACTTTTCTTGCTAGCCTGTAAACACACCATCATTGATACTTACAGAGATCTGCTTTGCGGAGATTTCTCATGCTTACAATTTTTACAGTAAGCCAGCACAACCGAGGCACTTCTGGCTGCAGGACAATGAGGAAAAATGCCTTAATTATTAGCAAATAACTCAGATAGCACTAAGACCACCTATCATATGGCATGGCAAAGAGGACACCTGGGAAGTAAGTAACCATAGGCCATTCTCATATTAATGCACTGAGTATGTTTTTATTTTAGTTGTTTGAGACAACTTCTAAGAAGGAATTATTGTGATACCATATAATGTCAGACTCCAGATTTTTTTTACTAACCAGTTGTGTTTAACACTAAGGGGTTTTTAATGATTTAGGTTTTGGAGTTTAAGTTTCAATGCAGGGAGTAGTACAAAAATACTACAAGGTATTTTTCATGAAAGAAGCCATTACATAATCTCCCTTATAAAATCCAGCTACCTTCGAACTACAGAGCTTGCTCCTCAGATTTCAGGCTGACTGAGTGCAATAGCTGACAGCAGAGCACTTCCCGCTGTGCCAGCTTGGAGACCACAGGATGTCCTTCCTCCAGCAGGATGGCTGCCCACCTGCCACGTAACATTACTGCGGAACAGAACAGATGCTCTCCATCTTATGAGGCCCCAATTAAGGTTTCACTGCTAGTGGCTGTTGTGGCTGTGGGATACACAACACCACAACATCCTGCACCATACCAAAACACATGACCCTTAAAAGGACAAAAAGGAAAAAAAAAAAAAAAAAGACTAAAAGAGGGACAGAATGGTTCTAGAAGTGAACAGCCCAGTATGAGACCCCAGAGCTCTTCAGTCCCACCAGCAGGAGGAAGGCTGAAATCAAAGGCTTGGGGTCAGCATTCTTACATGTCCCCATGAGGCAGATCTAGCATTTCAGTACAAATTTGATATGATGTAAGGCAGAAGAAGATGTGGTTTGGGGTTTTTTTTGGCTTTGTCTGAGTAAAGACAGCCTGTCATCCATAGATAGAGTCTGCATTAATTGAAACGAAACCACATTAGCGCAACATACAGAACTGATACATATACATAAACCAGGAGCTGGAGGAAGACTGGAACTGAAGAAAGCATGGATCGAAAAACTCTAAACAATGTAAGAAAATGGAAAGCTGCAAATGCAAACTGAATTACATTTCTGATAGGGTGAGAGTAAAATGGCCAGTGCATTCGATTATTTGATTAAACCAAAGAAGCCAGAATAAAAACTGTAATTGCATATAAATGCATACACACATACACAAAAAGGTGATTGAGAATACCCTAGCTTATTCAGAACTTTTGCAAGAAGAAATTATTTAAATTATTTTTAAAATATGTTCACATGGAAGAATACTGGGCTGACCTCATTGATTTACCAAGGAGAAGCACGGATGTATAGCAATATATTGACATCCCATAGTGTAGGTCTCTGCACGGGAATATCTTGAAGGCTGCACAACTCTATTTTTTATTTTCTCCCTCCCACTTCCCATCACAGCTACACCAACCCGGTACTTGGTTAGAGGAAAGGCAAGACAATCTTGAAAACATCAGAAGTAAAATACTACGTACAGAAGAAGTAGCTTCATTAAGTAAAGTGAAAGGAGCAATTAAACCTTCAAAGCATCATGATTTCTGAGAAACTGTCTCCTTAGGACCTCCTGGTGTACCTCTCATTTTGTTATGCCAATCTCCTAACAGATTAACCACCTCAAAAGCAGTAAGTCACCAGGCCAGATGCTATTTAGAGCCCACTGGAAAATTCCAAACCAAATAGTTTTCTCTCAGAAAGTGTCATTTGAACAAAATCACCAGGTTTGGAAGAAACCCATCAACCTCTGCAAAATTGTTGCCAGTGGTGTTTCTGGAGCTAAAGAGAATGACCAGAGTAGATAATCAGAAATGCTGAAAGCTCAACTTTTCACCCCAAATACAGAGGATTAACTTTTCATCCTCAGCTTTAGTGGCATCAATAATCAAGAGTTCAGAGAAAATTTATTCATGAGACAGCTGAAGGACCAAGAAAATACACAGATGCAAAATCAATTATTATTCCATAGTGCTAGCAGGTAGTGAGTTCACTGCTCTCCCAGGTCTACTGAAGAGTCACACTTCTGCACTGAATACAGCTAAGGAGAAGATTCAGGGCAAGGCAGGGGAATCACCACGTTGTACAATTTTGTTATTTTTTTAAGCTATCATTTAATATCATTTAAACCAGCCGTTACTCAGAAAAGGGAATAAATTTTAATGTATCCAGTGTGTACCAGATTCAGTACCTTGCAACACCTTTTTACCAGCTCAGTTTCATCAAAATTAGCATTCAGAATTATTTAAAGTAGCAGACAATGAATAAACCATTTTATCTGCTGATCAGTCTCCATAAAGCACAGGAAAAAAAAAAATTGAAGACTGAGCTTTGGGTGTTATGAGGTATGACTACTGTCATATAGTGAGGTCACAGCAAAATGAAGACCAAAATCCAGCTCTCCTACTTCCTCACCCAGCATCTAAACCACAAGTTCATCACCTTCCTCAATTTCCCAAACCCCAAGTCACAGTGAATATTTTTCCGTTCTAGAGAGCATACGCACAGAGGAAACAAATATTACTGTAACCAACCGTTAAAAAATATCTCCTCTCATAATTACAGTTAAGTTTAGGGAAAAACGGGAAAGGCTGATGGAAGACTGCAGGTAGCACAGCCATTGTTCGTGCCCCGCAGCCCTCCCCCTGCAACCCAGAAGCTGCCCTCTAGACAGTACCTTGTCTTCAGCGCTGTGAGGTCCTTCATGATCCTCCCTCGTAATTCCAATCTTCCTGTGTGGGTTTGCTTGGACAAACTGATCCTGGGGACAAGGAGCCAAGAGAGGGACCAGCAATGAAACGTGGCAGTCAACAGCTCCTAGTTTTCAGTTTCTGCTCAGAGTCACCACGACAATAGCAAGGGGCCCTACCAGTTCTCCTCTTCTTGATGGGATGCATCTCCATCTTACCAAGACCATCTCCCTGCTGCTGTTGCTAATACATCCACCCATTACAGACCCGTTTGACATTTAAGGATCAAAATTCCCTGAGAATTTGCTTTTGATGAATCTCAACCAAGACAGCCAAACAGATCCTCCCACCCACCACTGATTTTTCCCTTACCAAAGGTGAACAGGCTGATGATCCCATTAGTATCTCTGTCTCATGAAAGGCAACACTATAATGGTCCAGTCTGTATGTCTCACAGCTGGCAGGTGCTCCTGGACCACGCTATTTTCCAACCAGCTGAGGCAGGGAAGAAAAGCTCTGCAGATTGACTCATAGCTCCACCTCCCACTGATTTCCAAACCCCAAATTAGACACTTGTTCTCTGCCACATGAAGATTTTTTTTCTTTTTCTTTTTCTTTTTTTTTTTTTTTTTTAACACAACAGTGTTTTATGGAAAAGGAAGAGATGGATCAAACATTTTATTGAAGCCTAATCCCAAAATAAAATAGTTATCCACCACCATAAGTTTTGAATAACCACACACAGAGGGATATCCTGGGGTAATTGCAACCCTCACAATCTAGAGAAGACCTACCAGAACATTGCAACTACTGATACCTACTGCTACTTTCTCTAGTCCTAAAATTCATACCTGCACATCGGCAGCATCAAGTGGAGCGATCTGAACATCTGGACAGCAGTATTCCGGTTCCCACCAGCTCCTCCAGACAGATATGCTACTGCAAGCGTTTTCGCCAAGTTTACTGCAAATAATAGCCACAGAGTGCAGGCTGGCTCTCATGGGCCATGGCAAATAGCTAAAGAAAGCAGCTTGTAGCTTTACTGCTCTCTTATTGATGTTATGTAAGGGATGTTATGGGGTAAGAAAAGCCAGCAGGAGCTTTCATTATTGAAATGTCCTTCAGTGAAAGTGCTGCTTTCAACTAAATTATGTTGGAAACGCATATAAGCTTTAAAACAAATATCTATATAATTTTTTTCCAAAATATTTAAACATCCATGTTAAAATCGTCACGTTTGTTTTCTTTTTCATTTTAGAATAATTCCACATTATTTTTCTGTAATAGCACTCAATACACAATACAAGTACCTAGCACCACTACTAAAATACTAAAATGTGACAGAAGCCAGCTATTGTGTTTAACATTTTTAAAATCACTAAAACCAGCTGCTATTCAATAGCAAGAAATTATAGTTAAAATTAGTTTTTGAAAAAAATGTTTGTTTCATTTTTAAGAATACCCATGTTTCTAAGTCAGACAAAAAAACCCTTTTTGAAGCAGCAGGGGACTTCTTATGAAAAAAAAAAATCTGACTTTCAATCATTTCTAATGGAAGTATCTGGCTTCTCAAACTATCTTGCAGAGGAGAGCTGCCTTAGATAATGTTTCAAATGATCATTATACTTAGTCTGATCTTTCATAGACTCAGGCATTGAATATGTAAAAGTTCCTGCTTTAGGCTGTACTAAAACAAAAAAAAAGAAAGTGATCAATTCCCAGCTACAGGTTTTTCATTGGTTTGTTTTATTTTGTGGAGCAGTCTTATTACAATAAAGATCTACTTCACCTTGATTGTATAACAATGCTCTTGAAGTAGCACTCCCTGATTTGAAACAAGAGATTCAATTCGTGTTTCTTACAAGAGGCTGAACATGACAACCGTCACATCACTTAGCTCAGGCTACGAAGTCATTTTCTAGCCCAGTGTGATGACAGTTCTCTCCAGCTCTTCAAGAATAAAAGTTACCCATCCAGTTAGATAACATCCCATGCTCCCCACTCAACTCCCATCCTTTCCGCAGTCTCCACAAACTGGGCTTTTTGTGAATTTCATAAATTGAATTAAGCAATATTAACTGCTCAAGCAGCTATGTTGCTATACTATACGTGCTTGATCTATACATCATAAGAAGAAATCCAGCAAAACAGCTCTCCCGTGCGAAAGCAGACATAGCCCAGCAATAGTAGGAAGTTACGTGATGACATGATAGCGTGCATCATGAACAGTGGTACAGGTGAGCCAGAAGTCAGGAAGCCACAGGCCACAAGACAAGGTAGTATTTTCCCAGTGCCATTGTACCAACAGAAGCCTTTAGCATTACTAGTTGCATGGTGATAGGAGGTCTGCAGTCACCCAGGCACTTACACCAGGCCACACAACTTGCAGCATGGGTGCCAGGGGTGGCAGAGGAGCAGACCGCTTGCAGCAGCACCAGCACCGGCTCTGCAGCCTCTTGAGATGCAACCACAGGAGCTGGAGACTCCCAGTTACCACCCAGATTGATTTTGACACAGACTCGGAGTTGCTTTCCTCTCACATAAATTTGAGACTGATAATCAGTGATATCTCCAAATTCTCACAGGTTTTCTACAGCTATTTAACATCTAACAGAAGGCAAAGGGGGAAAAGCCCTCAGAGTCTGGTTCACAAGCCTTGCAAGGCTGTTAACTTCAGAAAGGTGCTGTGACAAAGAGCCAAAAAGCTCTTGATCTGAGCTCTGGTACACCAGTGCAGCCACAGGGTCCAACTTTATTTCTAAATATACTACGTTCTTCATAACCCCCCAAAGAAAAGCTGCCAGGCACCTTCTCTGAATACCAAACATAATTTACATGACCCAAACAAAACATGACAAAACTGAATCACTCATAATCCTTTTTTTATCCAGATTCTGACAAAGTCTGAAGTGATGATGATTGGAATCCATAACAAATTAGGTCTTCATGCAATTTTCGGATCATCTGTTTAAAGCGTTTGGGAAAGATGAAGAACAAGATACGTTAAGCTGCACTTCTCACTTTGATAATACAGAGACCACAGGAAACAACTTGTGGGACAATAACAAATAACCAGTTTGACTTAATTTTGTCTGTTGCACATGTTGCACAATTGTGTTCATATCCTGTTAGAATTAAAGTTTTGTTCTAATATAGGATTCAATATGACCAGAAAAAAACATTCACACTCACATTGCCAGTTTAGGACTTATTTATAAATTAGTTGCACGAATTTTCTCAGGTTTTTCGTAAGTACTTCAACACAATCTGAGGTGAGTTGACACAAGTGACAATGACAACAAGTACACAAGCTGCTTTTTGTTATTGCTGAGGAAACGGCTCCCAAAGACTGAATTACTCAACAGCACCTTCCTCTCAAACAGCACATCTAGAGTCACCCCCTCCTCTATTGCTGAGGGAATGCTAAGTCACAGCACCCAGCATCCACCTGCACCTGCAGCTCAGACTGGGAGATATCATCCATTTATCACTAGTGCGTAAGAGACAGGTTGGTCCCACACTGGAAGCTCTGAAGTGGGATCTACACCACCAGTCAAGCATCTGATTGTGCGTGTGGGCTAACAGCCTCCAGCAGTGGAATTGTCATGCTCCTAAAGCAAAAGAAGACCTCAAGACATCTTCAGTGCTTGTTATTTATCAACGCTCGCTTTTATTGCAGTTTTGATTACAGCTGCGGACTTTTCCTACAAAGACATGGAAGGACAGAGGTAGGTATTGGGTATGAGTTTGTAGTTGCAACTGAGTCACCATTACTAGTTAATGAAAAGAAACAGGCTAAAATGTTCTCTGGTAGCACCTAAAGACTGAACTGCTCTTTGGCAGCGCCCAGCTCTCTCCAGAGACTATGATTGTCATTCTGCACCACTCCGACTCTTTAGTTATTTACCTACAGTTAGAAGCTTGCTTCTCTCCCTAATTTTCGTTTGGAAAGCATTTGTACACAATACAGCAAAGGAAGGCAGTTAGCAGGTGTGCAGCCAAAGCATAAATGAAGTATTCAAAAAGGCCCACTAACAATGACCTAACTCCTCATACACTTTATCTGGACAGTTATTTGTGCATGGCTGGCAGTGTGTCCAAGTGGCCAACAGCATCCCGGCTTTTATCAAAAATGGTGTGGCCAACAGGACCAGGGAAGTGATTGTCGCCTTGTACTCGGCACTGGTGAGACCCTACCTCGAATCCTGTGTTCATTTTTGGGTCCCTCACTACAAGAAATACATTGAGGTGCTGTAGAGAGTTCAGAGAAGGGCAACAAAGTTGGTGAAGGGTCTAGAGAACAAGTCCTGTGAGGAGTGGCTGAGGGATCTGGAGTTGTTTAGCCTGGAGAAAAGGAGGCTGAGAGGAGACCTTATTGCTGCCTACAACTACCTGAAAAGAGGTTGTAGTGTGGAGGGTGTTGGTCTCTTCTTTCAGATTACAAGCAGTAGGACGAGAGGAAATGCCCTCAAGTTGCACCAGGGGAGATGTAGATTGAATATTGGAAAAAATTTCTTCACGGAAGGGGTTATCAAGCATTGGAACAGTCTGTGAAGTCCAGTGAACTGGTTGAGTCACCATCCCTGGAGCTGCTTAAAAGATGTATAGATATGACACTTAGCAACCTGGTTTAGTGGTAGACTTGGCAGGGTTAGGTTAACAGTTGGACTTGATGATCTTAAAGGTCTTTTTCAACCTAAATGATTCTATGACTCTCCGGATGTAAGACTAGTTGGGATATTCTTTCAGCTGACCTTGCAAGTGAGACTAGGAATCCAGTAGCAATACTTAGGCAGGCTGATACTTGAACTCCACCATGGATATAAAGGAAGTGTCAGTTTCTCAAGCAGAGGGAATTAGGGCTTGGAACATTCAGACTGCTATAGATAAGCATAAAGCGAAGGATTTGTTGCTCTTATCTGACTTACAAACAAATGAAGTAAAGGGATACATCAACATAACTACAATAAACTGCAGTGGGTTGACTCCAGCCAGCACCTGAGCTGCTCACTCACTCTCCTCCCAGCAGTAGTACAGGTGAGAGAATATAAAACAAAATCAAGCAAAGCCTAGGTTTGAAATAAAAACAGTTTAATAAGAGAAGGAAAGAGGAAAAGAAACAACTCATACAAAGGTAATCACTCACAATGTCCCACAGGCAGAGTGATGCCCAGCCAGCCTCAGAGCAAAGATACCTTGGAACAGTTCTCTCTCAAGCAAAGATAGACCTCAAGACTGGACAGTGCCCTAACTTGACACACCTGAAGAGTCGAATTATCCATTTGACTTCAGATGCTCCCTCGTACTGAAGATTTCTCCAAGTGATAGCAGTTAGAGTAATCCAGATAAGATCTACATAAGATACCTAAGGAAAAGACAATTGCTCTGAAATAATAAGCATAAATAATGTTTTGACTTGATACCCAGCATTAGATATCCAATGTAAAATATAGAAAAATACACTTTTAAATTGGAGAAGTTTTTATTTACATCTGGAGTGAAATGATTTATCACATCCCCCAAACCCTTCTGCTTTAGAAAGAAGAAAACACAGCACTCAGGAAGATTCAGATCTTCCAGTACTGATTTCAGTTATTGCTGCATTTCTTCCATTAAAAGGCCACTAAAAAAAAAAAAAAATCAGAATCTAGTCTGTTATTCTGGATATTGTTTTTACTTACAAGAAGCAGTTTGTCAAAATCATCCTTACAGTGAGTCATGTTCATCTACTTATATGAAGAGCAGCAGCCAGTGAGAGGTACCACTCCTTCTGCACACACCTGCACAACTGTGCTCCTCCCCTACAAAAAGGAGAAGAAAACAGTCATGTTAGCAAAGTTACAGACTTTCAAGTTGGTTGCATAGCTGGCATCAGTCTTGACAGCACCTCTGCTTCTGACTGTTATAGACAGTGCTTTATAAAATGGCTGCTTAGTTGAAAGATACTTTAAAAAATATAGCCTCAAAAGCTGTGCTCAATGAGTCATCAAAAGGGCAAGATGATGCTCATGCTTCTCTCCTCTTTCAGGAGCCATGGGTGATGGGTGTTGATGAAATACACAGCATCAGCAAGCCAGAATTTGTCATCTGGTGGTGTCAGTTGATCAGGGAACAAGTCCAGCTGCCAGTCAGGAAAGCAGACAGTCACTCACACAGTACTCAGAGATCTGGGCTGTACCTGTCTTCATTGTGCAAGGCAATCAAGAGATTTCAAGCTCTCCAGATACGAGGAGCCAAGGATGGCTGTCCCTGTCGCTGTCCCTTTACTCTGTCCTAGAATAATTCCTTAGGCTAAAAGAGAGGGTTTGATTTGTTGGAGAAATTTAATTTTTTCCTCAGTGGAATAGATGTCATAAAAGAAGGAGAAAAATCTGATATTCAGATAAACTCAGGTGGTCCTGCAATTCTCCCTAGCAAAAAAAGCAAAAGCCATGGAGAATTTCCAAAGTGCCACAGAGTTTTTCCCATTATCCCCTAAGCAAGAATTAGTGTTTAGTAAATTTATGAATTCCTATAGGATTATAACAGATAATGACATTTTTCCCTTTCTATGTAATTTATAGCGGTACGTTAAACTAACGAGTTCATTCAATTTCAAAAGCACCTGTTTTCTTCATTTATTAAAGGATTATCACGCTTCTGCCCCCACTCAACCAGAATGTGCTTGATGAAGTCACAATGGGACATCTTACGATCTTTTTAAGAATTCTTGGGAGATGCAAACCTCCACTTTTTGATCCCCAAATACTCCAGCTTTACAGAACCAAAGGAGAACTTGAGCAGTGTTTGTCGTCGGAGGAGCGTCTGGATTAGATGCTCTGGACAAGCAGAAGTGTCAGACCTCCAAACAGAAAGCAGCACCTCTGGAATGGTGTTGAGAGCGAAGATCAGGTTTAGAGACACAGTTGTTATCTCCTCTGAACGAGTGCCACCTAAGGGCTGACTGTAGGAAGAGAAAGAGCATACAGAAACAACAAGCATTTAGGAAGGCCTCAGCAACTCCGCAGAATTACACATATCACGAATGAAATAATTTCATGATCACTGGGCTATTTCCTAAGGGAAACAGAGGCGACACAATAAGGCTTCTTGGGATATTGACACAACACAGCTTGAGGGTTTTGCATAGGCCTGTAAGTCAGTGTCAATAGCGCAAAGCAAGGAGCAAAAATCAGGTATTAAGGTGAAAGACAGAGGATAAGTGTACAGCTGACTGATAAATGCATTAAGCATATGTACTTTTGTGCCACTCAGAACAGAGCACGATCCATAAATTCTTCTGACTTCCTATGCTGTTTGTGCATATTTTTAGAAACACAGTAATGTAAGAAAGAAAAAGTAGCTGTTGTTGTTTCTATTGACAGCCCAATAGTCAATTCCCCTAGCATTTCCATGTCTTTCCAGCATCATGAAAAGTAACTTAAAAATTGCAGGATTTGCTAATGCATGTGCCTTTTAAAGGATAATTGAACTTCCCGGTGCTTCTGTTAAATATCAGTACTGACTTAAGCAAATACAAAAATAAAAATTCCAAAGCAGTCCTCCTGTCATTGAAAATACACACATTGAAAATTCAACACATTTGTGAAAGTAAAACACAATTATGCGTCTAGAATAATTACATTTCAGTCAGCAGTTGATAGGTGGTTCTCTGACAGTTAAGCAGATAGACAGGGGATATTGTTTCCAACACCTCACCAAATTGTGAGACTAAACCTTTAATTGGCTGCTAATTGAACAGAGCCCACTTCCATTTCCTGATTTGTCCTGTGAGCTCTACAGGACAGGGACCTCTGCATGTAACCCCAGGTATGTGCCATCTGGCACAGTTCAACCAGAGTACACGTTTTTCTGATTTCCACACCCCCCCCCCGTCCCCGACCACTGCTATTGACACTGTTATTGACACATTTTAAATTAACCTATGGTGTAATATTTTCCTCAGAGCACCATATTCATTGTTATGCAGATTTCAGTAATGGATCCACAGTGAAGGCCAAGGTGAAATTTGCACATAACACATGATGAAACTTTCTGTGTTTCACAATGGAGTAATTAACGCAGCTGTCCAGATGTCATTTTCTAGAACACCCCATTACAAAACACAGGCTAACTTCTGCACACAAAACGTTCACAAAACACTTGTAAAACACAGTCCCATCCACTCTGAAGCTGCTCCCTGGCCCAGCTTCTCACTTCCAGCTCTGCTTTTCACTTTCCCTGATTTGCTACCAGCAAAAGAAAAATAATCCCTGGTGAGTTGGGAAATAATCTTAACAGCAGGGGAGATCCATTGCTCTACAGTCTTAGTGGCTGGCTGTGTGGTAAAATGCTAAAGGAAAAATATCCCCATACCCTACGTTTAAAACATGGATATGCTTGCAATGAGACAATTAAAACTGACGAGTGCATAACAATGCTATGGTTTTACAATGGGTGCCTTACAGTTTAGGTTTAAATGCATATAGCTGCCTTGCAATGGGAATCCCTAGCACTGGAAATGGAAAAGGATGTACTGCAAAGGTGAAGAGACTGGTTAACCTCACAGCAATACTGCAGAAACCTTCTTTAATTTGTACTTCTTGCAAAGCAGAAGGAAATGCTTGTGATGGTCAGGATTGGCAGGGCCAGTAACCAAAATTTTCGTCTGTAATTTTCTGAGCAGCTTTCATTCTCCCCTGAGTTATCACACCTAGTTAATCAAGCTTAGCAGCTCTATGTGTTTACCCTTAGGGTAAACTCATCCTGATAGTTACATCAACACCCTTGATTGAAACTACTTGAGGCATGAATCATAGTCCTTCTGGAATTCTCATCACAATTTCTGGTTTGTAGAATATTAGAGAACTCTTAGCTGACTTAGCTATGATGGTTAGCAACCCAATAACCAGGTGACCAAGCGCACTGCTGAGCTTAACTTCAGTTGTGGATAAAAGTGCAACAGTCAAAATCATGGGCATGATTACACACCCACAAGACTACAGCAGGGAACAGAATCATTTTGGTTGGAAAAGACCCTTAAGGTCATCGAGTCCAACCATAACCTGAGTCTAGCACTAAACCAAGTCCATAATGAACCTCATCTACATGTCTTTTAAACATCTCCAGGGAAGGTGACTCCACCACTTCCCTGGGCAGCCTGTTCCACTGCTTCACAACCCCATGATGGGGTACACAACAAAGATTGTAATTTACAAAGTTTATAGTTAGTAAAAGAATGTTTCCCAGGTCTCTCCTGTATTACTAACCCAAATTCTAACTGACATACTTTCCCTGAAATGGTAAGATTCTTCTGTCAGATACAGTTCATTACAGAGAGATTTTATCAGATATTTGCAAGAAATGAGATAGTAATAAATATCATTTTATGGCATGCCCACTAAAGAGAGCAGCCTACTCTTGCAATAGGCTAATGTTCCTGTAGCTCAAGGTCTTGTATTATGATATTTTAAGATTATAATTACAGCAGGTGATTCTTTGTTGAGAAGTGGGTAGCTAGAGTCATTGCAGTATCATGTAAGAGGGCAGCATCTCCTTTTAATGCATTGGGAAAATGTGACAGGTATGAAAGACTATATAGCTAAAGCATAGACTGTACAATCCAGGGCGAAGTTTCACTCACCATCAACAAAACATCAACGGTGATGGCTTTAGTGGAGGGAATCTGTGGTATGAAAATGAAAGGTCAATAGAAGTGAGGTTTGATAGCATTGCTGTGATCTTTCCCCTCCTCCCAGCTTGATATTTGGGAAATCCACAGTCAGAACCTAGTCTCAAGAAAAGAGTTATCAATATCCATTCATGCAATAAAGAATGTTTTCATAGGTTAGAGAAGCAATCTCATGCTTTTGTGCAAACTTACTGAGCTCTACTACTGTTTCACCAGGAGAGTCAGAATTTGAATTTTTATATACATTCTATATAAATACTAGAATACATAAAGAGACATCTTCAAGTGCAATAATCTCCTTAGACTACAAGAACAACAATTCCTCACAGCAGTGCTTTAATTACATCTCTGTGCTAAGGAGGGAGCAGCACAGCAATATGCATAATCACATCCCTTTGGACAGCAAGCAAGCTTAGTAGTATCACCATGAATTACTAAAAATTAGGTCACAAATAAAGTTCCATTCAACAGCACATGGCGGGCTCCTCACCTTTCTCTCAAGAAAGATTCCACATTCAACTGTTATATTTCTTCTCCTTTCCTTTCCGAGACATACATGGTCACCTGAATACATAATCAACCCCAGGGACCACCCAGAATTGGATTTTTCCATACAGTAATTCCTCAAATATGTCTTTACGTTGGGTCTGGACACCTGTTGGTGAAGCCCCACTTCTGACACAACTGTCATTTGATTTTCATACATGTCTTCTCTCCCACCGTGTCTCAACTTGTTGCCATCAAGAGTATCTTAACTCCAAGAGGAGCAGGAAGGAAAGTGAAAATTGTATTCCTAGGTGAAAAGACAGTATTCTGTTTTCTCAGCTTCATTCAGAACACAGTATTTTCACCAAAATACATACCCAGCTGATCTGTAAAGACAGCATTCCTAAGGTTACCCTCATCCAATGCTTCACATGCAGCAGGGATTCTCTCAGGGCTCGCTGTGCTGCAGGAGGAGTATATACACCAAATTATCGTGGCTATGATTCTTAAATGGGACTAAGCTGGAGGAGACTGGAAGGAGAGCAAGTACTATCCTCAAGCTGTCAGAAAGCCTGTAGTGTCTTATTTGGCATATCTGCAGGCAGCCAAATGAAGCAGGAGCAACAAGGTTTGTGATTGAACTCCTGTGTTACTGCACAACTGAGGTAGTGAAATAAACATCTACTTGAATTCCTAACAGACTCTGCAGCAAGCGAAGACTTGCCCTAAAGTAAAATATCATTATCTCTATCAGTGTGAGGGATTCATGTCTAAAGGCCATTATAGCTGCAAATGCCTGAGTCAGTGTTCAGGCTTCTATCGACTTCATTTCACAGCCCACCTCTCCCAATGGAAGTTAAAAACCCTTATATGTACACTGCTGAGGGAAGACAACAAAAACCAGTGTGCTTCAGCATTTCATTTCCTAAAAGTACAGTATTATATAGGAAGGTTTAAGAGTGGTCTGAGTAAAACCCCATCCTCTAAGTATCTGAACACTGAGCACGGTGGGTTGTATTCATTTTTTTTAACAACAATAAATGTACATTTTCCCTGAAAATTCATGTTGGGCAATTATATCTTGCTTCTGCTACTGCAGTAGTTTTTATTTTAAGGAGAAAACAATGCAGGCTCCCTTTGCTTTTACAGAGCTTGGAGAGATATCGGCATTTCTCTTCCCATCAGTTGCTGAGCTCTGATCACAAACCCAGAAGATTTGCAACAATGGAACACAGCTTAATAATGCTGACATACCTTTTGATAAACAGTTACATTAATTCATCAGCTTCTACCTTAGATGTCCCCCAATAAGTTACCTAACCATTGTCAAGTCTTTCATAGATGCCACAAAACTCTGAAACATGGTTTTCATGTTCAGCCTAAGTTTATTCCTTAACATATTTGTTCTCACACCTACATTGGCCTTCTAGATTTTCTTCCTTTCTCTGGATTGCTTTCATAAAGAGCAGATAGGTGCATTCCCAATGGTTGCTGTGACAAGTAAACTAACCCACAGTCACCTGGCGTCCTCTCAAATGGCATGTTTTCCCTTTCCCATACTTCCTCATCCATGCATCTGCTACAAGTTTGTTTTCCTGAAACACAGATGACCTGTCAACATGCACTGTTCTACATGAGACCTTACCAGAACTTCGTTCAACAGTATTAGTATTTCCCTCTTTCCAGTGGAAATGTTTCAACCTCCAACACCTCTGGATCTCATTGCCTTTTTCAAAGCCGTGTCATATCAATACCATGTTCTGACTGGAAATTGCTTCCTGTATTTGTCTTTTTCCCTTTCACAGTGTTGAGTAAAGTATCTCATCCAGCAACTGAGCACAAACGTGTGATTACAAGTGTGGCCTGGTGTAATATTTGCTACATCAAAAGCAATAGATATAGTACCACTTCTTAGTTAAATATTTTGGGATGTGATTCCAGACATATTTTTCATCTACTAGAGTTAATAATACTATAGAGATTTTGCACAGCGCAATAAACAGGTGAAGTTCAATATAAATAACATAACTTGGCTTGTAAATTAATTCCTTGGAAAAACGAAAAAATGTCTTCAACGGTCCTGCTCCAAAATGCAGCACCCTTAAGAGATCGATATCTTCCCTTCCCTGCTACAGCATTTTCCCAGGCAATGCTTGTCCTAGGACACTGAACCTTTTAACACTTCTCCACAGAGCTGGCACAACATCAGGCCAACAGTGGTCTGCCCTCTCTTCTACCCCTTATCACAAGGTTCTGCTCCCTCCTTTGCCCTGGCTCTGCTGTTTGTCTGGTGCTGCCCTGAGCAACCTGAGAAAGAAGCATAAATGTTAACTTCATGGTATCATGGTGCTTGTGTTTTAAGTTTCATTCCACTTTGAATCGCTGCAGTTTGCCTTTGACACTGGAAGACAAAGAAGCAATTCTTTCCCTACAAAGCCACTGTTTTCTTAAGAGCATATGATACCCCACTAGTCATTTTATATTGTCTTTTTCACTACTTCAGACTTCAAAAATCCACACTAGAATTTTTATTATAAAAATCTTTTGAAGTATTTTATTTAAAGAACGTGATTGTTTACTTATGCAGTAGCACCAATACTGAGCACAATTAATTATAAAATTTTAGTTACTAAGCACTATAGCTGAAAAGAAGCTTCAGTTAGAGAAGCTTCTCAGCTACTTAGAACATAACTTGGCCATTATCTATGGAGGAAAAGAAACCACTATTTTTGTGAATGCAAACAGGTCTTTGTCCATCACAATCTAGCAACACCACAAGAGGAAGGCTACCTTACCTGTACCTTATCTGTAACACCTGTTTATACAAATAGGTGGCCTTGCAGGTGCAGGTAGTATGCTCTTTTCTAAGGGTGATCATAGTTGAAAGATCAGGTTGCTAGAGTCTGAAGTACCAGGTTAATTTGCTTAATTCAAATCAAAACCAAAAGGATGGGTTTTAAAAATGGTTTTAAAAGTGATTCTGCTGTAGCGACAGCAAAGTGAAGTGATTGTGATTTAAGTGCAAGTCAATTTAATTTACTAGCACAACTTCTAAGTCTTACTGACTTAACCGAAACCACAATTCTTCACCTTGACAATTTTGTCACTTTCAATTTTTCAGTGGGTTTTTCACATTTTTAAGGCTCTTTAGGACATAACTCTGGTATTATCTTGCTCATCCTCCCCTAGTAAACACCAGCTATGAGGTTTTCTTTGTTGACTCAGCATTTAATTTTTACCCACGAGCTCTCAACCTGTTCATTGTTATTTTTTTAAAGGAGCTTTGTGCAATCAATCCATTTTTAACACATCTAAGGACTGTATGCAGAAATTCTATGAACTAGATATACTAACCCATGAAGTTTCCAGATGGATCATCCCTTTGTTCTTTCCTTACCCTTTGGACACTCATTACCCGAGGAATGGCTGCCAAGGCTTATTTTTCTGTAAATCATCCCATGTCGTCCCCTGCAGAATAAGCAGTAGTTTAATACTTCACCCTTCTGTAAGTACTAACTTCATGCCATATTTTGCTAGGTTTATCATGCTTTTTACATATATACATAAACCACTTCATCTCCTTGTTCTTTCCTTGTTCTCAGTACTTTAAAAATTATTTTATGTAAGGCTACAAAAATGTTTTTTACCTGGAACAGAGGAAAAAGCATTCCTGAAGAGTTGTTACTCCTTGCACACAAATTAAGGTATTTTGGTGGGTAAATCCAGGTTCATTTAAATGTCTATCACTTATACCGATCATTTACTCCGAACATCTATGAAGAACTAGAATAAGCTAAGTTATCCTGCCACGGGGCAAATACAGAAGTGCTGTTAAAAAAAAAAAAAAAAAAATTATAGTTACTTGGGACTCAGTTTCTCCACTTGTTTTGACGTCTTCAGCTGATTTCCAGAGTCCAGTCAGTACCCCTTTGACAACTCTACGATGGTGTGAATCTCTTGTCTCTACTTGCTGCTCTGACAACCGAGCTGTTAAGCATTCTTGGCAAATATTCAAGTATTTGATACCAGGAAAAACACTGCGTGAGTAGCTTGGATTACAAAAGAAAATGACTCTTGAGAAGTATATGATTAGCTGAGTGCACTCTAAGAAAAATCAATTTTCACCAACCAGGCCTCCCTTGGAATAAAGCTGAGATATTAGAAAAACAGGTTATTCTGCAGATTAGAAAAACAGGTTATCCTGCAGGCTATTTTGGTACGCACCTTGTTTACAGATAAACATGCAGCCTGCACATACACCTGCTGTTGTAAACGTAAAGAGCAAGAGTTTGGCACCCATGCAAGTTCTTCCCAGGACAAAAAAAAAAAGCTGGTGTATTCCTCGGATTTTCAGGGCTCCTTTGCCCCTGGCACTCCTTTGTGAGAGAGCTCTAACCTTGGGACTTGGTGGGGGGCCGGGGAGGGGGGGGTCGGCGCGGAAACAAAACAACAAAGAAAAGCTTCTCATTTCTCCCGATTGCTCCTTTGACTTCGGATGCCAGGCTGATTTCTCCTTAATAACTGGGCTTCAGTTTAAATGTCAGGACAAAAGACACATTCATCCTAAAAGACAAGAAGGATTTTTAACAAGACTGAAGAACATGTGCTGTGTAGTGAGAGTACAGACTTGGACAGCTCTCCTCCCATAATACGGAGTTTCAAATGAGGTGACTACTTACACACTAGTTTAGGAAATTAAAATTAACTATCAGGGTCCCATATATTCTTCCAACAAAGAAACCCTATGGCTGTGGAAGAACTCATGGAGAAGCTGTGCCTTAAAAGAGCCCAGTGTATGCCTGGCAAATTTGAGTAGATACAGCTTTTGGAGAAAAACATTCCACCTTCCCATCTATATGCTGGTATCTGAATACCTATATCTCCACAGTGTCAAAGCATCTCCAATTAGGAAAGGACCTCAAAAACAAGAAAGCAGAAGTAAATCAAACCATGCAGTTTAAATCAGACTCACGTCACAGGGCGGGTGGGGGGAAGAAATTACAACTCAGGAGGAACAAAGGAAACTCTCATCCTACTAAAAACAAATAAATAGTCAAGGGCATGGCATGGTAACAGGCTGAAAGACAGCTGAGACAAGAATACTTGAAAATCTTATGTGGAAAAATATACAAAAGTCACTCAGCAAGTACAACAGATGCCCAGACCCTATAAGACAGATAGCTGTGTGGCACCAATGAAAAAGAAAAATTATAACATTATCTTGCTGTTTCTCTTATTTAAGCTTAAGGAAATAAATGCTAAGAACA
Source organism: Pampusana beccarii (assembly GCA_013399365.1). Taxonomy (NCBI): domain Eukaryota; kingdom Metazoa; phylum Chordata; class Aves; order Columbiformes; family Columbidae; genus Pampusana; species Pampusana beccarii. The sequence goes on from VWYH01010054.1 coordinate 195,275, forward strand.
TAAAGGCTACATCCTTACATGTATCAAGTAAGTTAAATCACCCAGATGAAGTCACTGTTTGAAATACATCTAGAAAAATCAGTTTTGAGCCATGCTTCCTCAAAGAGAAGTCTCACAATGAAGAAATTACTTTCTACTGCTGTGCAGCACCAGTCCAAGATGGTAAGTCACTTTCCCACTATCAGGTATTCCGATATAATAAAAGAAACTATGCAATGTAGTATTACAATGACTTTTTTACTTATTTTTTATTCAAATAAGGAAAAATATATCAAGACAAATGTTCATAAGAAATATTGTGTAACGCACATTAGCAAAACTAATATTTATTAAAAGATAAACACATTAAAAACATATCAGGAATCATACTCATTTTATAAAAATTTACATAATTTCAGAACAGACAAATTTCCTGCCTCCAGTTTTCAAATACAGAATCAGTACATTCAGCTCAATGTAAAAGCCACAAAAGTAAACAGTGTTTGTTTGCCATCCTTCCGCATTAGGTATTTTCCAGCTGTATAATCCAGTATTTTGTCTGAGCTTTCTGCAAAGTGAGGTGACTTCCATCCCACAGCATAGCAGCATCTGACATTATTTTATTCATTCACACTCATAACGTGTGCCTACCTTGAATATTGATGTTTCTAAAATATATAGACACACACAGAAACTCCATGAACAAAGGTCTGGCTGAATTGCAAGCCCAAGTGTAAAGAAAAAATATCTAACTCAGACTCTTCAAAGGAGTCTGTCTTCCTCTTACACAGAAAGAGAAAGGTGGGACTCATAGCATTTTTAAAGTTTCATCAGCTTGTGATGACGGAACTGTAGGAAGGAGCAACACAATCCCAGGATGTGTCTTTAAGTGTTAAATATAAAAAAGGGAACTATTATTTTCTCAAAAACAAATGGTTACCGAAGAAAGGTACTGAACATCGAGGAGACTAAAAGCCATTATAATCCCTGAGAAGGACAGGAAGGAAATATCACAGAGATCTTTGAAACCATGAATGGCAAATATGGAAAACAAATAATGACTGTTCAGTCTTGAAAGTACACAAGCATCAGCTAGGAGCGAGTTGAAAGCAAAAGGACACATTTCCTCTTCCAGTGCATAGTTACAACTTATTAATCCAGATGATGTGAACTGTAAAAGTGCAAGAAGCGAGACATAAAGGTACAGAAGAAAACTCTGTTTCCTCGAACACTGCCGTGCCCTTCACAAAAAGAGGTGCTCCACTCAGTGGAGTTTGGAAGATCATTCTCCACATGCTTGAACTGTTTGAGCAGACCTCCCTAGTCATCTGGTATCAGCCACTGTAAGATGAGATACTGGGCTAGATAATTCCCTACTCTTGCTCACATGACAAAGCAACATCCACGTACTGTACATCCCTTGGGTTTTCGTAAGAGCATCTGTCATCTGGAATGGATTTTCAGTGTCATGTGTGCTAATCCCTTCCTAAGGGGACAGTTTCCAGCTCTTAGTTTTCAGCATCCCATCTTGAACCACATGGCTTTTGTACGCTGCAGCCTGGCCATACCCTCAGCTATGGAAGCTGTTCATGTATTGGATGTATTGATGGCATTCTTCAACTTCCTCCTTTGCAGAGCCAAGTTCAGGGTTTTGAAGAGAGCATCCTTGCTGTTCAGAACATTGTAGCGATTCACCTCCACCAACCTGCTGAAATCGTATGGCTCAAAGGTGAAATTTAGTGTCCGGTAAGGAGAATCTTTTGCCTCAATCACAAAGTCACCAAAGGATTTATCTTCTTCTGACTCACGTTTAACTCCTGCAGCAAAGAAGAAGAAAAAAGGAGAAAANAAGATATCACAGATAACTCTGTTGAATCTTAACTTTTTCCCCAAATAGCCTCCTCAGATTTCAGCTCCTTCAGGATCCAAAATGGTTGGAAGCTGAAGGTAAAGTACTCTTAGTCTTCCTACTTCCACTAGACTGCAAAACGCAGGACTAAAATACATTTTCATTGTGATAATTTGTTTAGTGCATCCATGATCATCGTGCTCAAAAACAGGAAATACAAAGCTCAATTCTTCCTGGCAGTGCTGTTCTAAACTAAAAGACATTAACACCCTGAGTTCAGCTGACCTTAGGAGGTTAGTATATACCCTTCAAATTAGTGGTAACTTGTGGTTTTAGCACCCTACCACTTAAATATAAACACCAATCTTGAAAGATTAAAATCAAAGTAACTTGCTAAAACCATTTTTGCTTGTTGCTGTTATAAGAAATAGTAGTCTTGAGCCCTATCCAAGCCCAATACTTTGAAACTCTTCATCATTGATGAGGAAATGCAGCCAGGGCCTGGCAATCATTATAGCATTAATAAAGGTAACATGAGTAGAGTGCCTTAGATCTCCCTTGCCCACATCAGTCCTGCACATTCTTTACTGTGTATTCCAAAGGGTTTTTCAGGACTCTGTTTCCTCCCAGCATGGGAGAAACAGGACATTGAATTTTATCTGTCTCTTCTTAAAGTATAGCTGTGTTTCACCCTAGTGCTCTTGCTCCATAGACTGAGGTGGGCGTTACAGTCTATATTAACCACATTAAATGAAGCAAGGATCATTTATCACCTGACCTTACACTAGAAGGGCAGAGGCCACTTAGCATTGAATTACATGATCTAACATACAGATTGGTCCTAAATATTTTGTTACTTAGTGGTATATTCATATCCAATAAACAAATGAACTTATTTAATCTGGTTTGTAGTGCCTTCCCATATATTCAGAATAATTAAAGTAGCAAAATCAGGTATCAAGGCAGAAAGGTTCAGAAAAAAAGCAAAAATATCACCCAATTATGATTCTTCCAGCCTTTAGATTTTTATAATTTTTTTCCCACTCTCCCTTCCAAAAAACTAGTGGAAGCTGATTCCACCTTAAATGAAAGTATCAATTTAATAATTACAGGGTAATACTAAGAAGAATGAAAGGACAAACACTTAGCCCACTGAGTTTTCCCCATCAACACACTCAAAGGATTGTAACAATAGCTCTTAAGATACCTGGAGCTTTGTATTTCTGGAAGGTGTCATTCACCAATGGGAAATGGAGCACAATTGGAGCCTTTGGATTGTTATCATCCACAAACATGTAACACTCTTTTGGCTTCTTTTCATCTTCCTCACTCAATTTGATTTTTGGAAAAGGAATTTCCCGCTCTTCACAATATGTCTGAGTCAGCTCTAAAACCTGTTGTCAAAGAACAAAAATAATTTCAACAGAATAACAGCAACACCTCTAAGATCATCTAACTACAATCTTGGAGAGAGACTTTCACAAAAAAAAAAAAAAAAAAAGACAGAAAATCCAACTCCAAATTGGCAGAAACAATTTCTCTGGCTGGTGATACAGGAGAAGAACGAAGAACAGAACTGAGAACTGCTGCCAAACATCAATAGTTTGCTGAAACTTTTTATGTTTAGTTACTCTAAATATATTCACCTTGACACTTCTGCACTTTAAAAGAAACAACATATATACAGGAAATAACTTGTTTGCATGAAGAAAATAATTAATAGCCACCTTTTCTTTTCAAGTGTACATCTAAGTAACAAGGATCATATGAGCTAAGGAAATACTCTTATTTTAGGTAATTATCTATTTCAGCTTCTGAAAAGTTTTAAATTTTATTACAGCTGTCACTTTCCATGTCTTCGTGATATTCACAGTAAAAAGCATAGTACAACAATATTTGAAAGAGGTAAGGACTTATTTTAATGCACTCTTTCATTAGTTTGTATCAGTCATTGTGAATATGATTCTGTGCTTTTATCTCAGCCACATCTCTCACCTCAAAGGGAGACTCCCAGGAAAAATTGAATGACAAGATAACATCCACATCCCTCTCTGGCTGAAGGACCAAAGGAAAGGGAGAGTTGATAGAAAAGCCACCATCCACTAAATACAAGCTCTCTTCCATGGGGGTCAGCTGGTTGGGAAATGCATCCAGATGAGTTCCTGGAAGACACTCCAAGTAACACAAGTAACTATAATGATTCATTACACATCTCTCGGTACAAGCAACAAACAAAGCTTATGTTGGGGTTATAAGAAGAAAAAAGACATTCCAACATGCACATTCATCTGAGACTGACCTGTGAAGTCTGATGCTTGCTTTATATGACAGAACATACAGAATAGATCAAAAGTTTTGCTATTATGTAAGAAGGTATAAACTCCCTGACTTCAGTGGAATAAAGTCAAGCTCACCTATGACTGTTACAGAATATTAACGCACTATTTTATATCCTAGAAACATACAGACTCATTTACCTCTCCAAGCCACAAATTTCTTGATGTTAACATAATCTTTGTGAAGATACAATCCCTGCATGAAGTTGAACGTTTCTCCACATGTGACCCGGGACTTGAAGAAATCCTGGAAAATTTGTAACAAGGGGCCCCCAGGTATAACCAAGCGAGTCTTCAGTCGTGTTGGATCTTGGAAATGGAATCTTCGGCAGTCATCTGCAGAGGCCACAGAAGGATGCAGAACACATAGAAAATGCTCGTCCAGTTCCAACGTTTCAGTCAAGCTTTTTTCTACAATACTTAACCAGTTGTCCTAAGGCTGAATTTGTCCTCTAATAAAAAAAGTATTGTAATGAAATTTTAACAAGTTGCATATTCTATAGTTGGATAATTTACTTATGCTGTTTATAGGGAATGGCCTTACTTGTAAATAAATGTTCATATTCATTTCAAGCCCACACAAAAAAACCCTTGTTACCAAGCAACAACCATTTCTTTCTGATAAGACCAGAGTCATCCACACACAGTAGCATTTGTAGGTATAACAAAAGTATGTGGGGAAAAAAAAAATAGGGCTGCAAAAGCAGAGAAGAAAAAAAATATCTCCTTCCACTACTTATTATGGCTATAACTATGCACTTGAGTAATTGTCAGACTTTAATACACTTCCTTTTCACTGCATAAGCATACAACCAGGTAATCCAAAATCATGACAAGAATCAGGTCAAGGAGGGAGCTGAAAACCTATTTTCCACTTCCTGCTTAGTAGCCTTCTTCTCACAATTAAGACCCCTGAACCATAACATGTGCTTAAAACAGCTCCCATAACCAGCCCACATTTATAGTCAAAGTCAGATAAACATTTAAAAAACACAAGGAAGAGAAAGTGCACTGAAAACCTAGAATTACTCTCTTCACAACATGTGTGACTGAAGGGAATAATACAGTCTGAGAGATTTGTCCAAATCTGTCCTTTATGCTAATCTTGAAAACTACAGACACAAGGCACATTTGTGAGTCATTATTTTATGATCATTCCAAAACTACGAATACCGAAAAATCCTACTATTTTAATGTATGTTCTTACCTACAACTTTGATAACATCTTTGAAGGAATCTAGAAAGCCCAGTCCTATACCAACCACCTTCAGGCAGATATCATCCAAGCTTGCAGCAAAGGCACTGCCCCATATTCCTGGAGGAGAAATATGGAAGAATTTAATACTCAAAAGGCTTTTCACAGTGTAACCAAAAGGTCTATAACTCAGCTGCCATACATCATAGTAGAGGTCTGTCCCTTGACCCACACCATTCTAACAGGTGACGTTTGAATTTAAAGCTTTGAGTTAATCATATGATGGATCCTGATGTAATAGTATAATGCAGAAACTTCTGCAAGAGAAAAACCCTTCTATCGGCAAGGAAAAGATGGGAAGACCAAAAGCAGAAGTTTTTGACAGGCAGCTCATAATAGAGTCTTCTTGCAGACTCAGGACATACTATGAGCCTACATCTAAACCTTTGGAGAAATATTTGACATTTTTTCCCTTCTTCAAATTTTTTAGGGAGAGATAAAAAAGTATGGGTTTAAATTTGAGTCCCAAAAGCAGCGTAGCTTCTTTCCGTCTCTCCCTTTAATTCATTACCATAAGATCATACCTTGTAGAAAACAAATCCTAGGCTCTGGACGTTTCTGGATGAGCCGTCCCATGAAGAACTCACTGTCGAAGTCTTCTGTTCGGACAAAAGCTCCATATTTGCGAAATCCAACTTCATAGGGAGTGAACTCACACCATTCTAAGAACAAGCCAGCAGGATCTTTACTAATCTCAGCATCAACATGGGTGAAAATACTCATTTGGGGTTTGTTCACACAAGAGACACAGAAGGGAGTCTCCCTCCACTCTTTCACCATCACTATGGGATTCCCTGCCACTCTTCTCAGTGAGCCTCTATCTTACACATGATCAACAAAACTCCTGTACAGGCTTTCATTGACTAAATACAGCTTTCTGGCTTCTGGCAGGGGGTGGCGGGGGAGGAAATCCCATCTTGCTCCATATCTTGACTTCATTACTACAGAAATAATCTGTCCATTTTACTTCTACTTCAAACCATTCTGATGGCTCCCTTTTCCATCACAAACAGAAGATACTTCACTTTTCTCAGCTCTTCTTCCCACTACTTACCATCTCTCAGCAACTATTACAGTACTGACGTGAAAGCTCAGTTGATCCCCTGTGTCAGACTTCATTGTCTGCTTATCAAAGTGTCCCCTCATGCTTGAAAGCTTTCCACAAAGAATTACAAATCAAATTGTCATACACGCACTCTTCCAGAATGAAACAAACACATAAAAACGTCCCGAGTGGTACACAGTTGGACACAAGCATTTGCATTCCTGTCTCACTGTATCTATCCTCACTTGTTGCATCACATTTAAAGTCCCAAGTGACCTGGAATAGGACTGGCCTTCATTTTTTACAGTAGTTTGTATAATCAGCAAGATCACAGGCTGCTAAATACCACGGTTTTGATGATGCATGCTACAAGGTTGCCAATCCATCATTTTACATGAATACTACACATATTGGTTATCTGGGACTATAAAAGGAAGTAGGTCACCTAATTACCAAGGACTTTAATTCTCTAATTCAGACAGACTTCTGTATAACAAGAATCTTCCCTTTCAGCTCCAGAAAATTTCAGGCATTTTCTAGCAAAACATGGAGAGTGCCAAGCAGAGTTGAATCTCATTTCTCTGTTATTATGAAAGCACCTGCAATCAGGATGATAACATTCTGCAAATCAGTATTCTATTGCCTCTTGCACTACCAACTGCTGCTTGAGCCACATTCCCTGATGTCAGCTACTGACTACCCAAAGAACTGAGTAGGTGAAAGGAATTAATGGATTTTAGTAAACAAAAATAAATTTGCCATGTTCATACCTGCAAAGTCACCACTGCTAATATTGGGTCTCACATTGACAGCTGCGTAGATAGGATAGGGATTCTGGGCCCATTTCACTGCTTCTTGCTGATCAGACAGCTTTGATGGATCTTCCTGGTCACAAGCAAGGAAGGAGAAGCACACTTCAGTCAGACAAGTTCTATACCCATACTCTGATAATTTGAAGCTGTTGCTTAGCATTTCTGACTAAAAATATTACTAATTCAAAGCTTATTTGCTAATTTTCCTCCCATTGTCCGTGCACATAGTTAGATTTTGACAGAATACTTCTGTAGTTGCGTATTTAGAGTGTCCGGAGTTTGTTAATGAACTAGTTACCCTCTGATTTCAAATAGCATAGCAAGTACTACACAGTAATGTCACTTTGCAAAACCAACATCATTCTCTCAGGCTTAACACGGCCAACTAAAAAAAGCTATTTAGTAAGAGTCATTCCAAAAAAAAAAAAAAAAACCACTCAGTTTTTCTATAGCACTGATCTATACGACTTCAAAATTCTTTACTTAAGAAGGATGCTGGGAAACTCAAAGCAGAAAGAGATGAGAACTCCATATGCTTATTCCACACCACCATTTGTTCCAGAACAGCTCACACAGGTACAGAGTAACTGGTTTCTTGACATACAATGCACGGGTGGGCAAGAGCTGCCACCTGGAAGACAAACAGCAGTAGACATCCAAACGTGAACTCTTTTACCTTCTGTTGTAGGAAATATTCCACAATAAGGCCCCACAAGTCTGTAAAGGAAACATTCCGTCCGCTAATCTCCATTGCATTCAGCTCCTGGAAATAGTATTTCAGTCGTTCTGGGGAAAATGCCCCCGCTTTGCTGCTGGACACTGCAACCTGAGCTCTTCTGATTGCATCTTGAAGGTCTTTCTGAGACCAGTCAGGGTCATGATACAGTGTTGATAAACACCTGAAAATGCTTATGTTAATGTTATCAGTAATAATGACCCTCGTATACACAATAATTTTAGCTAGTTATAATTAATGCTGCAGCACTGAACCAAAAGGTTGAGAAGTCTAGCTAACAGATAAAACATTATGAAAAGAGACCATAAAAACGGATCTCTGAACTCTAAAATACGCTGAAAACCCTGACATCTACAGGACAACGTCATCTTCATGTTTGCCAGTGGCACCAGCCTGTGTGGTGCGGTTGACACACTGGAGGGAAGGGAGGCGATCCAGAGTGACTTTGACAGGCTTGAGAGGTGGGCCCTTGTGAACTTCACAAAGTTCAACAAAGCCAAGTGCAAGGTCCTGCACATGGGTTGGGGCAATCCAAAGCACAAATGCAGGCTAGGTGGAGAACGGATTGAGACCAGCCCTGAGAAGGACTTGTGGGTGTTGGTTGATGAGAAGCTCAACATGACCCAGCAACGCGCACTTGCTGCTGAAAAAGCCAGTTGCATCCTGGGCCACATCAAAAGAAGCACGACCAGCAGGTCGAGAGAGGTGATTCTCCCCCTCTACTCTGCTCTGGTGAGGCCCCACCTAGAGTACTGTGTTCAGCTCTCGGACCCCCAGCATAAGAACAACATGGACTTATTAGACAGAGTCCAGAGGAGGGCATGATGATGATCAGAGAGTTGGGGTTGTTCAGCCTGGAGAAGGCTCTGGGGACACCTTATAGCAGCCTTCCAGTACCTGAATGGGGCCTACAGGAAAGCTGGAGAGGGAGTTTTTACAAGGGTATGTACTGGCAGGACAAGGGGTAATGGTCTTGAACTGAAAGAGTATAGATGAAGGTTAGATATAAGGAAGAAATTCTTCACTATGAGGGTGGTGAGACACAGGTTGCTCACAGAAGTTGTGGATGCTCCATCCCTGGCAGTGTCCGAGGACAGGCTGGATAGAGCTTTGAGCAACCTGGTCTAGTGGAAGGTGTCCCTGTCCATGGGTGGTTGGCACTGGATGGTCTTTAAGGTCCCTTCCAACATAAACCGTTCTATGATTATATGATCTTGATTGCTAACCCACCTTCCAAGGATGTTCCAAGCATCACATGCTACAACTCATGAACCAGTTCACGAATCAGAGTTAACTCCAGGCTACAACAACACTGAGAGACTGGCTCACAGCAAGGGTGCTACTGCATACAAGCAATAGAAGTCTTACCCTTCATCAGAACACAGGTCTGATTAAACAAGAAGCTAGTTTGGACTATTGGCTATCCATGTGAACAGGATACCTTTGTGTGAAAGTCTGCCTCTGAATAAAAAGGGGCAGGCCAGATTACAAGTTTAGTGGAAGAATACTAGGTACACAGGAGTTAATTTAACACACAAAGGTCTGGAAGGGCAGCTTACACCATCAGGTTGCACAACTCCTCAGTGAAATAATTTCATGAAAACAACATGTATTTATAAGGGATGATTTCACCACAAACTCCAAGAACTGAGCTACTGAAACATTCTAGGCATGTCTAACATTTCAGCACATTGCTCCAGTTCACCAAGGAGCAAGCCAATGCTATTCCTCTATGCAGGCACAGACACCATTTTGAAAGGCAGTGACACAGTGGTCAACGTGGACATGTTTCCAGTGACTTGCAGTTATCTTCTTGGCGAGAGTAAGGAAATGGGGAAAGTTTTTGCAGCCAGGACTCTGAGGGAGCACACAGAAGTTTTAGTCATGTAATACGCTCCAATATTCAACTGCCAGGCTGGTAAAAGCAGCAGACTCATAGATTTAGCCAGTAGCTGCACTGGTTAGAAGTGGTAATGGATCTCTTAGACTCTCTAGGATCCCCATCAGAACTCACAGGCGAGAACTGATAAAATAATTGACTTCGTTGCTTGTCTACAGATGGCACAAAGGCAGGTTTGGACGTATTTTGCTTCAGCACTACTATATTCACCTATAAATTTCTGGAATAAACACTGCACGTAACTTACCAAGTAGAGCCAGAAATCCCACACAGATATGTTGCAGCATCCAGAAGGCCCAGCTGCTGAAGCCCAGCAAGGCTGCCATAGAACGATGTCAGAGCTCTCATCCCACCACCAGACCCCAGCACCGCTACCACTGGAACCTGCAGGCAGCAAACTCAGGAGTCACAACCACAGACTTTTGAATTGCCTATAAATTACAGAACTAATCCAATTTAAGTCTCATTCTTATGAGAATAAGAGAAAATATCTCTATTTCTATTTACATTTCAAGTAATTTCAGGTTTCATTTCACTCAGAATTTCTTTCTCTACTTCGTAACTGAAATACATCATTCACTATAAAACATAGCATTGTCATGTTAGGGACAGTCACTTACTGAAATTATTATGTATATTATCACATGCACACATTTACTTGCATGCCACACAACATACACATAAGAACAAAAAAAGGAAATAATTCTTATAAAAGCAACCACAGATCACAGAACAAGGTATCAGACTAAGTTTATCTTCAAATGAGCAACTAGGAAGCTGTTTCTGTGGTCTGAGCTTGTATTTAACCATTCTGAAATAGAATTTCCCATCACAATTCAGAGCTCAAAGCCCAAGATACAAGAGTTAAACTCAAAAAAGTACATACATTCTGATTTTTTTTGTGTTCCAAAACACACACACACCTCCCTCAACATTTTGGAAATGTAACAACATGTGAGACTTCAAAACTGAAATGTCACAGAGATCTCGCGCCATGGTGAACGCAAAATATGTTTTCTGTTGGTTACAGGATAAGAATCCTACGATACCTAATCATCAACTAAGCACAAAGGATTTTACAAATCTCACTACAGCACTGTGCTCAATACCTCATCTTTTGGAGGGGAGTCTTTTAACTGAAGAGTCTTCGTCAGTGCCTCAGAAACTATTTTCTTCCTTTTGTCCAAAAATTCTCTTTCCTCTTTACAGAGGTCAAAACCCAGACGTATATCAAGATCCCAAGTGCTGAAATAAAAATTAAAACAAATATACCCAAAATTTTGGAGGATTTGTAAATACCAAGGAAAAGCAGTTTCTGTGAACACACAATCTAGGGGCTGATCTGAATCACTGGATCAAACTCTTAAATGAAGCTTTAGTGTATGTCTATACACCAGCTATTTTGTAACAACAGCTTTCGGAATTAAAAACAAAACTTCTCCCTATTGTATTTTTCCCTTAATGTCTAAATACAAAGCTTGTGTCAAACAGTATTCAGATGAAGCTTCGGGAATTTCAAGAAGGAAGATTCTCAGACAATTGTATGAGGAATAATTGAGATTACTGTATTGACGTGGATGGAGAAATGAGGGGGAAAGCAATTTTAAAACAGAAGTTTCTGAACTTAAGAGACAGAAGGGAACAACTGAATATCAAGAAACTCACTATGAATTTGTAAAAGGAGAGCAGGATCTTCAGTTAATTACTATATACAAAATGACTCTATGAATTTGCTAGCCAACTGCTCCATTTTCTATGATATTCTTTCATTATCACTCCTTTCTTGCACCCTTCCTCTATTTTACAGTTCAAGTTCTTCACATACCAAAATCTCCTTTCCTATTTGCCAGTACAGCACTGCACATTTTCTGGAAACTATTTGTACATAACAAAGCTACTTAATATTTACACCATCAGCTATTTTACATTTAAGCATTAAGAACACAAAATTTCTTCATATTCAGCCAGGATTAACATCAATCCATAAGATAGTATCTGCTAACTGAAGAGTCACAGTCTTCAGAAGAAAAATAATGTGAGATACTTTCCTTTAATCTATCCCAAGAGATCAATAGAGTCAACAGACCTCCCCAGAACAATAAGGAGCATCACTCAGCTCCTTCACTATGAGAATAAAAGCCTTTCCTGATTTTTAGAGGTCTTTGAAGTTCCCACTCACCTCTCTTCAGTTTTCAAACTCATATTCAAACTTTGTCCCTGTAAAAAGAGAACACATCTTGTAATTAATATTGATAGCAACTACATAGGCAGAACTACTAACTAGAGGTTATGACATCAACAGGGTCACTGGATGCTAATGAGAAAAGAGAACAGCATCCTCACCCACAAAACTACAGCTCTGGAACACCTTTCGCTTGCACCTGTTTCAGACATTTTCAGTAGTCTCCACAGAGAATAAAATCACATAATTAGAGAGCAGGGGGAGAAAGTTATCTCTTCTCCAAGCTTCTTGCTTTTCTCTTCCTCTGATATTTTTCTTTCACAATCTAACAGACTTTTTGCTTCAGAAAGTTATGAACTTTACACTTACTTTGCAAGACCCAACCATGAAAACGTTTTTAGAAGAATTGCACTGAGTTGTCTCAGTATTTCATTCTAGATATCCAAGAAAACAGCACTCTTAGAAATCATGTGCAGCTTAACTTTCCAAATGCCTATAGGCAATGGAGGAAAAAGTTATCCCAAGTATTTCAAAACAAGTGCGAAATGATGACATTACCTCTCCCAGAGACACGTTTCTATCAACATTTTGTCCAACAGGAAGGGAATTCACTGGTACAGTCCCCAATCCCAGAAGTGTAGTATGCTTTTCAATATCAGGGTTCATACCATCCTAATAAAGAAACCAAAATTTTATTTGAGCTCTCCAGAAAAAAAGATATTACTTTTACATGTCAAAATAACAAACAAAACTTAAGATTATTATAACAAAATATCTTCCAGAAGTCTAAGGCTTTTCATGATCACCCTGCTCGCTGCTTGACAGATCTTTGCTGGATTATTTGTGTCAGTCAAATAATTTTGGGGCTTGGTTGGTTGGGTTTTGGTGGGCGTTTGTTCGGGTTTTTTGTTGCTTTTGTCAGGTTTTGTTTTGTCTTTTAATATAGCTATCTACCACATGCAAAAAAAAAAATCTTCATGTCCAAATACAAAATCAAAAAAAAAAAAAATCTAGTTATCTAGTTGTCTTCTGACATATGTGAGAAAACTCACAAGTGAACTTGCATTCTGTCTTCAAAGCAGGATTTGGAAAAGATACCAACAAGGCAACAGGGTTAGACACACAGAAAAAAATACCACAAAATAGGAAATAAGATAAAAACCTTAAGGACAAACAGGAGCGTGTAATTAAAAAAACATAATCATCTTTACAAGCAGAGTAAATTAAAGTTTGCCAGGAAATCTTTGGCTTTTCTCCTATGTTGGATTAGCAAGTAGCAAGCTCTTTTAATACAGAGCTGTGTGCAGGTTCGTAAATTTAAAAGAGCGGTACTTAAAAACCCCTCATGTCACAGGGCCACACTCAAACCTACAGAGCTTACCAGGTGGGCTGAAGCCTTTACACCCACCACAGGCCTCAGCCCCTGGGAGGAGGCAGCACCTTAAAGGAACAACAGGTTATCACGCTTTTCACAACAAGAACTGAGGACAGACAAGGAACTATCCATAGATTTTACAGATGTCTTCTGACAAAACCAGCTGTCCTCAGTCAAATGCCCTCTAAGCCCACTGCCCTCCTCCTAACAGGGCTAAATAACACGTATTTAGGTACAGGGCAAGCAACATTTCTACATTCCTGGCACTCTCCTACCTCTGATAAGAGAGGAAAGGTCAGACTGAATAGCTTTGTGTTCTATGCCAGCTCTTGAAGGAATACGTTCTGCCAGCTACCAGCCATGGTTTGCTTGGGGTTTACCACCTGGGCCAGGCTCCATGGTTGACTTCTACAGTGTTTTTGCTTGCCTGGCTCTGACTTTTGGACTACTTAAGTCCAGGTCTCTCTCTCCTGCTCATATTTGCTGCCCATCCAACCCCATTGCAAAGCTATTCTTCCATATTCCTTTTCGTGTTATCTTCTCCATTGCTGCCTCTTAGTGTAGCCAAAATCACAGTTCTGCGTTTGTGTTGCACAGCAGCACGTGGGGATGAATAACATCACAGAATAAACAGCTTTCTTGCTCCATTTTTGGTGTATGGTCATACTGGGAGCAGTCATCAGAGTGGATATTCAGTCACTCCCATGGGATATACACAGTCATTGGTACCTGTAAGAACTGTGAAGTGATAGGCATAGCAAAATACATCGTTGCAAGTGGCACATGCTCTCCAAATTTCTAATAGAGAAGACTTGCCATTGGATATCTCAACAGCTGAAAGTAAAGATGTCCTCATGTAGGGATCATGTGCAAATTCAGATTTTTTTAATCCCCATGTCAGAACAGATTTTCAAGTGTTAAGGAAGGTATAATTTCAAGACAAGTTCACCTCCTTACCTAATGCCAAAGAGCCAATGAAACATCTGCCATTTTTATTCACTTTTCAAAGTATAAAATAGTAACGCATAAAAAGCAATCATAGGGAAAAACTTATCTCTCTGGCCATAAATATCCTAACATAACCACAAAAATATAACATCAATTCAAGACAGACTTCTAGCCTAGAAAACTTTGATCTAAGCAGTTACAACACTACAGTTAAGTTTGATCAAAAAGGTATATCTGTAAGTGATGAAACCTTAATAATAGGTGGTCCCTGGTACCACGTAGAGTACAAGAAACTTGCTTCCAATGCAAGCTTTTGACATCCATATGTACCCAAATAATAGACCCAAACCTAACATTCTTGAACATTTAAAGAAGTCCCTGGACTTCTCATGACCAAATTAAGAACATTCAATTTACCCTTAAGGACATTTTCACGGACCAAAGGTACTGGTTTCAGCGTGGATTTATTCAAAAGTGGGCTGTAAACTTTGGAGCAGTCAACACGAATGCTTACCTGTAGGACAGATATGGTTTGCTCCAGCTCCACTTGCAGTTCTGGACACATATCTTTATCCACGTGAAAGATAAACGAGGTTCCATGATCCTTCCCATTGTCTGGTCTCCAAGGAATACAAAACTGTTTCTGATACGCACCTGGAACAGACAGCTTGACCTCACAGTTCCCTGTGCATTACAATAAGGAGACATTCAAATAAATATTGAAAATCAGATACTTGTTAAGTGTAGCTGAGACTACCAAAAAAAAAAAACAACACACTCTTGTATGGTACCCAGTAGAAATGACCCAATATTATTTAGCATGAAAAATAAAAGCAAAATTAACTTAAAAATTTGTAGCCAATGAATAAAAATGCACTGTATAATCAAGTGCAAGAATCAAGCCCCCCCTCTCTCACAAGGAATAAACATGCTGAAAAGTAGATCTGCTTTAAAGTTTGCAGGCAGCACTACCTTGCTGTTTCTCTTTTGTTTTTTCCTCTTTGTTGACAGTACCTTGCAGAGACAAGCAAGGGCGAACCTATGAAAAGAAGATACCACCTCTGGTTATGAGATTTTAGTTCACCTCTTTGTTGAAGCTTAATCCACCTACTATAGTAGGTGGAGGTTTTCAGTTGCAGGCTGTCAAAAACCACTAAGGATTATTTTGATTTTCCAAAGAAAGAGCAAGTTTTGCTTCGGTAGGAGGGGATTATTTGCTTTTGTTGCAAAATCGAAACCACCCTTCCTATTCCAGTTTCGGTTTGCTTTTGTTTTTTTCTTGCAACCAGTTATCCAGAGTTCCAAGTTCTCAACATCTGGGTTTCTCTGTTGTTTTATCTTTTTAAATGCATGTGTGAGTACTTGTTCAGATCCATGATTTTCTGTCCTGGACTATCCATGTCCTCGTTAAATTTAGGCTCTCACACCATTCAATCATCAGCTTCCCTTCTACGACAGCAGATGAGATACTTAATTGGCCATAAGTGATCTAAAAGATAAGAAACTACTCCACTGCTGGAATGTAAGACTGATTTTCTACAGGAAATTGGAACACAAAAGACTTTGTCCTGTGAAATAGTCTGCAGAACTGTGCTGCTAAATGTCATCAGTTTTTCCTGAAAAAATGTTAAAACTCTACATTTCAACAATGATGATCTCTTTCCCCATCCTTTTTTCCTTATTAAAAAAAACATCACTCCGGTCCCTTTCCTTTGAGAGGAGAAAAGAGCTGGTAACACCAGTATTTTTAATGTATAACGCACCATATTTCTTAGACTGATTGCCCCAAGAGAGCAGACAAATCCCTCAAGATAAAAACTCTCAAACTCAAAAGTTATCACCTACTTATTAATGGCACTGAAAAAAGGTTAGAAATAGTAGATGTTGAGATAAGGAGAGGGACTATACCTGGCCAGCATCTAGGCTAGAAAACTCAGTACAATCTGCAAGACTCACTAACCTCCTAAAGACTTCTTTTTGTTGTTTGTTTAATATACTTTAAAACAGCCTCACTGGAAAAAAAATATCCTTTCTGTGAGTTGGCATCAAGTTTTAAAAATTAAGGAAGATTTTAAACCAACAAATTAAAAAAGAGAGGCAGATGCTGTAGAGGATAGGAGCTATTTGGATGCAGGAGTTGAGTTCTCAACAATTCTTGTCCTCTCACTACTAAAAACCTACCTTCAGGAGTAAAGCACAACATATGTAATTGACTTCCATGTACTCACCACAAGGACTCCATTGGTCAATACCTCTGTAGGGGCATCTGAGCTGTGAAAGGAAGAGATTTAATGCAAATTAGTTTTGTTTTTAATTTGCTTCATCCTGCTTTAGAAACCAACTGCCTAGATAAGAGATGGATGAGAAAGGTCCTCAGTGTGACAGATCTATGCTAACTAGACTGACACCAAATATATTTCCTTTTACAGAACAATGGTGGAAAAATACTGAAGAAAACATTCCTCTGCAAATATAAGCATGTGCTATAAGGTCTCCCTACCCCTAACTCACTAATCCACAAAATGGTCCTTTGCAGGGCTGCCATTGCCATGAAGTCCAGCAAAACTTTATTTCTTTTTTGGTATCTCAAAAATTTTGTCGACTGACACTTTAAGGATGTTTGTGATCAACCACTGGCAAATCAACTGGAACACGAGAACCAAAAGGCACGAGCCTTTTCATGGGCATGACTGTCCCTGCATAGAAAAAGCAACCAAGATAATGTATCTGCAGAGCACAGGTTCATTCAGCTCTTCAGGTGAGACTTACCATTTCTCCAAGTAAAACTCTACATCCAGCTCTTCATTTGCCTTTGAAAATAAAAGTTGGACACAGGTGACTCTTGATCTTGAATATAATTATGCAAAGTTTTTCCAGGAGATAAATACTACTTCCTGTTACAAACTATAGTAGCTATTTTTGTTGCTTTTACAAAAGCTGCAGTTAAATCTTAAAAGGTTTAAATTTATGCCTTTTGTTCTTGTTCTTTGAACATTCTTGTCTTCCCAGGCAAATCCTATATGACAAGAGACATCTGTGCTTGAGGAGACAAGCATGCACAAGTGAGAGCTGACTCTGAGATCCATTGCTCTGCTAATGAGAAAAACAACACTCTGTCCTAGCTCAAGCACCAACACAGCACCATCTCTGCAAATGGCTTCTACGTGAGGCGTTGTGCTTCCTCCCATTTATAATTTAATCAGATTGCGCTCTTAGCTCATCACTGTCTTTGTCTTGTACAAACTTTGACTCAGGCATCTTTTCCCCTGTATACAGTAAATGCTTGATACCAGACCTAACACAAATTTGAATTAACCAAATAGAAGCCAATTTTTCCATAATTAATGATCAAGATGAATTAAGCATTCAGCAAACAGGATAGAGTTGGGAACAAGGGAGTTACTAAGCCTCTTTCCACGATTACAAATCATTTAGAGTGCCTGAGACACTGACCACACCAACAACACTGAAGCCTGATTTCTCAAGACAAGACATCATTAGCTCATCTTTAATGCAGACCTATTGTAGCAATGTGTTTGAGGCGGTTACAGAAAAGATCAGATTGGTGATATGGCTTTAGCTGTGTCAAACAAGCTGTCTCATTGCAAGTCCATCAATAGGTGTGCAGGGACCAAGAGCAGCTGATATGCACAAATGTCATGCGCATGAAACAGAGCTTAAACGTAACTGAACATCACTCAGGGAAATTAAGCTTTTCTTAGACTTTTGACTTTTTAAATATAGAGGAAACCTTTGCAGCAATAAAATTCTTCACTGCAAACTGATGGTGATCAACTAAATAAGACAGTCTGCCACCCTCAAAATGAATGCTGAATGCAAATGCCTTTCATTTTTAAAGTCAAGTTTCTGCCCCTCTATTCTTCTGAAAAATCAATTCCCTTTAAAGGGGCTTTAACATCTTCTGAGGGACAGTAGTCATCCCAAGTTTCAGTTAGCTGGGCATCCCAAAGACTGTGGAACACACACACAACCAAAAATCACTAGGGATTTTAGAAACATCTCAGATGTTAGTAAAACCATATATGTTGTCATCACCTGCTGATGCATTTTCCCCTTCTGGCTTTTACAGCACAGATCAACCAGCTGGTACTGCTGGATTTCTGTAGCAACGACCTGCAGCTATTCAAAGGTGGCCTGGGAAGAAGCCAGGGACTAACCTCAGGGTTCAACCTGAAAGTGCGCAGCAGGGGCTGACCCGGCTTCATGCCCCCTACATCAAAGACGATGGACGTGAGCTCATCACTGATGAGGACATCCTTATCATAGAGTGTCAATTCCAGAATGTTCTAGAAACAAACAGAAACAAACGGCCTCAAGATGAAGAGACAAAAACACTTCCACAAACGAGAGTAGCTGTATACAACAGACATATTATGCATTAATCAATACCCTTCCCCATTCCCGCTCATGAAGAGAATTCACTATTTCCAGCAGGACTTACAGCATAGTTAAGCAAATCACCAGGTTGACAATGTGCAGATGCAAGATTTTTCTGAGCTTCTCAACCAGAGAGAAGGCCCAGCTGAAAGCACGTGGCAGTTCTCTCCACCAGCTTCAGGCACAGATTTGCCTCAGGAAGCACAAGCAATTTCCACTCTTTCAGCATGATTCAGTCTGGGGTGTCACAGGGACCTATCGCTTCCTGCTCCGCACTGCCTCAGAGCAGGTAAATCCCGCAGAAACTAATTGGAAACAGACGCAATGAGTCCATATGGCACCCAAAAAACGGCCTTGCAGGAACTGGTTGCAAGGAGATGAGGCTGCACTTAGAATTGTGCTGGCAAAGCCTCACAGCACTCACCAGACTGAGGCCTCCTGAGCCTGCGGGGGAAGACAAAGCTCACACGCTGTAAATCTTAGTTTGCAATTTTATTACCATTTAAGTCAATTACTGTTCCACCTTTGTCACCAACCATTATGGAAAGGTAACTCCAGTGAGGGGGATAGTTCCTTGTTAATAAGCACTTTATTCCAAAGCCAAAGACATTATCCAAAGCAATAGTGCCACAACAAAACTCATCTGTTAGAGTACATTTTCCTTCACTCTACCATTAGTGTCTACTTTGATAATGAATGCTGACAATTTGAAGACTTTGTTCAATAGCCTATTAGGTCCTGCTCAGACAGCAGACAGATGTACTGTCTCTAAGAGTTTGAATTTCACTTTTCTCGATCACAGGAACTGATGGCAAAACTTGACTGAATGAAGTGGCAAAGTGATTTGAAATTTAGCTGCCACTATCCTCACTGAGCCACTTGGCTGTGTAAGGCAAGTAGAGCTACAAGAAGGCAACAGCTACTCCGTGAAAGTAGAAGCAATCCTCAAATAAAAACTTGCTTTGACAAGGAATTTCCCTGAACTCTAACAGGTAGTGCCATAACTTGCCTTTCCTGAGTTGCATCACAAAGTCATTTATGGAAAATTCTAGCTGCAATTTACATAAGAGTGCAGTTGCAAAACGGCGTGGTGATCGCTGAAGATGCATAGTGCAGCTTTTTGCACCACTGAAGAAGACTGACACCTTACAAGCAACACAGGTTCAGAGGGCAATAAAGATCCTGTGGTTTTGAATGAAGTATCAAGAGCCGGTACCCAAAGGAAGATAGCCCAACCAGCTCCACAAAGCGTGCTCCTTACCTTGACAGCACTATGGATTCGATACTGGAAAGTTTCATTCCATTCTGGGTTATCAGAGTTGTCAACTACCCGAGTTCGGGAGACTATGGGAGATGCAGTGGGCAGCTTTAGTTCCACGTAGCAGTCTGCCTTGGACACTAGAGCAGAGTGTAGAGACAGGCATGAAAACAACTTTAATCAAACATCCAATGAGCTCCTCATTTTCTAGATCTCACTGCATCACAGAAATGTGCAAAACTAAGGCTGGATTTCTAAAGCAAAAGCCCTTAGTGAAGCACACGTCTTCAACTAGCAGCAAATTGAATACTAGGTACCGATATCTCTCTTTTTTCTGGTTCGTCCAAACCATAATGCTCTTCATGAAAGAGACTACTATTCAAAATGAGCAAGATCAACCTTTCAAAAAAATATTTCTGCCAATGCTGGGCCCGTTGCCTCTTGTCCGGTCACTGAGAACCACTGAAAGAGTCTGGTTCCACCTTTCACCTGTTGGCAATGCTCCTCCTAATACAGCCCACGATACCATCAGCCTTCCTCGCAGCAAGGGCACATTGCTGACTTATGGTCAGCTTGCTGTCCACAAGGACACACAGGTGCTTTGCTGCAAAGCTGTTTTCCAGTCTATGGGCCCCCAGCATACACTGGTGCACAGGGTTGTTCCTCCCCAGCTGCAGAACTTCCACTTCTCGTTGTTGAACTGCATGAGGTTCCTGTCTGCCCACTTTTCCAGCTTGTCGCTTTCCCTCTGAAGAGCAGTGTGATCCTTTGGTGTTACATTCACTCCTCACGGTTTTGTAACACCAGCAGACTTGCATCATCTGCATCATCATCCAGATCGGTAATTAAGACATTGAACAATATGGGGCCTAGAATTGTTCCCTAGGCCACACCGCTAGTTAGTGGCTTCCAACTAGACTTTGTACACTCATCACCACCCTCTGAGCTCTGCCATTCAGCCAGTTTTCAATCCAACTCCCTGTCTGCTCATCCAGCCCGTTTTTCATCAGGTTGTCTACGAGAATCTTATGGGATACAGTGTCAAAAGCCTTTCTAAAGTCCAAATAGACAATATCCACCCACTGCTATACCCTGATCTAGCTTGTCCAAGAGCTGAGCTTTCTGTGTCCACTCCCTGAAAATAACTGATTGTCTCAGAGTCCTCCTTCTTCCAGTTAAGGCCCCTCTGAAAACGCAATTACATGAGCTATTCTTCACTCCAGTTGAACAGAATGGCCATAAAAAGAACTTCACAGCGTGATTCTAGCCCTCAGCCTTTCAGGAGGGTTTTCCAGTCCATGGACAGTCATTTACCATTGCAGTAGTTTGATATTGGATGCCAGGTACAAACTTTAGGTGGGCAGCCTACCTTAGTGTATTAAATTTGAAGGAATTAAATGAGATTCAAAGATCCAAATGCTCCAAAGAGCCCTGAGAGATTTACTTGACACAGATGCACAAGAGGAAGGGAATGCATACCATGCTATAAAAAACAGGAACAGGTAAAAAGCAGCTTATCTTGAAATCAGTCAACCACCGACCTCATTAAAAAGCTTCAATGACATGTACAAAACAGCAGACACATGAAAGAAAGCACTGCTACAACTGGGAAGAATAAACATTTAGGAGCTAGAATTGAAGAGTGCTACTTCCAGGTGCAAAACAACTGGTCAGCAGCAACAAGGGTGAAATTTGCCATGACCGGAAGGCTGAATCCAAACAAAGGAACACAAAACAGGCCACGGTAGGATGTATAAAGGAGCAGGGAAGGAAAAGGTTAACGGGCCTTATCTGTTCTTGTTCTGCAAAGTAGCAGGGTTAATCTGCAGCTTGGCCTCACATCAAGCCTTTAAAACATATACAAAGCTTTACAAGAGAAGCCTTTGTTCAGACATAAAGGCAATACACCATGTGCAGGTAAGAGGTTCCCATAACAATGCTACCTGTGTTACAGGCATGCACTGAACAAACCATCAGTTTTCATAATACTTTGACTAAATACTTACACAGATCTGTACCCTGGATGTTTCTGGCTCGGAGGACTTTTACTGTTAGGTTGTAGTAAGGGTGCTTCTCCCACTGAAAAGAAAGGAACAAGCTCAGCATGTACCAACTGCAATGTCTGTTCTGTAACCACACTAGTATCAGTCCAGAGAAATGGATCAGCTCAAAATAAACTGTTAATGAGTCAATTTGGGAGCACACACAGTGCTTTCAGTGTCCTGGAAGACTAAAGGAGTCTAGAAGGAAACTCAATTCCCTTTCAGCACCAGAATGATTGATGTCTTACAGTAACTCCTCTTGGACTTCAGAAAATAAGTACCTTATTTAGGGTTTCCTCTAATCAACCACCAACCAATTAATTGCTTCATTAATTCATTCCTACTGAAGGATAAACAGATACTGGAGCTGCTCAAATAATTTTAATCATGACTTGGCTAGTTTAAGAGTCCTTGTCAAGGGCACATGCATGCTTGAGTAATAGCAGACATGGCAAGAATCTTAACAGCATGGTCTAAAGACCATGACTGAAGAAAGCATACACTGTCTACCATGAGGAAAAAAGACACTTTATTGTAGGAACACATACTTCACGGCAGTTTGAGCAAGAAAAAACAAACTTGTTCATTCTGGCCTGTTACTGATACCAGCATTATAGACCAGCATGCCACTCTACCAGTATAGATCAAAAGGTAATCCTTGCTCTTAAAAGCTTCTGGGAAGCTATTTTTGGAAAGTAATATTAGTATCTAAATGCCTAGATGTGAACAGGAAAGAAAAGCCTGACTGAATCATGGATCATGAAGGAGAAGGGGGGAAGGTAGGGGAAGACAAGAGAAAAACACCTTGAAGGTACTTAGTGCAAGGACTGGACAGAAGCAGTTGTGTAAGACTCATGAACAGAGCGGGATTCTGCCTCATTTCCATGAGTTATGACAGAATCCTGGCCAAATAAAAACCTTTTCTATTCTTAAATCACATTTCAAAGTGCTTTTCACAGGTGGTCACTACTTCATAATCATCATTTTCTATGTGGTTGGCTTGAGACCAGAGTTTAATTTTGGATATGGTAAGCATTAATCTACAAATGAATTCAACAGGATCTTCACTTACAATAGAATGCTGCAGAGTGCCAAATGTTATATAAAAATGTAGGCCTTACATATCACTAATTAGGATCTCAAGGAAACCAATGAACTGTCGAACTGTTCTTGGATATTCCTTATCCGATAAATGGAACTGCGCTATGTTTGTTAAGCAGTCACATATTTGTGGAGTTTTCCTTATTTCTTATCACTTTAAGATACTTGCCAGCTTTTGCAAAAGAGGGTTTGAACACCACAAACCAAAGACTTACATAGCACACAACATCTTTGTACTGAGTGAATGTCATCCACCCTGACCAACAAGTGAAGGCTAAAAATTACATGCATAGTGTAAGATACCTCACATACAGGCACCAGATTAAATTTGTGCAAATAAACTCCAACTATACTATTATTTCCTCTCAAACGACTCTTATTTGCAGCATCAATATTTTGAAGATACTCCTTCCCTCATTTGTTTCTGGGAACAAGACATGCCTTCACAGCAAATTTCACCATGAGCTCTACCCTTCAGATGCTAGGTTTTCTTCATTTTCAAACCTTTCCTAATCAACTCTATGTTGTTCAACCACCCACACCACTTTCTCAGGCAAAGCCTGATCTCCTTTCACCTCATTAAGTTGGGGAACGGACTAAAGAGAGACATTCAAGGTTGCATAGGTTATTCTCACCAACTTCCTAAAGGTGCTGCAACTCTTCAGGTTGTTGAGAAATGAAGCAACATCATCACACCCCCACTGCTGTCAAAGCAATCGTCACTCACGTAGCCTGACTATTGCCTGGAATTCAGACTCAGAGGAAGCACAGAACACCCTAAAGATAGCGTAGCCCTCTTTTACTGCACACCATCTGTCAACATATAGTTACACATTCAAAAGAAAGTCCTTTCCAAAGGTCTCTAACAACCCGTGATCTGCAGTCAGTCATTACTTAGCTGAGGATACATTTTCCACACCCACGTCATAATTTAAGGCCATATAATGCAACAGACATTTCCTTGCGTGCCTAAGCCTGTGCTATCAACTATGCCAGAACCTTCCTGTGTGCCTTTTCTACTTATCTTTTAGTGAAGGCAAAACAAGGTCATAACATGTTAGAAGGTGAGCTTGCAGAGCAATGAAGCATGAGACTACCAGATATGCTATATCTGAACACATCAGGGAAAAGTCAGGCAAGAAATCAATATGGGAAACGAACAACAAATAATGACAGTTCTGCCTAAATCTGTGTATGTGACAACAAACCAATGTACATGACAGATGCAAACAGCCAACTTCTAGCTTTCAGTTCAATGATTTTTTCAGAATCATCCCTTTTTCCAGAGCTCAGGAAAGTGCATCTGAAACAAAAAAACCTTGAAATCCTTAAATGAGCGTACAAGACTGAATTCTTAAACATTTAACCTTGCTAACAGCTGTCCGCCTTTCTCATCTAAATGCAAGGTGCTGATGCAGCAGCAAGCAGCTGCAAAACAGGTTATCCCAGCTACAGGACCTGGTAGTCTTTACTCTCATACAGCCCAGAACACACCTGCCTTTACACAATAAGTGCTGGGACCCACTCCACATCTCACAGTAGACAGGGAGGACTCACAACAAGCGTGCCAGTTTCACCACAGAAGTGTTGTCAATAGCAAATAAAAACGTAACTTCTAAGCCGTATTTTGTGTTCACTGCTACCAGGTAAATCAGGTGGCTCAGTCAAAGAAATGTCCAATTCACCAAGGGAGCACTTTCCCCATCTTGTTCCTGTTCCTGAGTAAACACTGCTGCCCATAACTCCCTTCGTCCTTATTTCAGCCACAGTGCCACAAGTTTGCTTTTAAACACAAAAGCAAACTCTTTACTTTCCCTTCACCTCCAGAAGTGTGCACCCACAGCCACAAAAGGAGACCTCACACCCAGCCCCAAGAACCACAGTCTTCTGGAGGGCAAGTTTTATAACCAGTCGGGTGATACGTGTAGTGCAAGCAGCTCAGTATCACGACAGCCACGGCAAACACTGAGCTCGCCTCTCAGTTGTCTCAGTTGTTTGTGTTTAGATGCGTGAAACAAAGGCTAAACTTCGGAAAGAGATTCGATCAGGTTGAATTTGCCTATAAAGCCAAAAGGGCAATCTGTTGTCTCTCTCCTTGCTCAGTTGTTATTAACTAGGCAACACAAAATCTCTCTCCACCAGCCAGCATAAGTTCACTAAGTAGTGTCAAATTTATTTATTTATTTCTACAGCGAACACCTGAGGGGAAACAACACATCCAGTGGTTTACTGGTTAATGAAAATCACAGCATGCTAATACAAGTCTCTTCTACCCTGATTTCCCAACTTCCACCTAACAACAAAAAAGTTAACAGGATCATTTTTATCACACAGCAAGCAGGAATGCAGAGAGGCATACAGGCAGCAAGCCATCTTGTGACATTTAACAGTCACCTCAGTTTTAAGCTGTAGATTCGGGGGGGGGGACACAGACGGGACACAGGCAGTCATATGACAGAGCAGACCTCCTATAAAAAGGCTCCTTCGCAAACAGTTCAGTGCAATTCAAAATTGAGGGTATTGGCCAGACTACCTTACGCAATGGAATGATTATAAACCATTTAAAGGACAAACACATTGAAACCACTTTATCTAATGTGGTTTTGCTGCACTACAAACATCATTAATCTTCGTCTACTTTAGACTAAGTCCTGCGGGATAAGGCAGAGAGCAGAAAGGAAGGGAGAGGTAAAAATCAAGGATATTTTGCAAGAAAACACATAACCACAAATTTATCTTTACTGATAAGAAGGCCAGAATGCTGGAGTCTCCCCGCAAAAGTACTTGGCATCAGCTTAATTCTGTTCCCCAAAACCTACAGAAACAGAGACGTGCTCTGTATTGCCCCACACGGGCTCCACATTTAGTAAAATCCTGGAACCTACATTACCATTGTCATCCAAAGTTTTCCCCTAACGATAAACTTTGAGTTTAATCCCTGCAGAAGAGCGGGACTGGCTTTCCACACGTGCAGTATCAGGAGGTCAGTGCCAAACACAGCACCGGAGGAACATCGCCTCACAGACAGCCCTGCTGTTCTTCTTACCCGCCAGTGATACAACCCCGTCTCTTTCCTCTCCTTCCTCTGGAAAAGCACGGCTGCCAGGAAAGGCAGCGCCCTGGCTGGAAGCGGGCGCCGCAGCACCTCATGGAACATGGGAAACACGTCCCGTCGTCTCCGCAGAAAACCTGGCAGGGAAAGGCAGAAGCCAAGCGAGCCCCGGACAACAGAGAGGCAGCTGCGGGATGGCGCCGGAGGTTTGCGCAGGGCCGGGCTGCGGTCCAGCCGGGACAGCGGAGGTGGGGCCGCCGCTCACCAAACACCCCGGTCAGAACCGCACCAGCAGGTGTTGCAAATCCCGATAAAGGCAAGGGCAGGAAAGATGCAGCAGCGAACAGGGCAGCCCTGGGTAGGAAGCAGCACCGCTCCATCGTTAAGCCACAAACTCAAAACCCCCAGTAGGGATTTTCTTTCCGAGTTTCCAGAAACCTGGCCCAGGACTTCGGCTGTTCAAAAAACCCTTTCAGAGTTTCAGCATACCCTAAAAGAGTGTTTTAAAATAGAAACATTCCCACCTTACCAGTCTGGAGCAAAGCTGAATTTGTGATCAAGGGTAGTGGTTCCGGGAAATTTCAGGGAGGTCTGAGTAGAGACACCACAATTCGATCTGCACTAGGATGTCTCAGAGAACATTAATTTACCACATCTAACCTCTAGCTGTGTGAGCAGCCGGCACAAGTCCCTCCCCTCTTTATTCACGTTTCTATGTAGCCTAGTCTTCATCCTTCCACCAAAAGTTCTTGGAAAATTGTACAACAGATACAGCAGACTTTTTTGAGTCTATTGAGCTTTAAAAAATATTTAAGTAGTAAAGGAAACTGTTTACTGGAAGTGATTAGTTTGTTAATAGCTGCTGACAATTGGCTTGTCTGGCGCATTTTAATAAAGAGCTTAAACTGAAGCAGGAGACCAGAAAACAAACTTAAGTGTTTCCACAATTAGAAAGCAGCAGATAATGTATGAAAGCCAGTAACGCAGCATGGCATCGGCTCCATACAAACATGAGAATATGACACATTCTCAGAGAGGTCCCATTCATTAATCACTTCCTGTCATTACTGTCAGTCACTAGACCAGAATTTAAGAAAATTAATAAAAGCTCAGGCACTGACATTTACAACACAAACAAGTCAGTACTAGTTAGTGAACTGGGACTGGACTAGACGATCCTCAGAGGTCCCTTCCAACCCCAACCATTCTGTGATTCTGTGAATTCACAGACTTACAGCCAAGGCAGACACAAGAAGCAAACATAAGCCTGTTGCAAAACTGCCAACAACTGCTGTAAAGCTCTCATGTGGAACTAAATGGTATGAAAACAGTAGACACCAAGCTTTACATTTCTACACACCACTGCATTGAAAGTGAAGGAGTGTTATATTAGGTTTTATTTATCTTAGAAAAAGTACAGAACCATAAGTGTGATTTAATTAATCTAATATAGCTCATGACCATAAACTACAAGAAAACTGCGGCAGCCTCACGCAGCGAGGTAAAATGGAGAAATTACAAGTATTCTCAACAGTTTATTATAGGCAATATATAAACCCTCTACTTTATCTTGTGAGTTCCCAATTGCTTTTAAAATCTGGCTTACCTGTCTTTTCCTGAAGTTCCATCCTCTTCCAATGAACTCTCAGCACAAACATCTCATGTTTACAGAATTTCTCTTTAATTTTTCTCTCAAGAAAAACTGAGAGTTCTTTAGAACACATGCTTCAGAATTGTTTCATAGTCAACAGATCACCCATTAGCAAACAGTGTTTGTGTGCAGCTTTAGCTATCTACAGACACTTAATAGCCAAAGAGCAACTACTCACTTTTGTCATTTCCTAGCAGATTAAGAAAAGAAGCAAGCAAAATTACATCAAAACATGAGGCAACAAAAATAGCCTCACACCTGGTAACTTAACTTTACAACTATGCTTGGATCAGCATCCCCATAGTCATAAAGGTAGACGTTTATCTACATTTCATTCAGTTATTTGTCAGCAAGCATGAACAAATGACACCATCATCAACTATACTATATAGTACTTAAAATGTGCATAGACATCGCAAGGCATCCTGTTTGCATTGAGAGGAGAGCTGAGACACAGTGACTTGCAGCTGCATAATTAGAAGAGGAGATTCCAAAGGACACTGTCAAGGTTTCTGTTTGGGGTTTATTTTGGTGGGTTGGTTTTCTCCAAAAACACCGATATACTCAGTTGTCTGGCATGGACACAAGGACTTCTTCAGTGCCAATATCTCCCATTTCCATAGAACGGGAGAACTGAAGATCAATATTTTACTTCCAACACTAGACTAGTCTATGAAACACAATTCAAGCAACTGCAAACCTGTGAACCTAAACTTTTCCTGATTGGGTCACACAGAGCTCAACATCCTTCCCCACCTAGAAATAGCATACCACCACTCAAAAATAAATTGTCAGTAATTTTAGTGTTCTGTAATGAGTACATATTTAACAGTATGAGACTTTGAAAAACATTCTTCAAAGAGAGAATACAAAAAGTGTTTTTAGTCGTATTTTGAGAACATTCACAAGCATATGATAAACCTGTAGATCTACAAACTAAAGTTGAAAAGTGATGACAGCTCTCATATGATGTAGCCTCATTTGAGTTACACATACTAGAGCAGGGGTGATACTGGGAGCCCCTGCATTGGGTCTGACTTCCAGGAGAAAATGAGGACTAATACATAAAAACACTTCCAGCAGCCCAGAGAAGTTTACCTGCACAATGATTGAAACACACACTGGTTCACAATATTTATTACAACCTATTGCTTTAGATAAACCTGCTGTATAGTTAGTAAACCCAAACCACATTATAAGAACCAAAGGAAAAAAAAAAATACATGGCAAACCACATCTCTGTAAAAGGTACGCAATGGAGGTGAACAGAGGCACAACCTTAACCGTGAAAGTAAGAGCACAATGAAGATCCTCATGTGTGAATACAGCTCTCCTGGTAGCAGACTATGAAGGTAAATAAAAATCAGACTAAGAATACTAAACATAAGATAGGTAAAACTCAGAGTAATATTGTTGTATCTGTATACAAAGAATACAGGGCCTTTTAAAATACCCTTCTTTCATTCTCAACGACCTGTAAACACAACTCTCCCAAATCATCTTCCCTCTGTACCTGAACTAGTATATAAAGATCTATACAGAATGTGCAAATCCAATAGAAGTATTTTTAGGCTTTCTTCTCCAAATAGAAGAAATACAAGGTTAAAAACATTAACACCACAGATCCCCTCTACCCAGCCCCTGCAGAAAGACATCAGTAGCAATACTGCCCAAGATATCCAAGTACAGAAGTAGCAAAACACTGGATCAAGAAATCCATTAAGAATGCATAGCATGCAAACAATAAATACAAACGCATGGGAAAATGAAAAAAACAAACAGTTATCAGGAGAAACTATTAACACTGGCAAATGAGAGTGAATTAGGACTCATCAGCCTACGGCAGATCTATTCCTAAAAAACACTCACATAACAATGGCTTAAATAAACCCATGATGTTAACTGGGATCAAATTAGACCTTAGGCAGACAGGCTTTATCCATCTACTTGTTCATTAGAAGGTGATATCTGGTAGTTACAAATCATGCTCCATACCATTTAATAATTACATATTTATAAGTATTGCTAGACTGGGATGTTGGGAGTAAGATATCCAACTACTGGGTTGTTTGCTGCTGCTGCCTTTTCATTACCACTGCACTGATTCTTTCTGCACCAATCAAACCTTTTAATATCCCTCATACCAATCTGCCATAGATTAAAGTTCGTGGAAAAATAAGTTAGACAAATATATTACAGCCTACAAGGAGTATGGTACAATCCAGTTTTTGTAGTTAAGACTTTTGGCCCAAGAGACTTAAGAGCAGTACCAGCCTGTGCAGAACAGAGTTCTAGAGCATTAAAAATAGAGAGATGTTGAAACAGTATGGATTTTACTTCAATGCTGGAAAGTGAACCAGAGACCAAAGGACTTTATATACACAAATCTAAAGTGTAGCCTAGAAGCTCAAGCAATAACTATCATTCAGTCCCTTCAGAAGCTGCTTTACAGAGTGTTCTCTGCTTTTTGGTATAAGTGCAGATGTGAACTTCTTAGAATAGTCTCTGAGCTTCCACTCATGCTAAGAGTGATCACATTCAGTGCAAACAATACACAAGTTAATTCAATTTACAGCTCAAATTGAAGTAAAAAGAAAAAAATGCTTACTAGTGGTATTTACTGTTTGTCTGACTACCTCCTGTGGAACTTCTGCTTATCAGAAGATCAGGAGATAACACTGAACATCAATAAAGATTCCTTTGGCCAGCATTTAAACATTCCCATTACTGAGATGAAAGTAAAATTATATTTCTAGGCGTAGAAATAGGCACAGAAGCCTTCTAAATGCCAAAAACCCAGTGATTTCCATGAAACACTGATGCAGCCACAAAGACTTTAAGGGAATTTTCTCTTTCGAAGGAGCTATTTACATACAAGGCCGAATCACAACGTTGTCATCCTACAGAGGTAAGTGTTACAGCAAAACTTGACTTGTGGTGAATGCCCAACAGTTGTCTAACAACTCATTCGCAAGGTTGGAGTGCAATACAAAACTCACTATAAAAATCAGTTTCTATTCTTCATCTGAGTACCAAGAGGTACAGTGTAGTTGCCAGCACTGTAGTAACATGGTTAAAGTCATTTTCGAGTAAATCAATATTGCCAGCCAAGTACAGTTAGTCCACAGTTACAATTGACTTCTACCCAGTATATGAGAACCTAGCAACAAGCCTCAAAAAACCAAAATCTCAGAGGCACCAGCTTCTTAAGTTGTCAGTTCCGAATTTCATACGAATGTTGACCACGACAAAGTCAGGTGTCCAATGTGTTGACTTCTTTGGAGCAGAAATAATGCACAACTATCGCATTAGGGTACCGAGCAAATGCACTGTAAAGAAACAGAACATGAAAATCAACTGTCAATACAAACAGTTTTCCCTACTGAAACAAGAACATCCAAGTTGTGTTAGAATCAGAAGATGCTTACATGAAAGTGATACTTTGCAGTTTAAATTACAGTCTGAATATATTCTTGAGAAAACCAGACAAAAGATTTCTATGGATTTCATAAGAGTATAATTTTAAAAAATACTATTTTCATTTCTGTGGGCACACTACTTGGAAGTCATTGGTACTAAATTAAAGACAGGGTGACATACTGACATGATTGACTTTCAAAACCTTGTTGAATTTAACAGCATTAGAAAAATCCTTGACAACTAAAACAAAACTGCAATGCTGCATATGCATATTTAAATTCTGATGCTATGTTCTACACGCTAACAGCAAAAAACTGAATATGTACAGCAGTAAGTATATTTAGACCTACATTCATTAAAATGTTTTAGAAAAAAGAACCTTTCCCTATCATTGTGAATGCTACTGGTATCTCAGAAGGGTTCACATCAACAACAGAAACGACGAATAAGATAGTCATGTGGCACTTCACTAGAATTCAAAGAAGAAAAAGTACAAATAATTTGCCTTCTGTATCAACCCATCATTACCTAACTAGGAATGGTAGGAGAAAAGTTGTTATCCAGGTATCAAGTGAACCAGTTCTACTTTTAGATGTCCTAAGATAATTACGCTACAATACGTATATCAGCCAGGGAACCACAAAGACATTACAGACGTGCCTTAGTTCGATATTCTCTATTTCATCCTTCTTAATTCCAGTTAAAAAGCAGGTAGTAGGTATTGTTCTTTAGAAAATTTTCCAAATTCAGTACAAGAAGTTTTTTTCAGCTTTCTAGAGCTGTGAAGTAAGAAGTCTGACAAGTTTCTCAAGGAATTTTATTCTCCTTTCTTGAAAGCAGGATTAAATTCTTCCAACAAACTTCACTGACTAAAGCTTTGATGTTTCCCCAGCTACCCAGTTGAGTGATGTAATTTCCAATTCACTCTTCAAATGTCATCTCACACTGCAGTCCTCCCAAAGTATATACACATTCCAAGTTTTGCAACATTCTTAGTTTAAGTGTACAAGTTTCATGATTGATTCAGTTTCTGAAACTTTAAGGCACATGCTTTCTCACCTGTTACCTATCTTCTTTTTACATACAGTGCACACCTTCTCCTCTGTAATAATGCACTTCACTTGCTGATGCAAGATCCGCTCCTCCTGGACCTAGAGAAGATTAAAGATAAACACAAACTGGCTCAAAAAGCAATGCCACACCACAGCTCCCTCCTAGTCCAGTAAAACTGAAACCTGTAACAACATTTAATTTTCAGTGGCTATATCTGTATTAGCAAGTTGTACATGACAAAAGAACCAAACCAGGTAGTATTGAACACCCAACACCCACACTATCTGAATTGCAAGATTTTACTTCCAACTAGTCTGGTCCACAGACTGAGGCACTCAAACTGCTAGTGGTGTTCCGTTGAACTATTGAAGTGCATCATCTGGTGTAGTTTATTTGAAAGAAATCCAGTCCATCTCTCTGAGATCATCCTGCAATGCACACCAGAGCTCAGTGAGTCCAGAGACTCACTGCAAAAGCACACACCTCATCCAAACTAAAATGAATGTACTTGCCATCTCCTGATAAGGAGACATTCAATCTACTTGACGCACATCTACTAATTTCAGGTGCACTACAGCACCATCTAGAGGACACGTATTCCATATGAAAACCAGTTCATCGAACATCGGTTTTAAAACACCATTCCCATAAATGACAGGTGGTGGGTACTCACCCTCAGAAACTCAGCATGGAGAAGATTCTTGAGTACTTGATTAAATCTTTTCTTCTGGGCATTTTCTTCAAGGACTTTCTCTAAGAAGATCCGAATCTCACTAATCTGTGTATTTGCTGGGAGTAGGTTTATCGCCTGAAGCAAAACATACTTAAGTTAGAAAACAATTTTAAAGGAATAGAGAACAAAATGGAATAGAGATTGACACATTTAGCTTGACACTGCTACAATCTGTTTACTTGCCTACTCCTGTACCTTCTGCCAACAGGACAAACCGAGTACTTACAAGTCTTTCTTACCTTGGTAGTATCCAGTTTGCCGTGATGTAGTTCCAAGACCTGCAGAGCAGCCTGCAGGTTGGCTTGAGGCTCCAGCACTTCCATCTTGATTGGTCCCAGGCAATGAACACTCGGTGGGGAGAGGTACATGCGGAGCAGTGACAGATAGACCTGTTGCACAAAAAAGGAAAATTCTGAAACCACTGCACCCATCCACAACTGACAGTGCTGGTGGAACCCAGCAATGGTACTAATAAGCTGTACCCATGCCATTCAAAATTCTGAAGTGCTCACCTTAAAATAACAAAAACTGAATAATATCAATGATGTTCAAGGCCTTAAGACTTGCATTCTACACTAAAGTTTTTCTATAAAAGCAGTTCTAATCGTACCTCCCTCATCTGGCCTAACTCGTTAATCATCTTTAGAAACCAACACTTGACTACTTTTTAACATTAACTTTCCTGTAGAAGTATGTGGAATACACACAAGAGTATTTTGTCTTCTGAATTCCACCACAACCCCAGCAACAGTGTATATCCTCAACTCCAGTGATACAGTAACATTCTCAAGAAAAATAAATTTAAAAAGAAAAAAAAAAATTATCTAGTAATTCCTAAATTCCAAGAGCTTATACACAGATTCCTGTCCACATACACGAGCCCCAAAAAAAGTCTATACAGAGCAAAAACTTTAAAATCCCTAAATGGTATGAATAGTCTAACACATCTTACTGAAAAGAAAGATCACAAAGATGAAGCTACTTACATCTTTGTTGCCATCTTTGTTTCTGTCATAATGTTTATGGCAGTAGCTAGAAGAGAGAAGAATGAACTGAAATGCAGGAACAGTTTTGGAATCCAGAGAATCAGTCCACAGAAATTAACATTTAGAAGCTTTGGTTAGTGAAGCCATCCAAGTTAGGTGACTGTACACCCAATTCTGATCAATTAATCAAGCTGAACAAAATTACACCATTTACTCTGCATTACAATGCTGAGAAAAAGGGAGGTTTTGTGCAAGTCTCCCGCTTCCAAACAAGTTGAAAAGCATTAATGCAGAAACAATATTTAATTCAACTGTGTAAAAAAAGGGGAAAAAAGTAGTATCTAATCAACATGTCATAGCATAAAAATATATGTGTAGATATATCTAATTACTGAATCACAAAGAAACAGTGTTTATTAGTGTACACTGCATACCAGGGTTGAACGTCCTCTAAGAGGCATTTTCTCATACTAGTTTTAAAGGAAGCTGTGTCAAACAGGCCCCAGCATTCAGATATACTTGCCAGTATCAGTTAACCCTATTTTCACGTAAGTACTTCAGATTTACTCAGAAGGTCCACAGATATGACATGAGGATTCTGCAACTGAAGGAGCTCAACTTTCCATGTGAGCTACTGAATCTCTCAAAGGAGAAAGGACAACACAGAGAAGTTCACAAGCTGAGAACAGGTGGAAACAAAGAATGAATTGATGA
Source organism: Pampusana beccarii (assembly GCA_013399365.1). Classification (NCBI taxonomy): domain Eukaryota; kingdom Metazoa; phylum Chordata; class Aves; order Columbiformes; family Columbidae; genus Pampusana; species Pampusana beccarii. The sequence continues at coordinate 230,100 of VWYH01010054.1, forward strand.
GAGCCCTACTGCTCTAAAGAGCAAGGATAGAAGAGCATGAAAAGGTAAGCCTCAAGGGTTCGGCATCATCGTCTGTGGATATCTGGAAGAGCCTAAAAGTCAAGAAGACATGTAAACCAGGAAGATGCTGAAGTCTTACAGCGTTCGTGCTCCACATACGGCAACACTCCACAGGGCAGTGAGTATTAAAAAAAAAGAAAAAAAAAAAAATTCTTACTTTTCAGCCATGTTGGTGTCCTTCAAAATATGAACATAAATGAACAGAGCTTGTTCATGCTTCCCCATACGACCCAAGAGCAGAGCACGTTCTTCTAGAAGACCTAGAGAAAGCATGAAGGATTAGTCAATAGCTACACAGAGAAAAGACAACATAAGCTCCATTAGTGACCAAACTAACAGAAGGGACTATAGTCTGAGCACAGACTGAAGTTACGCAGAGACTGTAAGTCTGCTTCACACTAGTCTCAGTAACATTTTATGAATACTTAAGTAACCTTAAGATACAAAAAACTTCCTGTTGAGTAATACAGGCTCATCAAAGTTAGGTTTAGGTTAGGCTAATTGTTTAAGTGATGGGAGACACCACAAGGTCTTAGGCCAACAGTTACAGGAATCCTGCAGACACTGGTAAACCCAACTGTGTCAGCAAAACCAGCTACATCAGTAGCCTGCAACTACAGATCCAGTCATCTTTTCTGTTTCTAGTTACCATGATTCCACAATCAGTGAGGAGGCTTTGCTGTACAATGCCATAAGCTAGGGTTTAGTTAATCTATGGAAACTGAACTCACCATCAAAAGGGAAGTCACTAATTAGCCGACTAGGTTCATACCAGCTAGACTTCTCCAGAAAAAGTAGAAGCTTTTTGCGGTAGTCCCCCAAGTCTCCTCCTTCCTCCCCAGCAGGCACGGGAGTTTTATCTACATGGAAGAAAACAACATAATCTAAGACAACTCTTTCACTGCACTAATACACAGAAGAAGATAAACAAATCATTATGAGCAGGAACCAAATACTGATGAAACTGTTATATGGGCTGGGATTCTGGTGCACCTGCCAAATTACTTCAACTGCCTAAAACACAGCAAGTGACAGATTAAACAATAGACTCAGCTATTCAAGACACTTCCCTACCCTTAATGTGTAGAATTCAGGGAGCAGTAGCTGCCACTACACTTAATCATGAACAAAGTGTCACTTGGTCCCTCAAGATCTCTAGGGAGGCAATAAACTAGACTTCCCTACAAACCCACAACTTTTGTTGTTCCAGTTCTTTCATCACTTGGGATATCACCTTCTGGATATGAACAGGGAAAGCTTAAAGCGACACACTGTGAAAGCTCCCCTGTGCTGCCCCACGCCCCCCGTCCTCCCACCAGGAAAGACTAAACATACCTGCAGGGAAAGAATTGAGATATTCTTTCATTAAGCCCTGCACTTTCTCACAGTACAGCTGGATCAGACAGTTGTGAAATTCTGCACCAGTTTCTTCCCAGACATGAATTATGTGTTCCTGTAAATACATGTTCAGGTTCAGTTATAAAAACTTCCTCTAGGAAGTAATTTGTTGTAAGCAAGCAACAGTTCCATGCTTGCCTTACCAAGGTCGACTTCAGGATTTCATGTATTTTAATTATTTTTTCTTTGCATAACTTGTAGGAAAGCTAGCATTCTCTGAGACAGCATCAGGCTCCAACACCTGGAGAACTAAAGCCTTACACATAACACTTTGTACTGAATGTAATGCACTAGTACAGATTAAGTTCTTACCAGATAAGGAATAGTCAAGCTTTTAAAATTTTCTATCAAGAAACTGAGCACTTTGTCTCGTGGCAATGCTTCCACTTCAGGGAGGTCTTCTGTGAATATCTGTTAAACAAAACAGGGAAGTGCCACAGTGTATTTTCTCTGTGGCAGTGATGCCCAGCATATCATCACATATGTCCAAAGATAAGCATAAGAAATATAAAAAAATCTGAGCATCATATTTAGGCACCCAGAAGCTCTCTCACATCTGAAAGGATTAACAAATATCCCCACTTCTGCCGTAGTTAACACTGCACTTACAGTGCCCAATACTTCTCAAATATAGGAAGTCAGTTCTACAGCAAAGAGGAAAGGGAAAGTAAGAAAGGCATATTAAACATTCGACATGTAAATCTTCAACCAGGCTCTTGTGCAAAAAGCATGACAGCAATAATATTAAATGTTCCATTAAAGGTTCCTAGCTACATGCTACAAGATAAAGTGTCCCAAGAAGAGAAAAGCATGATAAAAACTGAAAGGCTGTCCTGCTCTATCTACTGCTAATCTTACCAGGGTATGGAACACAGAAAATGTAAATTATATATTTAATTTAGCATTAGTATCTGACTTCTTACATTGAGTTCTCCCAATTCCATACACTGCACTAAGAATCTCAATGGCAATGTGCCTGTTTCAACCACACTTACCTTCAACCCATCCTCAGGAAAATCTCTTAGCACCCAGACAGAGTAGGAAAATATCAAATTCAAGTTCTCTGTGCCTGGAATACAAAAATCAGCAGTGTTCAATGTTAAAATCCTAAAGATCTTTCTACTCACAAAACAAGCAGATGCTTTCAGAGCCAGCAAAGATTAATTTACAGGAAGAATTATGTTTGGTTTTCTCCCAAGTCAAGCAAATCACACATTCCCCACTAAAGTCATAATTTCCTAACTTTGCAAATATGATTTTTAAAAGGAACAATAATTAACTCAAACATTAAATGGCACCAAACGTCAACTATTCAGACCAAAACTGAGCTCAGCTGTCTTAATCACACTTCAAAAGTCTTCTACATTTTTTTAAACTAGGGTAGAAGATAGTAGTTTCACTTGTGTAATTTACTTCAGTCCATTTCCAGCCCGCCAGTCTAATGACTTCTACAGCAAAGGGTCAAATGCTTCATAACAAGTAGTAAAGCACCATAGTACTGAAGTAACAGGCACAGAAGCTACATAAGAGGTAACGACCTTTTAGCTTTTAAGAAAATTTAAGACCTGCCTCTTTAAAATAATACTTTCATTTGGACAACTTTGTTTAAAAAGTTTATAAACATATTAGGAAAACATTACTTCCCCCCCACAAACACAGAGGCATTCACTGCCCAAACAAAGCAACAACAACTACACAAGAAACAGAAACCTACACCAACCCCATAAAAAGGCAGCTATTGTTTGCTCTTCTTTATCCCACAATATCATCAGGAGTAAGTTACTTTTTTAAACATTTAAAACAAACAGCAGCTTCACAGTAAAAGTATTTAAAAAAAAAAAAAACAACAGAAGATAAGCACTACAAAGTAAAACAATTAAAACAGCCCCCAGAAGGGCCAATTCTCAAAGCTCCAGAAATAAAAGAGTGACTTGGCAAACAGCACTAGGGTCATGGGTCCAAATTTTGCTGAACTTCAATTAACTTTCTGAATTAACACAGCATTATATGGGAATGGGCTTGCTAGCCTCACTGAGAAAATTTAAATAAAAGACATGACAAATCGTGGGAGCAAGTGCTCATACAGAAAAAGAGACAAAATCTAACGCCTTATAAACAGAAGTGAGATGAACTACAACAGCTCCTTTCCAAAGCACTGATCAAGCTGCCTTTGCTGAAATCATGACCAAATCAAACACAAAGTTACAACCTACTCAAAACACTCAGGATGTCAGGAGAACAACTTATCAAGGAACTACCAAAGTTTATAGATCAGAATACTAAAAGGCCAACAGCACAGCTCACCAGAAAACAAACCAGTTAGGTCCCTCAGCAGATCACAGGCAAGGATGTTCTATGTTGCTAGGATTAACACAGACACTGAATTTCTAAACTTTCTTAGCAACAAATCCCTAATATCAGCTATCATAGGAAGAAGTTCTGCATGCCACTATTTTAACAGATAAGGAATGCTGTAATACAGAACACCATCTACCACCCAATCAAATACATCATTCTCCTGTGCCTAACTCTGCACAGATAAAGTTTATTTTTGATGGGCATGGCCAGTCACAGAATTAACAATTAATATCTGTTTTGATGCAACAAACACTAAGTTCTTACTCTGTTGATGCATGGCAAGTCTCAAACTCAAATCAGTAATGACTTCAAAGGCCACAGCTGCAAGCCTGGATAACATTTTCTATAATTACCTGAGAACCATTTAAGAAAATTTCATTAAATCCCCAAAAACCTATATACAAGAGATGACTAAAGAAGAGTTTCTACTTCACACAGAATGTAAGCAAAAGTAACTAAAAATACATCACACTTTTAATTTTTTTTTTTTAGGTCAACCAGTACCTAGATTAGAAGCTCATAACTACAGAAGCCTCATCAAAGGGAGAGCAAGGGGGAAAAAAAATCCATAGAAACTCCATAGCCTGAAATGCTTTTATCATCTTATTTAAGGGACTCCCAGAAGTGACACTTATCAGTTAACCAAGGCAGAATGGCTACTCCAGTTAAAACACACACACAGAGTATTACATTTCTGCTATTTACCTGGGGGGAAAAGCTGCAAGTGACACTAGCATAAAATGTTCCATTTATTAGCAATAATTAACTTTCTAGATTGTTTCCACTGTATTTCATTACTCTGAAGTGAAGAGACCCAAATATTCATTATCAGTTTTAAAACTGAGAAACTTCAGAACTGAGCAAGAAGCATGCAGGAAAACTGGTTTTCAGGAGGTCCCGAAACACCAGAGAAGCTCCCAAAGACTAAAAGAATTTTAGCAAGCTGCCAAGATTTTAGAAAAGTACTCTGGACAACTTGGATACTTACAGGTCTCAAACATCATAAATCTCAGGTAAAACAAACAGCTGACATAGGTCAATCAAGATTAATTTATCAAGATGACATAATTGTTTTTTTAAGTAAGATTAGAAGTTTGTTTTCTACAGCTGTATGCTTAATAGAACATACCTACACTTCTAAGATGGTGACATTACCAAATGACACCAATGAATAAGAAGTGCAAGACAGAGATATGGCACGAACAGGAAAGCTCCCAATGTCATTGTAAATATGTATTATCACTGAATAAACATGTTGCTAACAGAAGCCAGCAGGAGTTCTTTAAAACGTAATTATAGAATATCAAACTTTGCCAACAGTGTAAGACTAGGAGATGAACAAAGGTATTTCCCTCATACGCTACTCACTACTAAACTATTAGTGTGATCCTAAAGACTTGTGCATTTAGAAAAATAATATTATTTAATGGGAAGGGACTATTCTCAAAAATAGCAAAACCAAAAAAGGACTTGGGAGTTCACAATGAATAGTCAACAAAGTTCCTACCATGACGCTGTGACCAGCAACTACAACTCTTGGGTCATAAGCTGGGTCTAACCATACACAGAAAAGAAAAACTTCATATAGGATTCTTCATCTCAGGAAAGATACTACAAGACCCAGCAACTGGAAGTTAGATTTTCAGATGGAAAGCTTGACACTTCTGAAGGCTAAACTTTCCTTTTGTCAGTGATCATAAAACATCATTGTAAGAAAATTCAAAATACTATGCCATATTTTCTACCAGTGGAAGTTTTTATCGGAAATAAAGAATATTTTCCAATAAGATAGTCGAGGTTCAACAAGACACTCATGGACTAACCCTTGAAGCTTGCATTATGCAAGAAACTAGATGACAAGGATACCCTTTAACTTGATAAGTCTCTAGCATGTTGCTGAACAGTAGAATAACCACTAAGCCCAACAAGTGTAACACTTCACAAAAATAATGCTCCCACTCACCCAAATGTTGTAGATATTGTACTGTCTTCTCATGACCCTTCAAAGGTGAGTTGGCTTTCTTTGACTGATCCACCAGTACCTGTAATGCTTTCAGAAAAACAAAAAGGTTCATTCCTTTATAACCACAAGTATCATTCCAGTTTGAAACACAAAAAGGTGCATTCTTCATGTTCTGCTACCAGAGACAGAACAAAGTTTTGTTTTAAACACACAAGCCAAATGGGTAACAGGAATAAAAACTGATTTAAGTATGAGATAGACCTAAAAACGAAGTCTCTTCAGAATATTGCCTGCTCACTGAGGACAAGTTAAAACTCAACCCTAGGAATACATGCTCCTATCCTTTCTCCTCTCTCCACCTCAACCTCATACTCACCTTTCTCATGCAGACCTTTCTTCTCATACAGTATTATCAGCTCGCTATATTTGTGTGCCTTCTTCAGTACATGCTCACTCTCCTCAATATGGCAGTGATTGTTCTCCAGACGTAGCAATGGTGCCACCAGCGCTACATTTGTCTGCAAGCAAAAAAGGAGTACTTAAACACGAGCATCTCCTAACTTTACAGCAAAAAACAGGAGTTGGAACAGCAGGAAAAAAAAAGTAGTCTCATAGCATAACAAATGACAGTTTAACACAGGGGCATCAAACTTATTTTCACTGGGGGCCACAGTCGCCTAACGGTTGCCTTCAAAGGGCCGAAGGCAACCACGAGGCTGACGTTGCCCCTGGTGAAAATGAGTTTGACATCCCTGCTTAACATGTCAGATCAAGACCCACCTTCATTTCCCTGATTTGTTGGGATAGAAAAAACCCAATATATCAGACCTATTCCCCCACTTCCAGAACAGAGGTCAGCTTCGAAAAACAATGTTGATAGCAAAGATCATACTCTCCTGCATTCAAGGCAACACATACTCTCCTGCATATAAGGCAACACAAGAAGCATTCATTAGAACTTCAAAATACACAGGCAAGGCCACGTTCTTTGACAGAAGCAGAGACCAGAAATGGACACATCTGCTTTATTCCATGAAACTACTTCCTGAACAGTGAACAAACTAGCTAACACTGAAGTTTCATAGATCATTTTTAGACCAAAGATAGACAGATGTGTGAGAATTTCTGAAGTAGCACCTTATCCTTCTTCTCAAAAGTTTAAACCTGAAATTCCAACAGAGCTTGAATGGCAAAGGAAAGGCCTCTAGGTCAAGCAGAGACTCACATGGAGGTAACACTTTAACAGGGTGGTATCAATGATTTGTAGCAGCTTCTTTTTGGATTTGATTGTGGGTGTTCCTTCCATGAGTGGTGAGGTACTAGACTGATGGTCAGAATCATTTAGCTTCTTCACCAGCTGACTTCTTTTCTGCAGGACATCAAATTAATTTTTAACAGTAAAAGGTCACGGATTTCTCTGTCTCATCTCAGCAAATATAACCCACCAAGTAAAAAGACTAAATTTAATCAATTTAATAACTCATTTCAATCATTTCCTAAATAATCTTCGATGTTACTAAGTATTCAACACATCACTTTCCCAACCACATTCAGTTGTATACATTTGTTTTGCAACTTATAGTTTTGCAAGATGTCAAGACTCTAGAGAACATAGTCAGAAGGAAACTCAATTACCCTGAACAGAGATATTTTACAGAAGTCAGGAGACATTTAAAACATCTGGAGAACAATTTAAGTTTTGAACTAGTAGACACAAAAATTATCTTCCTTCAGACACGAGCTTCTTTTCAGTCTAATAAGAATGGCGACAGAACAATTCAGTTTCCAGTTACAACAAAATAAAGAGGGCAGGAAGTTACAGTACCCACTACCTCCTGTTCCACCTTGTAACGCACACTTTTGATGCGTTTCCTGGATAGAGTGCCCTCCACAACAGCCACCAAACAAAAACAGAAGATCAAGATCTCAGGCCCTCTTCAAAAGGCTACTAGAAATAAAATACCAGACTGATGCTCAGATTGGGTCCATTAGTAAGTATTGTCTAGTCATCCCAGAAGTCACATGTGATGTCTCACACGTATCTTTGGGGCACCTCACACCCTCCAGTTCCCCCGCTTTCTCATAGCTTCCAACCATGAAGACAGACCATTAACACTAGCATGACAGAGCTGGAGTAGGCGTACTGCTTCCTGCACATCCAAGTTAACCAAGAAGATACGCTAAAACCGAACAACCCTGCTCTGAAAAGATATAGAAGCACTCACTTGAGTCAGGTAGTCTATCAGAGCTAAATGTGCCTTCTCCAGCTCTGCCCCAGAGAGCCCTGGCAGGGGGTTGGGATACTGTAGCTGTTTCCTGTAATCTGTGGGCAGGAGGTCAGGATACAGACCCATCACATGAGTGGGATCTAAGCAAAAAATAACTAGTATTAGTAACCATTCATAACAGTATTTTTGCAAAACTTAAATATATGTAACCTTTGAGCAAGCTTAGCTTTCCAACAGAGCTGTTCATAATCAACTTGTATGCCCATGAGGTTCCAGATAACAGAATTTGCTTATTACAGAAAAGAAGTTAAACAAGGCAAAAGAAGCAAGAGAAAGACTGTTTCAAAGTCTAAGCACAAGTTGCTAATCTGTGTGCTTGCCACATCTGGAGAACAAGCCATTATTACAATCCTCTTAGTGCTCTTCTTACAGAATCCCAGCATTAACAACTCTGACAGGACAGGATTTCTAGGAACAAGCAGTGCTTTAGGAAAAGATTTACTGTGCTTTTGAAACAAGAATCAAATAGCACCATCTGTAACTAACGAGCACCCTTTTTCATGGAGTTTAAGTAAATCGAAAATTATTGCTTTCTAATTTAAGCTCAAAGGATTTTGAGTTCTCAGTCCTTTTCCTTAATCGTAGTTTTCCAAAGTAAATATGATGCTAGGTGTCATCAAAACAAGTAAAAGTTCTATGTTTAAATGCACAAGGCATATACTGTCACCAATAAAGGTATCTGTCTTAAGCACTACTCTACAGTACAGTCCAGCCTTCAGGTATTCTTCCAATAACCCTAGCATGAACCACAAGAATAGCATCAGAGACTATTTTGACTTCCAAAACGACCGAAAAGTTTCCTGGCTTCAGTAGCTTGGTCCATGAAACATGCAACAGGGTCCTCAGTTTGATCCAAGTCCAAGAATTTAGTAAATCTACAGCTGTTCCTTATTTTTCATTCCAAGCTATAAGTAGGCTTTTGGCAGTTGTTGAAATCCTCAACATGTGTACATGTTATGCAAGCTGTAAAATAGCCTACAACACAAATATATTCTGCACAAAGGGCAAACTCATGATTTAACTCACTGACTGAAGTTAATTAAGTACTACAACCAGTTTCACCAAAAAAAAAAAAACCAAAAAAAAACCCAAACGTAAATATCTGCCTGGGCTACTTGTCCTTCACAAGAGAGTGGTCTGCACAAGATACCCCCCTGGTTCAAACCATTAAAAAAAAGAAAAAAAAAGAAACACGAACACCAGAAACAGAAAACAGAAACCCCCAAACAACAGTCTGTCAGCTTCATTTCATTCCTCCTAACTGAAGCATCTCAATGTGAACCCAAGCATTTACCTGTACCAAGCTTGGCAAAAACTTGCATGGATTCATCAAAGCGCTTCTGGCAGAAGAGGTTGAAGGCAAAGAGGTTCTTTATGTGGTGAATTTGTTGTCGCTTCTCACTATCTGAATCATCTTTCATTTCCTAAACACATACAAATTAACAAACATTAAGAACTCCTGGGCCTTGTACATGAGAATGAAACACTCTACAGAAGTAATAGGAGTAATATCCTCTAGAGAGAGTAAAAAAAAAAAGTGGATAATCTTCCAAAGTGAACATCTCTGATGGTGACTCTTAGATTCTATGCTTATTGTATCACTGAGATAACCTGGAAGGTTTGAAAGCTGCCTCTTGTTACCTATCTACTTGCTCTATACACAGCAACTATCTCTTCAATCATTTGCCTTTTCAAAGGTTTGGTTTGTGGTGGTTTTTTTTGGTTTTTTTTTTTTTTTCCAGTTAGCAACACAAAATGCAATGAATTTATTTTAATGTAGTTTCAAGAAAGTTCCCAGAAACCGGAAAATCCTAAAACAGTAATAGCAATATAATTAAGCGTACTGCTTCAGGATATCTAAGAAATTACTACATTTCAGCAATAACATGGAGGGCCATCACAAAAAATCCTGGTCTTTTGACAAAACAAAACTCAAACTTCCAAGCCAAACTGTTTACAAGTAGTCTGAAGACTTTGAAATCCAACTGACTTCAAAGTCTAAAAGACAGTAACTGATAAAACAGCTAAGAAACACTATCTTTCACATACAAGATGATATCTCAACATCTAAACCACAATAAATCAACACAGAGAAATGGCAGCACAAAACTAAAACTGAAGTCACAAAGGCTAGAGTTTACCAGTTTGTGCAAAGCAGACAGTAGGGAGGTTAAACTCTCCAGACTAGTTACAGTCAAGCAGAAGGCAAACATCCTTTTGTGTACTTTTCAACAAACGTATCTGCTGCAAGCACTTACTGCCAACTGCAAAGCCAATTCAAACTGCTTGTCCTGCAGAAGCTGCTGGATCTGTGTGGCTATGGACACTGGAATTAGCCGCCAAACAAAGTGATTACTTGCCACATATATAATATTTGTGCTGTAAACAAAACAAAAAAAGGTCAGTTACTAAGTTCCAGCACTGAGAAAGGAGCAATACTCTATACGAAAAAACCAATTCTGGTTAATACAAACATGGATCAGATATAAAGGCAACTTGAGCAACATTGCAAAGCAGAAAGCAGAATAGATCTCCAGTTGTCAGAAATTCCCAAAAACACTCAATCCTACCATTTACTCTTCAAAGTACGAGGACCATGACACTCATCTGTTCATAAAAAACAGTTGCAATGCTACTTCCTAAGCCAAGTGAGTTAGAAAAGCTCCTCCTGTTCCAGTTTTTCGGAGTGCTACCCATACACCCAGACAGCCCAACAAAAGTAACTCAGTTATACTCAGTACCCTCCAGAGGTGATGAAGCGTGGTCTCTGCAGCTCAATACTCTGTACCAGCAGACGGGGTTCAAAAGTGCGGATCTCCACATACCTTGGCAGAACAGCAATGATATAGGGAGGCTGGTGTTCTAGCAGTGAAACAAGTAGAAAATATAAGTTGACTGTTCTCAAATACACCTTGAAACAAGCCATAACTTCAAGTCTCCTCTTAAATTTATCTTCCCTTGGAATGTGTCCCTTTTTTGCTTATTGAAAACAAACAACTTAACAGCAACTTGCTAATAGACTACTACTAGGCTTTTTTCTCATCTTTCAACATAAGGAATTTCTGTGACACTCAGATACCCAGAAGAACTACAGTGCTTTAACACACTACCCTCCATTTCGAATCTTGTCCCTTTATAAAAGATAGGCAATATGCCTATTTTCTGAGGACGAGATAGGCATACAGACTAGAAACAAAGAAGAGGAAGAAACAAAAACGCATGAAACCTTGCGCAATCAAAGTACACCTTAAAATACTTTAGAAGCTGTCACACTCCAAATCCAACCAGTTTCCAAATACTGGGAATGTAACAATTTTGTCATATATAAAGGAGTAAAGAAGCAAATTTTAGAAAATTACTGCTAATTCGCACCCATAGCTATAGGAATATCTGTCCAATTCAAGGCACATTTCTGAGTACAGATCCCTTCTTCATTTAGCACAACTGTCAGATCATCTTGGCCAACTGCAACTTTTCCATCTGCGACAGGAGCTACCAATGGTTCCAGCTGTTTCCCTGTGGGAAACAGTTCCTTGATGGATCCTTTTCCATCCACCTAGAAAAATTAAGAAAATTTAAAAAACATTTTTCAAAATAACCTAGATTTCAAAGCTGCATGAGACCACAGCCAAAAACCCCTTGAGGGATTTAAAACCCAGACTAATCATTAACACCACAAGTGCAATTTTAAAGAGTAGAAATAACATTTTCTGCATATTATCATTTATCTTGCTTAGTCATCATTTGGAAATAAAGAACTAACACTTCTGTGTCTGAGATTATGTATTCCTGTTACTATGAGAGTAGCTGAGCACACAGTTGATACAGGCTTATAAAATGCACAGCACAGTAGCAACATCAGTTAAAGTGTCCAAAAACTCGTTGGTGTAACCAGAGGATTTCATTTAGACCAAAATGTTAACACTGCTTTATTCTGGCATGAGTGAGTGTTGACATATGAAAAAAACAAACTAAAAGCCAAGGAAGCTGCCTGGCCTTTTTCCCTGCTCTACTCACTCTTGAGGCCACATGCTGTCCAAGGGAAAAAAAAAAACACAACACGACAACAACAAAACAACCCCAAAAAACAACCCCGACCAAACAAACAAAAACAAACAAACACACAAAACAAATCCAAAAACCCCACCCACAACAAAGAGCTGTTTTATGAGATGATCTAACAACTCTCTGCCAACAAAAACGAGAATGCTTGTCCTTCAACTCCTGACACATGTTCCTGCTGCTTCATGCATTACAGCTCAAGCATTCTTAGAAATCAACAGCTAGTCAGGAAAAAAAAATAACATAAAAACATGTATATTTCTCTCTGCCTACTACTGAAATGAAGCCATTCAACAATGGGTCAGTAAATTACTAGAGTCAACTCAAAGCAGACATTTGGACCACAAGTCCCCACTTTGCAGCTTGAGCAGCTGCACAATTAACACTATAAGGGCGGGAATCAACATCTAGGAGAGTTGTAGAAAAGCATCACTTCTTTTGTGAGCAGTGTCAGTTTGAAATGACTGTAAAAATTACTGTGCAGTTTTCCTGTTGACTACAGATCAGTGTTGTCACCCATGTATGTATACAAGCGTGGTGAAGCTCATCTTCTTCTCATTTGCCCATAGTAAAAGCAGAAGCCAATTGCAAAGGCAGAAAAGAGAATCAAATATAGCTGTCATATGAAGCATCAGTGGAAACTGTAATACTAAACTAACAATGGTACATTTAGAGACTCAGACTGAAATCACTACAGTTCAGCAGGAGAATCAAAAAAAGGACAAAAAGGCCAAGTTCTATTGTCTGCCAGATAAGATATTCTTGCGAGTTTTTTAGGTTTTTTTCTCTTTTAGAGCCATCTTCTTTCTTAATACATTAAATAAAATGTAAACTGAGCTTACACAAACTGCTACCAGAACGAAATATATCTTTTTCAATGCCTTTCTTCAAACACTGGTTTCAACAGCAATAAACAGAATATCACTTCCTGACAAAACATCAGTTTCAAAGAATAGACTTGGACTGTCCTTTCCAAAATCACATACAGCAAGAGTACCAGATGCTGTTTTTCATAAAGGTCTGTTAACTAAATCCCTGAGCACAGGAACAGCTTCCATAGTGGGTACTTCTACCCAGATCTTCTTAAACATCGTATACCGTACTCCAGTCTTACCCGTATCAGGTAATAGTCCCTCTTGAAGCCAACACAGATGGAGTTTTCACACCAGGCCATAGACTTGGGTACATCAGGTACACTGAAGTCCCCCTGAGGAAAACAGGTTAAAATAGCTGTTACAAGAGAAAAGCAAAAGTCTAATCTGGCAACACAGAGTGTAACAGGCAGCACTGCTGTTGACACCATATTCCCTGCCACACAAGCCTGACTTCTGCTGGTCACTTCTTAGAAGAGTAGCCTAGCTCTCTACCCATTTCCATCAGTTATTTTTATCATCCTAGTATTCACAAGGGCAGTTCTCTGTGCTTGTTGTCAATAACTGCCTTCTGACTTAACGACATACCTGGAAAACTTTGGGTAGAAGTGCACCCACTTCCATTGTGTTTATTGTTAGGCAGACATACAGAAAGGCTGCACACTAATGCATTTCACTGACTTACAAGTGTACTACAAGCAAAATGTTAAAATACAGAAAAAAGCTGTTGATTTAATTTATAAAACTGTACGAATGTCACTAATTGTGATTTCAACCTATATTTCACTTTTATTTGCTGCTTCATTGTTAGATCACTGCAGAACCAACAGGAGCCAATGCTCTGAACGTCAGCAGTGCCTCTGAGCAACAGGGACTGTGCAGCGAGCAGTAACGAGCAACTACGCTCCCTGTTGAGGCATGCTGGACTACGGAAACAACTCACCTGTAGTTCATGGAACTCTCTGTCCTTCCAAAAATAAAGTTGTAGCTTCTTCCGCACCGCCACGCACATTCTCAGCACCTCTTCTCCCGTATCTGACTGCTGTGAAAACAGAGAGGACTAACTCGTAGAAACTTCTAAACTAAGAGGCATGTAAGATAACACAAGGCCAAAGGAACCCTCAGCCTGAAGCAAAGCTGTCACCTGAAAAGCAGCTTTGTTCATCCATGCCAGAAGGACATTCCCTAAACAAGGAAGCACAGAGGGCAGGGGGCTGGATACTTAAAAATGAGCTTGGGCAAAGATCATAACAACAAGGAAATTAAAAAAAAAAAAAAAAAACACAAAATAAGAGAGAAAAGACACACACAGACACAAACAGAAGATAAGCAGAGAACTATCAGCCCAAACCTGAAGACTAAGATAAATAGCTTGAACTCTATGGTATAAGAAAGGGGAGGAAATGCAAAAATGCAAAAAATGTGTTATACTGACAAATAAAAACACTAATAGCTGCTTAATACTCTAGCCTATTGGAAAAATTTCCTGACACTAAATACTAGCAGAGCTAAGTGCCTGTACACACAAACAATAAGGCACTTTGGAATGACCAGATTTAAATGCGCTGTGAAAGACATCACTAGTTTCAACACACAGAAAAGCCTAAACACTTACTAGAAAATACTCAATAAGAAAACACTCAATAACAAAATATTTAATTTGCCCCATGGGGCAAAGATATAAAAAGCGATAGAGAGCACTAAGCCATCTCTTCTGTTTATGATTAAGGTTTCTGAATGACATGAGTAGGCTGAGAAACTCACTTGGATAGAAATGAGTCAATAAACAACAGCATAAGAACAGAGGATTGCTGTACCTTATGGAACCACTATGGACTGAAACTGTGAAAACTGCTGTGGGACTCCTTGGGCCAATACAGTTTGACAGAAACATAACAAAAACAGTGATGGAGACACTTGTGAAGGGAACCACTATGAGTTAGTACCCTGGCAATTTAAGGAAAGGGAATAGCTTTTTTATTTAAGAGGACTTTTTCAAAAAAGACAGTCAAAGCTACTACAGGATAAAAATGCCCTGAGGTTTTGTATCAGGAGGTTAAAGGCTACAATCACAACAGGCACAGGAAGATATCTTATGAAGCACAAGAAAAAAAAAATAAAGTGACTAGATTAAAAATTGTTGCCTTAAGCAAAGCTTCAATATCCAGTAGATACTAATTTTAAAAAGCACTAGTATCCAGACAACTTGCATGTAACACAAAATTAACAAATCTAATCTACACAGCAACATAAAAACATTGAACTTCTTAAAAGCAGTAAGAACACCTGTGCCACTGTGTTCCATCTCTTACCTGAAGATCACAAGTAAACAGAGATGCACCTTTTGCCTTGGAAACCGTGGTGATTTGTTGAAATGTCAACAGGTCATGGACATAAATGTTATTTTCTGTTTTAAACAAAATTCCAATTATTATTCAATATTTAATACATGTGGAGCTCATTGCTAACTGAAATAAGTTATCATATTTTATGTTTACATAAAAAGAACAACTTGTGAAAGTAAGAGCTGCAAGAAAGGAAAAGGAATGTTTTCCCAAAAGCTGAAAAGTGCTAAGGCATATACAAATATAAGACAATAAATGCAGAAAAGACAACTAATACCGGCATTGGTAAAGTTACATGAAAGAGCTGAGAACAGATGCCAACCAAGCAGAGGAAGTGGGAGTGGAAGGGACAGCAAGCAGGCCAGACCAGAGTGAGTTCACCATGGATGACTGTATAAACAAAGACCATTTTGAACTGGTTCCTGAAATTAGCAGAAAGGGAACGATTGCAAAGTGCGGGTGCTGTGGTCAAGGTTTTATACGCACGAGGACGCAGGCAGCAGAAATCTACACATGCTGGAGTCGGAAGGGCTGGGACTAGGAGATGATAAAGAAGGGAGTAGCAACATGACCAAAAAAAAGACATAGGAAGATCATAACGTCAAATAAAGCCAGAGACAAGCAAGCTTAGATCTTCCAAAAGATAGTAAAAAAATCGCCACCTGCACGTAAACTGAATCTGGTGTAACACATCAGATAAGTTTGGAGAGAAGTTTAAGCCCCTATCACATGGTGCACACACATACGCATGCGCGTACATATATATGTGTATATATACATGCCCAATACAAACAAACCATATACATACACAAACGTATTTTTTCTTTTTTAATCACAAAATTTAGCATTAATACATTGTTCTCCAAGCTGGCTTACAACAAACAAAGCTGCTTCTCAACCTATGCTGCATAATGCTTCCTCTGCAGAGTAAAAGAGTCTAAGTGCTACAGAATGACTTTTCAACAACTAGACTACCATGCAGGCGTGTGGAAATGGTGCCACATTCAGCTAAGTAACTGCACCAAGAAGAGCTCATTTAATATTAAAACATTTTCTTCACTTACCTAATAGACTGACCAGGATTTTAAACTGAGAAACAACATGAATCTGAAAGAAAGAATTCTATTAGTGACTCCATACATAAACTAAACTTCTGAACAAGGTTTGATTATAGCTTGTCTAAGAAAATTAATCTTAGATACTCTCAAAATAATGAAAACAGCAAGGCAGCTCTCTATGCACAACTTTCCTCCAGCTGTCACAACCCCTTTCACTTATACACAGTTTTTACAAGGTAGCACATACAGCTTGCAACCTAAGCTGGAAAAATATTACAATAAGTGATACCTTACTAGTACAGAAGTACTTCTAAAAAATATGCAGTATGTTGGTGAAAGAGGCTGCATGACCTTTATGTGCTTATATTGATACTTGCGAAAGCAATGAGCCGAAGTTCTAAAACAAACAAACCAACCAACAACACAACAAACAAACAAAAAAAACCCCACAAAAACCTCACCACACCAAACAGTAGTAAGAGTGTCAGTAGATAATCAGTTACTAAATTCCAAGCAAGAGGAATCACATTTACATTCCTATAGCATTTTATCTGAGAGTCAAATTATTAACAGTGTGTTGGTGTACTACCACCTTTTTTAAAAATATTCTCATTCAGAGTGGCTGAAGAGTTCCAGCAAACGACAGCATTTCCATAAAAGCCAAAATTAAACCTGTAAGTTCCCATTCCTTGCTTTCTGCTCTAGCAACCAAACCAAGTTTATTCCTGTTATGGGAAAAGCAGGCAAAAGCAGCAGGCTGTGACACCTCTAGAAGAATCTATAGTTTGGGGAAAATTTGTTGTTGAGCTTAGCAGAGATTCCAGAAGTACATTCAATATTTCATTTCTTGGCTGAAAACACTGGAAAACTGTACCCACATCAAGAAGATATTATTTCCTACCTGCTGAATCTTTTTTGAGAAGTTCTTGTTGGATTTCTCTAGCGTTACTTCAAACCTATTGCAACCTACCAAAAAGATTAGAGAGAGTATGTGAACTGAAGTTCCCCTTAAATTTATGGCTGCATACATCTTACACTAAAAGATTACAAAGAATTATGAAGGTAAACTTGGCCAGAAAAACTACTGTTCTAACATATCTGTGCTACCTTTTACTTGATAGCTAAATGCATCAGAAGGTCTTCTGCACAGTCAGGTGAAAATTTAAATTACACTTCTTGCGCCCATCCAAGGATATAATCAACAGTTACATTTTTGCCTTGCTGGAATTTTAGATTACAAGAACTATATTTAAGTATTATGAAACCCAGAGATACAAAGATACCCATAAAGACTTTCTGCACACCAATCAAATATCAGCAATTTAAATTGCTAGGGAACACATCACTGCAAAGTAGACAAGGAATAAACACTACACCACAAGGGTTTAAAAAGAGTTTTAGGGATAAAGACTTACAGACACTTTCTGATGACATAACATCTCCTGGCATTGATGCAAAAAAGGGGGAGAAATTTACCATGTGAGACAAGACATTAGTAACTCGAAACTAGCATGTTCTGATTGGATTAGACAGCCTACACATTTCAGAAAAAGCAAGCTGCATTCAGTCTCTAGAATCCAAGTAGCTACAATTGAACATCCTTACAAGAGCTGATGAACTTGGAAACAGACGTTTGTTTTTTTCTTCCCTGTCGCACACTACATTACTGTGTTCAGTAACATCAGCTTCTACATAATGGCAGCTAATGCGAAATACAAATCTGTTCAATGAAAATCAATTTTAACTAAACCAAAAATAGAACAGTTCTATTTGTGGCATCTCCAGAATAGACTATGAACACTT
This sequence comes from Pampusana beccarii, assembly GCA_013399365.1. Taxonomy (NCBI): domain Eukaryota; kingdom Metazoa; phylum Chordata; class Aves; order Columbiformes; family Columbidae; genus Pampusana; species Pampusana beccarii. The sequence continues at coordinate 248,307 of VWYH01010054.1, forward strand.
ACGGCTGTCAAAGAGGAAGGGAGAAGGGTAAATACATGATAGAACTAGTTAGGAGGGCTACCTCTTCCCCACTGCTTTATGCTCATGCACCCACTGAATGAAGTTGCTCTTCCACTAATCCAGTCCTTCATTATCAGAAGGCAAACATCAAACTTCTGGCAACTAGCGCACTGCACTGCTGTGCACACCGTATTCACAAAAATTACACTAACTTACTATAAATTCAAACATATGGAGACCCAGTATAAAACACTTTACAGCAGAAAAAAGGCTGATACTACTTGCAATCTTCCTTGCACATCTGATAAACAGTATGTACACTTTCACCCAAGATCCCACACAAATATTCATTAAAATCTAAGTAGGAAAAACTCAGCAATTAAACACACTTGTGTTAACATCCCTACAACCTCTTACAGCGCAGGAAATAAAAATACAATCAACTTTTTGTGTCATTCTTAAAATCAACTTACCTATGTCTTTCTTGATCCTGTAAAGAAGAAGATGCCCTTGTTTGGTACCAACAAGGAGCCATTCCTCTACAAAAACAGGGGAGAAAAAAGTCTAGTTAGTTTCAACAAACACTGCCCTTCACAGCTAAACTACATTTATGAGAACACTTGGAAACCTGTTTCAAATTCCAAAAACTACTTTTTGTGGTGACTTCATACATGTGTACTGTCATCCCTCTGATGGAAGTGCTCAGAAGTAGCTTTAATTTTCAGAAGAGGATGGCCAAAGATCAAGCAATAAAAGAGAGTACAGCCTAGACATCACATCCCACTTGTTTATACAAAGGTAAAGAAGCAAACTACTGCATCTTTTGTGCAATCAAAAGAGAAAATAAACTATTCTTCAAGCATTACTATCTCCCTGAGAGGAACAGGGCTACATAATGGGAAGAAAACATGGAGCTCCATGTGTTTTGTTGTGTTTGGTTTTTTTTAATAGCCAAGTTTTTATAAGAACTCTCTGACATAGTCAGCTATGCCTGGAAGGACAGTGGCAGCTTTGCCTAAACAGCATTTGAATTGTTTGGATGACTCATTAAAGATTTACAAGAAAGAATCTTTTTATACACAAACTCTGTGACAGTTTCAGACTCTTCCTATTTACAGCATTTATAGCATTTGAAAGACACAGAACCTTTATTGGGTCATGAAATATGACTGAAATTCTTCCTCCTTGCTGAAGATCACATAGGAAAGAAGCATACACAAATATTTCTTTCTACATTTAGCACTCCCTTGTTACCAAAGATGCTGATATTTTAGTAAAATCTTGTTTATTGCAAGATGATTTTTCTACTACCTGGTAGGAAAGCTGTAAAGACAGAATTACATCTCTTTTCCCTCTTTTAACACAACCATCCTGTCACATGCCTGCGGGTCTGGCCTTTTTTTTCTACTTCAGAAAAATAAATGCTTTCAAAGAGATAAAAGATAAAAAGTCTCACTGCAGGAACAGACTATCTTCACATCTTGTCTACAACAGAAATTTGGCATAAACAACCCATGGTTAAATGTGCCTGTACTATCCAGGTTATAATGCTGTTCTTAAAACAGATTAAACGGGTCACAGTTTCACAGTGTCTGGAGTTTTTTTAATTACCAACTTTGTGCTGTGGCAGAACATCTGATGGAAACGGCTCAAGCTGCAGGAAAAGCTTCATCAAGCCTTATAATTACAACAGCAGGTGCAATCACCTCACCAAAACCTTGACTGTCGAGTATGCCCGAAAACATAACATACATTTATATACCATTAACACACACAGACTCTAAACCCAAGACTGGAACACACCACTGGCTTTCCAAGAACAATTTCGGCCAGAACACACGGGACTTTTTTAAGCGAGAAACCAGCCGAGCCGCGGCTACAGCCCTGGGACCCGCAGCAGCCCCCGGCACAGCGGGGCAGCCCCCGGGCGGCAGGACAGCCCCGCCAGTCCCCGGCTGCAGGCCCCGAAGCCACCGCAACGAGCCAAACCCGGGGAAGCGCTCCCGCGCTGCCCGCAGCCCGGGCCGCCGGCCGTCCCGGGTACAGCGGCCGGGGGCCGAGCGACGCGGACACCCCCGGCCCGCCACAGGGAACAGCGCGGCAGGCCCCGAGAACGGCTGACAGGGCGCCCCGGCCGCCCGGGAAGAGAGGAACGGAGCGGCCCGGGCCGGCAGCGCCGCGGCCGCGGCCTCCCCCACTTAGCGCAGGCCGCCAGGCAGTCGATCTGCAGCGGCAGCTTCTCCAGGATCGGGACGTGCTCGAAGGCGTCATGCATGGCGACGGCTCCTCCGGGCCCAGCTGTCACAGCGTCCGCCGACCGGGGAGAGGCAGGCGCCGTGGGAACCTCCCCCGCGCTGCGGCGGCGGCAGAGGCGGCGGGGGGAACGGCCCCGACCCAAGCGCCGCCACCGCCGCCCGGCCCCCGGCTCCCCGCCCTTCCCGGCAGCCCCCGCGCCCGCCCTGCCGCGGCTTCCGGCACGAGACTCCGCCCCCCGCACGGCTCCCGCCCGTCCCGCGGCCCGGCTCCCGCGCCGCCGTCACCTGAGCAGCAGTGAGTGGGCCCGGCGGGGCCCCGCGGCACGCACAGCGCACTCAGCCCCGTAGCGCAGTCCCAACCGGCAGCCTGCAAAGCAACCGCTCTCCCCACCGCCAGTGAGCAGCCCGCCGCAGCCCCTGGGCACTGACGGGAGGGCGGGTCGGCCCGGGCAGCGTCAGCCCGGGAAGCGTCAGCGGGCAACCCCATCCCTGTCCCCGAGGGGACGCTCTTCAACCTGACAGAGCCCTTGCGCATCCTCAAGCCGCCCGAGAAGGGGATGGGCTGTAAGACGCTCACTTTGTTCACCCACAGCCGTGTCACTGAGCGGCGGCAGGTTGGCATGCGCTAACACAAACCGCAGCAGGCAGGAAAGGCACCGTCTGCAAATAGTGACCTGTGTGACCTACGGAAACCAGACGGTAACTACAAAACATCTCTTGCAAATAAATGTCTATTTTCAAAGGTCCTAAATTTTACTTTAATAACTTATCCTATGAACTTGGCCAGTGAAGTTCAATCTCCAGAAGGAAATCTTTGGTTATTACTGTGTCCCTTCCAGAACAGGCCACAGTTGCATTTACTTGGCCGTGGAGAGGCACAACATTCACCACCGCTGACCTGCTAAACTCCTTAAACAAGCACATGGTGCTAAGCTCTCTAAGCATCCTCACCGACACCACTGGTTTAGAAAACGAGGGCTGAGGACAGTGCTGGAAGACAGAACCACAGGAATGGGAGAACAAGCACTAGTACTCTGGCATCCAACTTCTTTCCCGCTCAGGAATGAAACCTTGCTGAAGCGCAGAACTGCGCTCAGTCACACCCCTCTGCAGATACCAGAAATGCAAATCGCCAAAGGAGATATGGCTCAGGCATGTATCTGGTCTCCTTAACGTAGGATCCCTACTAAAGGAAAGAGGAACATAGCACCAGTTTAGTGAAATGGAAGGTTCAATAACACCAGGTAATAATTACTTCACATGCAAATGGCTGTAATTCATTTCTACCAGAGTGCAAATTAAGTGCAAGGCATTGGCCTCTTCAGGTTTTAAAAAGAAAAGTAGCATACTTTTCCTGTAGCATACAACACAAAATACCATCTAAAGTGAACAGAATCGTTTAAAAAAAGCTCACAAAGTTACGCACCCCTACAGCTGTGGAATAAGACCTTCCCTTCCCCAGGTCTTGTGATCCTGACTCACTCTGTGGTTATCAAGCCTGTTGCATTTCTTTACCATGCCATGTGATCTCTTGCTACTCTCTCCCTCCTTCGGAGTTCTAGCAGGAACATCTTGTTACCGTAATGAAAACCTGGTCAACAACATCTTCTTCACTATTATTTTGTTTTCAGTTTTCTGCACAGCATGCACATGCTTTAACAACTGCATCAGTAGTATCTCAGCTACTTATCACAAATAAATCTATACACACAGAACTAATCAGGCACGAGGACTCTAAAAAAACCCCCTCTGTATTTGTATTCCTGAGAGGCATTTTTTTCCTACAAGTAGAGCATTGTCTCAATTAGGAACAGCTTGTTAAAGATACTTGAAATCAGCAGACAAATTTCCTGAAGAAAATTCAGCTTCCACACACTATTCTAGTCTCTAAAAACTGCAGATCTCAAACCTAAGAGTAGACGTTTTCTTCCTTCTGCTCACCAAGTCTTCAGAGTAGTCTGTACAATTTGTTTTAAAATTACAATACCCATTTTGAAAGAACAGGTATAAATTTGAATTAAGTCATCCCTGTCTACATAATTAAAGGTAACGATGCTGCAGGATTTCTGGTTTCATGCATTCGAGCAAGCTAGCTTGCTGACAAAGCTTTCCTGACAAGTCATGGAGCCCCCACATCTTTAGGAGCAAAACTAGGAACCAGGAGAGGCAAAGATCTCCTTAGCAGAACCAACACTTCTGATCAAACCTGTTGTCAGGGGAGAGGCTCTGCTGCTTTTAGCCACCTCTTCCACAGCTCTGCTTGCAGCAGCACCCGTGTGTGTGCTGTAGCCCACACGACACTGTGGGAACTGGGCTCCAATGCAAGTTCTCCATGGGACTGCAAATGAGGAAAGTCACAGCATGTGCCTGCTGCATGCTAGGAAGCTGATGCTGCCTTCCAAGGATACAGAAACTGCCAAACGAGTGGAAAAACAAGAACAGGTAACTAAGGGAGCAACAAGCCACTGCAGAATTCAGAACAACTTCAAATACTGATGGAAGTTACTACAGGGACGGGAAGGCAGAAAGCAGGGAGGACTGCCTAAGATCACTGTAGCTGGAGGCTGAAAGCACCGTACTGCTACTACATTTATTTTAGTCTTTAACTTATTAAACTGTTCAGATCTTTCACTTTTCAAATGACAGACTTCCACTGTATTGTCAAGCTTAACAAGAAAAAAAGAGCTATCAGGAATAACTGCATTATAAATACCATGCAACAAAGCGTTAAAGAACAGTGAGGGAGCTTTGTCAAGATGTTAACACCTTCTCACATGAGAGAACAGGTAGTAAGAAAGTGGAAGGATACAGTGTAAGCCTTTCTACTCTTTGCCTAGCTTTTATTAAACAGTACATACAAACTTCTTTGTGCTTCCAGAAGAGAACATTTTTCCCTATTTGTCTCAAAAAAACCCAAACAACCCAAAACATTAGGACTTCATTAAAGGCAAACAAACAAAAAAAAAAACCCCATTAAATAGAGAGTTTTGTGGAGCTTTATTTCACAAAATTTCTTCTCCCCAAAAGGACATGGAGGTAACCTTTGTTTCATCTATTTCAATTAAGCATAGCAAATTGGAAGTGTTTGCTAATTAACAATTCTACCTGTGGCCTGAAGGGGATGGCAGAAGAGCTTCAGCAACCTTGCAGAGGCAGACTGAGGTGTTAGAGCCACAGCTTTTTTCCTCTGCCCATCCTCTGAGGGTTTGCTGTCCCCATGGCACAGCTAGCAGAAGATACTATGCACTTGTACCTTAGCTACTCTATTGTAAAGTGCCACATTTCAGCATAAATTGCTGGTAAAGATGAACTAGAGCCAAGCTACCAGACCTTACAGTGGAATGAATGAAGTACAGGCACATGTTCACTTCTGCTGACATAGCTACGAGTGACAAACCAGAAAAGCTGACTCCCTGTGCCATTCCAGCAGCAGCCACATCAGCTCCCAGAAGTCCAGCTGTCCTGCTGCTTGCCCGGTAATTATCAGTTGTAAGGTTGTGAACCCAAATTAGAGCTTTTGTCATACATCCACAGTGGGTTTCCATGTGTAAGTTATTGCAAGTGAAGCCTCTACAGCCAAGGACAGAATAAAAACAGAACGCTGTCCAAAAGCTCTTTTTCATTTGAAAAGGAGAAACAAAAAGCAATTATATAGAACAGAAATTGGCAACTTTGAAAGAAACACAGTGATCTCAGAGTACCTCTTGGCCACAGGGACCAACTGGGACAGGAAAGTCCATCATCAAATCACCTGCATGGGAGGCAATTCTAAACAGATACCGGGAACAGAATTATCCCAGCACGGTATAGTCCCATCAAAGACTCTATCAAGTAAGGTAAGCAGTGCTTGCACCCTCTGGAAAGCAATGCCATCTTCTCACGGTTCTCTGTGGAAGATGTTACATGTGCAGGGAGAAAAGTTCTGTTGAAAAGTGTGGTTAATATCTGCTAACATGAGTAGTCAAGCACTTATAGAGCACTGCAGGAGTGGGTTTGGAAATGGTGGTTGTTAGTTTTGTCATTTGTTGTTGTTGCTGGGTTGTTTTAATTAAATCATGCAACACATGGAAGGTAGGGGCAAATAATTTTTCCAGGCATCCACCACATTGCCAGCAATGAGATGTGCCACAACAGCAAGTGTTAGCTCAATGTAGCTGTTACCTATAGTCAATGGCATTTAAAATAGAAAATCTTTCTTACACAGTGTTATGAATAAAATTGCACTTGATTTTGTTAAAAACTCATATCACTGTAACTTTTCTAAATATTTCCTTTCTGGCATCTTTTAATTTTCTTCCTTAACAGGAGCTTCTCTAAAAACCTCTCATTCATGTTGGACGCATGGCATGGCATAGCCATTATCTACCAGAAAACAGGTCTGTTGTTTCTTCAGTGCTTGTTTCTATCTGTCCCCACCCTTGCCCCAAAAAGGTACAGGCAGTTCACATCTAACTGTCAATTGTAACATTGAAATATAAACTCCTCGAGCAGACATTAGGAATTTTAGTTTCACAGATTAAATATTTGAAAAGTTACAGAAGGTGCTGGAATAGTACACATTTAAATTGCTTAAAAATCCAAACTTGCAGCAACTTTATAAATTCAAATTTCCAAAAGGTTTATAATGTCCTTGTGAACTTCTTCCACAACAAGACGCCCTCATGACAATAAAGCATCAAACTTCCAAGGCCGAGATCAAGAAATCAGCAGGATGCACTTGATCCACCAAGCAACTTTAAAAGAGGTGTCTCCACTTCCAATAGCAAAAAGCTTCTCCTTCATTCCATTTTGGACCTTTCAAAGTGTGTAATCATTCTTTCCTGGAAAATAAAATACCCAATGTTGTCATTTTCCCCAATAGGTTTCAATTTTTGAGAAATAAGGTGGTATGCTTTTTCACAACAAATGCACATTCATATGCATTTTAAGTTAGGAGTCCAACTTACACAGCAGATATGCCACTTCGTTTAGAATACATATATAGAATGTGTTTGTACTCTAAGAAGTTGTATAATGGCTGTCCCCACTGTCCTTCCCCACCTCATAGTATTTTACTGCTGCAATGGCAAGATCAGAGAGCCCAGTTCTAACAAGCCAAGTCCTGAACAGCTGACTCATGACTCCTTTGGCATGTCAGAACACTAATTTGAACTGAAGATCTGTTTACTGACCTCATCTGAATCCAGAAGAGCTGGAAGAGCACTGCAGAGGGAGGAAAAAAAAAAAAAAAGTTAAGAGAATTGGAAAACCTACTGCGAGCATATTACTGACAATCATTTTCAGCCTGTTGTTGCACCTTAAGCTTTTAAGGGCACAGGAGAACAATAATGAAGATCAACCTCTCAATTAAACAGACACATTAGGGAAAGATACATAAAGGAGGAAGAGCCCAAGGAATATCCTCAATGACCTTTACAGTTTTAAAATTCTTTTTTTTCTAAGCTCCTCATTACCAGCTGAACGATTTCCAAGTTGCCATGAAATAAGCCTCATCATTCATAAACGGCAATGAACTAGACTGAAGACATTTACAATTTGGGACTGTATTGTAAAAATATATCCCAGAAATCAAACAAGTTACACTGGTACCATAAACTGTGCAGCTACAACAGACCTTCCATCTGTGTACTGGGATCTGATCTCTTCACAACCCTGATCAACATACTTTCAAGAACAGAAGAGTCTGCAGCAGACTACCTCAAAGTGCCCTTCCCTACCTTGTACCAATCTAGTCCTTGTTTTCTTAAGGAATCCTACCTTTCTTCAAAACATAAATACTAGAACTGGGAAAAACAAATTCAATTGAGAAAAAAGCACTTTTTCATCCTCTTGAAGCTTCCTCTGGTTTCTCGTCTTTAGCTTCAAGCAGAGTTTTGTACTTAAATCCAGAGCTTCTGCCAAAATTATCTGTTCAGATTTGTGAACACAATCTATGAACTTCTGTTTTGCTAGAAAAATTTAGACACGGACACTAACATTTTTAGGATGCAAAACTTATTAAAAGAAGACTAGAGATGGACTGCCTACATAGTTGACTATATTGCCAGAAGCATAAAAATGACTCAGACATTGCAAATACTGTTAAGAAGTAAACGGAATTATTCAATGGTTCTCATTTGGCGAGATACCCAAAGGAGTTTTCAGGGCTCTAAACAGAAGGCAAGAGTTTGCTTGTTCTTTGTTTTCTGTATTTACGTAGTTTTAGCTTCAGTGAAGTGCAAACAAATCAGTTTGTGGTTTCACAGTCTGAGACCATGTTCTTAAGTCAGCATGTGTTCAAGTGGCATGAACTCTGACACACTGCATAAAGCCAAGTGGAAACACACTAAAAAGTCAGAGGCCAGTTCCAGATTGAACTCAGTATCTGTTCATGTAAGTGCAGCAAACATGTTATAAGGCATTCTAATGTATTTGTGTTCCCATGTCCAAGGAACCTGCTTTTATTGTTACTATAAGAATACTCACACATCTGTCACCGATGAAGGAACATTCTCCTCGACCCACTTCAGGTCATCCTCCTGCTACAAGTACAGAAATCAAATGGAAAAAGAGTCAGTTTTCCCAAAATGCCATCACATGCAAGCCTTTTTCTTCTCAGCCTACTTGACAAAAACCAATGTATTTATAATCTAAGTTAAAAAAAAAACCAAACCAAAACACATACAACCAAACCCACACAACCAACACAAACACATCTTCAACTTGATTTCTGGATAATAGAAAACACATTCCAAGGGAAAAAACCAACAACAATGACAATCAAAACCACCTATAACTTACTGTCAACTCTGTGATAGCCTAATGGTGACTAGGCAAAGCAGGCCCTGAGGACACTCCGGTTATTTACATAATCTAGTTTAGTCTCCCGCAAAAGAACATTATCTTTAGAATATGTTATAGATGAAAAATTATTATAAATATAGAAATTCTGCAAAAGTAAATTAAACTGTTGTCAGGATATCTGTTTTCTATCTAGTGAGCACTCTCTAATTCACAACACAAGCACACTTGTTTTGAAGTTGGAGAACTGACCCTTTCTGATCTCCTATCCCCCAAACCCAAAAGTTTTATTTTCATGTTATCCTCAGATAAGTAGTATACTTGCAAGCAACCTTTGAGAAAAAATAATGTTAACAACAAAAATATTACTGCTATTATCAGGAATTCCTACAGGTTCTTTCCACTTTTAAATTTATGCATGAATTCCATGAAAAGATTCCAAGACATTTTCTACCTCCTACCTGAATGTGAAACCACGTCTGCTCATAAGCCACATGGAAAAAATGCAAATATATTTAAAGTGTTCCACTGAAACTATTTTGGTAGCTACATAATAATATACACATCGCTCAATTGGAGTAATGAATCACAAACCTCAAAATTAGAAGGCAATTAATTTATTTAAAATATGGCTCAGCCTCCCTTTCAGCCTGACAAACTTCTTAAAATAATGTATTACTCATTATCAGAGCATAACTTCATACAGTTCTCTCTATACTGGATTGCACAAACATTCCTAAAGAACAGACTGAATTCTAAAGCTTCCATTGCACTTACAGGAAATTCAATTAAAAACCTGTATTTACTTTCTTTTCAGAAGTAATGTAAACATATGATACTTTGATGCACTCCCATTCTGAAGCATCCAGGAAACTCACATTTATAGGCTGAACACTTTGCATATTTGTGAGCTACTCCTGGGGGGCAACCAAACAAGAGAGATGGATCTAGATCCTTTGAGGTAGAGAGGGGATACTCACAGCTTTGTTTGCTTTTACATTTCCATTTGGTTCTTGCTTTGTACTTCTCATTTTCATTCCCTCTGAAAAGCAAAAAAAGACTGGGATAACCGAACTATAATTGTTCACAGACTGTAAGTGAAACTGGTGAGTGTTCAGATTATTTCATCAAATCCAAAGAGACAGAGCAAGACAGACAAGTTAATCATTAAGACAGTGCTTTCTCTTTAAAAGGCTTGTAGTATTTTTCCTAACAGCTGGAGTACCTAGTTTTTCCTGAATTTTCAGTCTTACCTAGGAAATATCAACTTGTAGTCCTTTTTTTTTTTTTTTAAGCCAGACATAAGTGGCACATAACCCAAGCCCAATGTTCCCCAAGAGAGTCTGTGGAATCTCCATCCTTGGAGATAACTCAGAAGCCATGTGGACACAGTCCTGGGCAGCCTGTTCTAGGTGATCCTGCTTAAGCAGGGGTTTGGACAGCAGCTCCTCCAGCCTCAACTATTCTGAGACACATGGAACTCCCCTCATTTATTTTGCCTACCGACTGCTGACCAGCTGCTTGGTTGACTTAAAAGCTGAAATGCAACACGCATCTCCCAGCCTGACAGACAGCCAGGTACAGCTGATTTGGCAAATGCACCTAAGTGATGGCACACTCCTCAGCTCCTAAACAAGTCAAACAGCACTGATATATACCCACAGGATTGATCTGTGGACAGACAGCAACAGTGGATATGTCACCCAGCCTTTTACACAATAGTGTTACAAGGACAATAGACATAGCAGGGAGTTAGGAGGCAGGGAAGAGAGGGTTTTATAGTAGGAAGGAAGTGAGAGGAGTGAAAGGTGTAACCTAGTGTTATAGAGCAGGATTCTTTCATTCGTATGTAATTTCATGGATACGTAAACATATTCATCCATTTGTTTACAGAGGACATTCCCTTACTAGGCCCCAGTACAGAAAATGAAGACGACTGCAGAGTTCCGAGAACAGACAATAAATGAAAATTCTTAAACTGGATTTTTAAAGGAGAACTGCAAACTAAACCACTGTCCAGCAACAATATCCAAGAGATCCTTGTTATCATGACTGGATCCAAACCCACGACTTGACAAAGCAACCACAACATTAGGAATGTGTTCAGAGCCATCTGAAAAGCACATAATTAAACAAGCAAGGTGAAAACTAAACATAAAACCAGTGTTTCCTCTACAACTGCATAAATCAATGGCAACAGGGAGGCACCGACTTTTACAGCAATCATGAACTTGTTGCCAGAGAACAAGATAACTCCCTCCACCGAAGTGCCTCTTCAACACCAAAATTAGGTGGTAAAAAAAAAAAAAAAAAACCAAAAAAACCCTGTCTCTTTCCAAAGCTTTCCTTTAACATTGGCTCTTTCTGCTCATCATCATCTTCCTCTTCAGAGAGCGGTGAGAAAGCAAACCTTCAGGAGAGAAAGAATGAAAGCCATCTTAGAATACCTCTTGCCACCCAAGAGATCTGTTACCCCAACATTCACATTACTTGATTATTCTGTGTAGTTCATTGTTTTTAAGACCTACACTAAACTATGTAATCAAAAGTTTAAGTCACTTCTTTTTTAATAAGTTCACCACCAAGAACAGATTTTACTTATGTGACTTCCTACACTTACTTTTCCTGAAGCCCCTACACACACTACTGCTTAATATCCTTACAGATCAGTATACAGCAACTAAAAATCACCTGCCAGTACTTATTTGGATCCACAAGCAATCCCAAAACCCAGTATTTCTAGAAAGAGGTAAGAAAATTCAAACCTTTGGTTGTTAGCAGATGGTCTCCACAGAATCATGATGACAAAGAGGATCATTGAAAACAATAAACGCCAGATGGCATCATCCACCCATAGCTCCTGCCAGTCCTGTTAAGGAAAACAGCAGCACAAGTAGAAAGAGTTAAGAAGAAAGAGACTCTGCGTCTTCAGCTCTTTCCAAGGGTGAACTACAGGCATCTGACAAAGAGGCTTATCACCCACGACGAGAATTTTAACATGTGGTATATTACTCTAGACATAATCCGCAGAAAAATCTGTTCTAGAATGCCCAATCTCACCTCTTACACTACCAAACTTATCAAGAGACAGCAACTGCAGAAAGCATTCAATACAAACTCACCGACTGACAGTCCACCAGCCTGAACTTCATGGTGGTCCAGATGATAAATACAATAGATGCTGCAATATTAAAACAAACAAGCTACTTATTACTACAACACATGCTAATCCAAATCTACTGCTAACAGGACTGTGTTTCCCAAACAAAGGGCAAAGACCTAAATAGTGAATTCCTGGAACCCAACTTATTAGTTTTGGAAAACAAGTGATTGATTTATTGCACTGACTTTATACAGTAATTTAGACACAGACAAGTATATTTTGCTCTTAGTTCTTTAGAGACACAAAGCATAAATCAAGTATGAGGGATTTAGCCAACTCCTCATCCCTACTGACTATTCTTATATTACTTTCAGCTGGCCTCCAAACCATGGTGTCATGGTATCAATTAACAAATACAGCCCACCTTGAAGTAACTGAACCATCTGTCTGCCTGAATGCCTCCTCTGTTAGAGGAGCTGCATAGAAATACTGATCTTACTAACATCAGGACTAATAATCCACTGCCTCTGAAGTATCAACATAACACTTGGCATAGACCCACTATTAGAAATTGATCAAGTGCTAGAAATACCAGGTATTTTGACTGCATTTACAGAAAAAGCACCAAACTCAAATATCTGCTTTAGTAATCAAATCAAGTCATATATGGAAATGGCAAGTGCTTGTATTTGTTAACATAATTTTCTGCTTACCTGCTACTGCCAAGATGAGTGTGTTGGTGAAGTGCCGATACAAAGAGAGTTTAACAACATTCCTTCGAAGCTTTAGCAGTTTCATTGTTTGAGTTAAGCTGATGAATATGTATGGAAAGTCAAGGAAAGCCTCTGAAAGGACAAGCTGGTCACAGACTTAGGAGGACACAGAGCTTATGACCAACAGCTCTCCCACCCACACACTTAGCCCTCCAAAAACACAGACCAGACTCAGCAGAAGAAAAGCTCATCCTATGGCAAAGATGTTAAAGAGCAGGATCCATTCTTTGCATGTTATTTGGTCATCTAAACCTAGAAGTCTTGTCACACAAGCACCTATTTTGAACTACAGTCTCTTCCTCCAGAAAAGTGTCACATGTGCTTCTCATAAATGGAAAATCAAGTCTGAACTAGAAGTTAAAATCCAATTAGACTGTGCATACACCTCACGATAGGAGGGAATTGGGGTTGTCGTGGCAGGGCAGCAAGCTATTCACATTTTAAATAGTTTTGTGACTGACTTTCAGTAAAAACACTTCATAGTGATTTTGCTATACATGGCTTTGAGTTCAGCATCTGACAGCAGTTGCTGAAGTCACACAAGATTATGGTTGTTCGGATGTATTACATTAAAAAACCAAAAAGTTAACACTGCCCCATTTTGTCACCTAACAACTTCAAGATGAGTTCACATTTTACAGAAAGAATTTTAGGGTTGATGTTGCTAAGAAAGCTTCTCCCCAAAACAGAGTCTGTTCTCCAAATGCTACTACTATGGTATTGTTACAGTGCTACACTAGAACAAATTAATTCCATACTTCAACAGAGACTGATGACAGACAACTAGCCTATGTTCAGGAGCTGCTCTAACACATATCTACTAGTTACCTAGTTTTACTTGCACTGCCTGTAGTAGAAGCTTAGCTGAACACTCAATTAGAGAGGTTCTATTAACTTTACCAGAAGCAGAAAGAACATATACTTTAAGAAGATTTTAAAAATAAGTTCAGCCAAAAAGACTCCCCCAAAAAAACAAATTTTAAAGAAAACACACCCCACCAAGTAAAATAGTGAAGGATATCCACCAGCACAGGGCAGTATCTAGGAAAGCCAGGGGAATAAAAGCCAAGGAGGCAAGATCATTCTGGGCCTGGAGACAAAGAGAGAGCCAATAAGAACAAACTGAAAAGGAAACAAGATACAGAAGAAGCGAGAAGGGTCAGGCTATTTTATGAGAAGCCACAAATACTCCACCACAATGCTTCTGAGTTTTACTACAGAAGCAGAGGAGAGCCAACACACAGAGGGGAACTGACAATACCATACTATCATTTCTCAGTTCTCCACCGGCATGGTAAAAAATAATTTTCCAGATTAAGTCAACCTGGCACCATTAAAAGCAGCCTCTGCTAAGGAGAGTGCTGTGATGATGTGCTCTCACCACTTCCATCACAGAAAGCTAGCAATCACCTTATTACAGATGTAGTAATTAAATCTTTTGGACTATGCACTGGCAACCATAAGATTGACTGAAAGTGGCAAAAATTGCCTTTGTGTGTGCATCAAAAACTGTCAAAGTCCCAACCGAAACAAGCAAATCACCTTTTATTCCTTCTAAGTATTAGGCAGAAATAATAAGCTGTGAATAAGCTTGTAACACTTTGTAGTTTATGAAAGGATATCCACAAAATAATACAGGCATCAATCATGGACAGGGCCAAGTTTGCTATCAGAGCCACAGTGTCATAGAAAAACTGAAAAAGTACCAAATAGATGTCATGTTAAATACCTTATCCCAAAATACCAAAAACAGAACAACAAATCTACAACCCAAGATGCACTTCTTAATGAACCAAGTAGCAGCACCACTCACATGCATTTCCCCAGGTACAGCCTCCAAAATTGAAGCAGTGGTGGTTGGGTGTTCTTTGTTTTGGGTTTGGTTGTTTTGTTGTGGGTTGGGGTTTTTTTGCTTTTGTTTTGTTTGACTCATGGCCAGGTAACCCAAGCTGTACATTTGTGTCTGCAACTAGCTCCACTTAACCCAAAATACTAGACACAAGGGTCCAGGCAGAGTATAGTGCCTGAAACCTGACTAATCTGTTAGAATTATTTCAAAGCACACAGAATTACATCTGGATAAATAGAAAAGACAAATTTAAAATAGTTGTCCATATCCATAGTCTCAGACTTTAACTACTTCATTGTCTGTTTCCTTCCTTCAGCACAGTCCTAGGATTCTCCCTTAGCACATAAGTAAATAAAGCCAGGAGTATCTGTGGCACGTGGGAAAATTCAAGCAGTTATTACTGACCCCTGTTACTCTAAGAACACCTTCCATGCCAGAAAATAATAGATAGAGGGCTCCAGCCATAACTACTTTGTGAAGAGTAACTCCAAGGCGAGGCCTGTAGAAAAATAAAGTGGAATTTAGGTTAAGTAGGGAAAAAAAGTGAAGTCATGTCAACTTGAGTCTAGCACGAAGCATGTGAATAAAAGGTCCTTGTGACAAGCCACTTCTACATGCAGATATAATTTGATTATGGTGCTCAAAGCTTACTATTCATTTTGCCTTACGGTACGATGTGACTAACGAAAAGATTGCTAACAGTCCTGTTTCCTAGTTAACCTGTTTAGCTTAAGTTGCAGCCCACCAGTTCCCCCAGCACACCCACACTCACTAGAAGCTTCCACTACCACACACTGTTTTACCATTGAATACAGCTGGGGACAGACAGATGAGCAGCAATCTTGGCAGCAGAAGCCTCATAAAGCAGATCCCCTCCCCATCAGTGATTCTTGACCTCCCCTATTTCTACAAGCTCCTCCTTACCCAGAAGACAGGCATATAAAGCAACCATTCCAGTCAATGGAGTATCTCAACAGCCATTAATAAACCTACCCAACAGTGGTACACAAAAGGAGGTAGGAAGAAGAGCAATCACTGTATGGAACTGTATGTCTCTGTAGATTGGTGAAGAAGTCCAGACCTCTACAGCACTTAACTAAAGCACCTACCTTTTAAGTAGCTAAGTAAAGGGAGATGAATACTGCACTAAGCTATTAAAAAGCAACAGTGAAAAGCCTTTTAACACAACACAACAAACCTGTAACAGACTTACTCACTTGACTATGCCATATCCCAGGCTGACTATGATGACCAGAGTTCGAGCCAATGAGCGCTTCACAGCAGAAAGTAGTTCTGCCAGTATTACTGCTCCTTGAACTGCCAAAAGCAAAGAGGAGGAAGCTACATTATCAAAATATAATATTTTTAACTACTGCATGCAATTGTAGTATGAGAGCAGACATCGTTATTTTCAGAAAGCAGGCTATAAAGTGTATAATCTTTTTAGTACCTACATCTGGAGTAAGCTTTCAGAAAAGGTAGATCACTTCGCATAAAAAAGCTACTGAAAAAAATTTACATCCATAGAAAGTAAAGAATAAATGATCCATAAAACATTTATACATAAGATCAGCCTGGATGATCTTCCAAACAAGTCAATCAAAATCTTCTGTACTGTGGCTGTGGCCAATTAACAAAGTCATAACAAAGTTTTACTTGCAAAGTTTCATTTAAATGCATCCATCCTAAAAACTCAAAACCAGAGTCCTAAAGTTTTATGCAGAGATAATCACTTAAGACGGATTGTCAGGCTATGGGCTGAATACCAAGAGTCATCTGCAATGCTGTCATGTTGAGCAAGGAGCTTCAAAGTCTCTTTCCAAGGCCAATATCAATTGTCAGAAATTAATTACAAGCTACACTTCAGAAGCCCTATTTCAAACTTCAAGCCAGCACTGCAGTGAATACTCTGCAGAATGTACCATTTTACATCCCTAAGACACTACACTCAGGAGTCAGAGAAGCAACAGCATTTTAGCTTTAGGAGAGCACAAATCATCACATTTACAATATATTAAAAAAATGCAGAAATTCTGGTTCCCCGTTCTTTGTTTTTAAACAATCCTCAAGTAATCATATACTTAATATGCATGTCACCCCAATTTAGCATAAGCCATTAGTGCTACATCCCATCAATTAAACTGCAAGCTGCAACTGCTACCTACCAGATTCCCCTGTGTAGCGGATATTCTGGAACTCCGCATAGAAAACTGCTTTCTCAAGCATTCCCAGGAAGATAACAGCACCAATCCAGAACTGGATCCTCAGGAGATCCCGCCAGTAACATGCTGACCATGCGAGCCACAGAACCCCGAAGAATACGTACACAATACACATCACCATGAAAAACTGTTACACAAAAAGAAGAAATAGGAACCTTAGATCCAGAAAAATAATAGCCTTCTTTCCATTCCATAGCTGTAAGACAGCTCTATTTTCTCCCTGAGTACAGCAGCTTTTCAAGTTTTTATATACAGCTGAGACTAGAAACAAGCATTGCTTCATTTGTCTTCTCTGGATTCTTTTACAGTGACAGTCTGATTTCTCACTGCCAACAAAAGAAAACAGAGTAATTGAATTTCTGAGCAATTTCTCTCTTGAAGATTAGCCTGCCAATTTACTCACAGGCAATTTTTCTATGGAAGATACCAAGTGCTACTAGCTTTCAAAAACTCAAATAAGAGCTCAGGCAAATCAAGTACCAGAAACCCTGCACCTTCTCACATATTATTCTATTACTAACTTCATCATACATTTACAGCACTCTGCAAGTAAACTTCCAAGTCATCTTTACACACCATTCCACAGAACAGAGATAAACAACTGATGGTTGTAATACCTCTGTTTAAATAATTTGACAACTTCTTTCAAAAGTTAATTTCCAGCAAACTCAGTTTTTGACCAAGATTTAGCTCAGCCAAATATCTGGAATTGAAAAAGAAACCCAGATATTAATTTAATATTATCATTTTGCAGTTTTGTGTTTTTTCCAGTCCAATGTTACTTGCTTCAGAGGAACTTCCAGGGTACACATCTCCTACAGTGAACAATAAGCTTGACAATGCTACTCCGTGCTGAATTTTCTAAATGACAGCACCATGCCAGAGCAAGTTAAGTTTTCACGGAGGACACTGAGATTAAGAAGAGGGATAAGGAGAGTAAGCCATTAAATGAACAGCAGGAAATACATAGCTTAAATACAGGACAGTATTAATCAAGTAGTCTCCTCTTGCAGAAGGTGCATTTTTTTCAAACCGAGCAAGCATTGAAGTTAGCCGCACAATGCACTGAAACTTTCACAAACTGGTAACACCTTCCTTAGGAGAACAGCTTATTGATGCTTACACATTTTCAGATGTGATTAATCTGTTCAGCTCAAAGGGTAAGGACCTAAGCATGCTAGTTCACTTCAGATGCTCCATTACAGAAACATTTAGACAGAGACCTTTTTCTGGACCTGCCACACGGGGATATTCACACCCGTGAACTACATGTCAACAGAGCTGCCAGAGGCTATTTACTTCTGTCAGGCTCTCCTATTTAGAGGCCACTCTTGCCAATACAGTCAGGCTAGAGACTTTACTGGTTATTGATCCCCAGGTAACGTCTGTCTACGCTACATAAATACTTAAGTTATTTTATCGCTATCGTATATTTATAGCCTTCTCAACAGAGGCAACTGGCAACCAAGTCAGAAACTCCTTTGAATTAAAAAGGGATAAGCTTTTTGTAGTTCAATTATGCTTTCACTGCTGGGCAGTATTAAGAACCTCCTCATGGGGTATAAGACAGCTGGTGGGAGAGGGAAGATTAAGCTGTAAAAGAACAAAGAAAGCAGTGACAAACGAAAGGCTGGCTGTAAGCAGAAGCATAGAACAGCAAATTTGCCAAGACACAAGCTAAGGAGAAAAACAGTGTCAGTAAAACTGCTCAGTTTAGAGCTAATGATACTGATAACTACTGAACTACAAATTGGCAGGCATCTAGTCAAACAACCCAGAGAAGGACATTAGTGGCACATGCAAACATCCGAAATCTATGTCTGTTTTCCCTACTCTGTATTTAGTAAAAAACAAAACAAAACACCACAAACCACACACCACACAACCAAAAAAATCCTGCACTACATTATTTTTTCATAGACACTGGCTTTGTGTTTCCTAAAGTATGGAAGGAGAATATGTAATTGAGATTAAAATTAACTGACAACTTCATAAGTCAAAGACAAGCTGTTTTACTTACAATCATCAGAGGATAGTCTGCAAGTGAGAGATACTCATATGGCCCCTTCAGTTCCACTGTCACTGTCAAAAGACAATCCAATAACCAAATAGAATAAGAACCAAAAGGAAGAAGCCAGGATAAAGTACTTAACTGATTTTTACTCAAGCATAAGAAATTCCACATCTTCATAGTTTTTAAATCTAACTTGCATTTTAATTAAAGAAAGTTAAGACTCACAACACACTCAGCTAGTAGCATGCAATTAAAATTATACGCTCCATTAGTAACTCACTCATGGCAGCACTTAAAAGTCATTTGTGCTGGAAATTCATATGTAACAGGAAAGCTCAGAAACAAACAAGTTAATTTTTAAAGGGGATTTTCAAACTTATAATAATATAATTTCAAGGTGACAATTGTGATCTTTGTATTCTACATGATTTGAGCTTATTAATATAAATGACTGTGCTGGTCTAGACATCTTTGAAACACAACACCAAGCCTCAAATTGAACTGCTTGGGATTCTTCTTTACTTCCATCAATCAAATGATAGACCAACAGCCTTAGGATCTTCAAGACACCAACACACTATTTTCTTATTATAAGAATTCTAGTAGGTAATACATTTATGTTAAGTGAATAGTGTCTTATGAAAATAAACCATACATTATATATTAAAAGGGCCTTAGAATACACTCAGAGTGATATACATAAAAAATGGAACTATATTTTAGCTTACTGCATAAACAGCTATCTTACTTGTAAAAGGCTTATTTTGATATGAGGAAGTTGTTGTTTTCTCAATTTTTTTAACATTGGTATTAGAATCCTTCGCAGCTGTAATTCCAATTTGCACAATAAATATATACGGTCCATCTCGCCAAGTTTTCATAACAGCATTCATTGCCTGAAAATAAAATGTTTACATGTAGACAGTGCATAGTCAAGAAGTCACAGAAAAGCCAGAAGTAGACTTGCCATACATGAGTGATAACATCTATGTGAAAATAAAGTTCACCTCCTCCTAGACCTAAAACTTGTTAATAAATATTTGATAGATAAGTTTTAAATCTATTTATTAGACACAATACTTAAAATTTAGTTGAATCCAGAAGAATCCTTACAGACTTGGGAGGTGATCAGGGTCTATGTGCAAATTTAGCGCTGATTTACTGCAAGAGTCATCTCAAAGGTACTGCAAAAGCTACGAAGAATTCAGGAGAGCATCCTGTTCCTTGTTTCCATTAAGACCGTCACAGAGATACTACTTTCCTCCTGAAATCAACTGTTTGGCAACAGCCCAACTACATATAACTCAGCTCCCTGCTGAAGGCTGAATTTTATAGCGTAAAATAGAAGTAGCTGAGAAGTAAATTTCCATAGTAGTAAATTCCTGTGGAAACTATTATTGCCCCTGCAACAGCTCTCATACGTGTAAGACCTAAACCCTGCCAATGAACTAACAGAGGAGCTTGCCCAGATAAATATTTGCATCATAAAACAAAGATTTTTTTGAGTTCCAGTACACAGAACTGTTAATTCCACAACTGAAGTAGTTCTAGCCATCTCAGAAACAGCAACATTTACCAAGAGCTTTAAGGTTAGAATTGAGACTATCTACATGTACGCCACTCACATGACCACCACAGAACTACCACAGACTTTTTTTTTTTAATAACTGCCTCTCCAAGAAAATTTCAGTATTAAGAGCACGCATTTCTTTTAAGAAACCTCCTGACTAAGAGACCTAAAGGCAACAGAATTCATTAAAAAAAAAATGCTGATATTGACCGAAACTAAAAGACTTAGTTAAAAACACGGTCAACTTACAAGAAAATTGGTATGTCTTTTATACACCAATTTTGTCTTAAAATATCTCTCTCTCTTGTTGCATTGATACGTTATTTCACAATTGCACACACAACTATTTATGTTTTAGCTTTAAGGTAAATGGCCCTGTAAGTACACAAGGAGTTAAACAGATTTTCTTTGTTGGCATCCAGGCCATTCAGTTTTAAGTTGACAGTTATTCCTGGTTAAGGCTTGAACATCGCATGTAAAAAAATACTAAAAAAAATTTGAAAATCAAAACTAAACATTCAAATTGTTAGGTATAATATTTTAAGAGATTGAATAGTTAAAAGATGAAACCATATGTAATCTCTAAGTATCAGTCACCACTTAGATCATATCAATGACTACTTTCCACACAATGCTATCTAGTTTCAAGCTAAAAAAAAAAAAAATCCAGGTGTCAAAAAAACAGAATTGCTCCATCCCCAAAAATGTTACCAGTAATTTGCTACAAAAAGAAATATAAATATAAATTAAAAAAAAAACAACCACCCACAACAACCAACACCCACCCACATAAAAAAACACACACACGCCAAAAAAACAAATTAAGACTGTAGGACTCCGAGCCAGTTTAAATTCAATATACATACAGTTTTATCTGCTACCATTGTGTGATTTCCTCCACTCTCCTTCTTCTCTTTTAAGCCCTTAAGGAAAAATAGACAAATCAGTATGCCAAAACTATCTCTTCCCTGCCTATGCTCACTCATTAGAAGGAAAAAACAAAACCTACCTCTTGTTTCTCAGGTGAGAGAGGCTCTGGATGAACAAATTCTTTATAGAAAACCTGCAAGACATAAAGGTACAACACTTATAGGCACTTTATAGTAACATGACACTACCAGAGCAGTTTCCAGCAAACTTGATTATAAGGAAGGATTCTCTGAACAGCTGTATTAGAGAACTTGCATTTTTCCAAATCAAACAACTGCCCATTTGTTGAGAGAGTCCTGAACACTCAGATTAATGTTTTGTCACTTGAGGGTTGCTTTTCCTCCCCTCAGACAACAGGTGTCTCATTTTCAGAACTGATACAACCATAGTGAAATTAATCTTATTTTCCAAATATGAATCTATTGGCTATGTCCATTACAAGATAAAGCCTACAGAGTCAGAAATAGGATTTGGAGATTTCTGCCTTAGTCTATGCAAACAAAGGTCTCTAGATGAGTGGGTGCCTATTAGAGATCCAGATTTTGCAAACTTTCCTCAACTATGGTGACTTGAAACCTAGTGAAACTGCTATGCCACAAGAAAAAAGCTGAACAATCAAAAGGAGACATTTCTGTGAAACTTCAGAAATTAATATCTGAGAATAATATATTTTCTTAACATTTCCATAGACTTTCCAAAGGAATTGGGGAGAAAAGTCACCTAAAGACTTTTAAAACCCCAGTTTCACCAACCTGAACATTCAGTTCAGATGCCTGAGTTTGCATTACACAGCTAAACCCACAAGATCTTTTCTATTACGTAAAACCACGTAAAAGTAGAACTCAGACTTCTCATTATTAAACATAAAAAGGATGCAGCATGCAGATTACTTTTAAAAAAACCTTTCAAGCCATCTTTGCATATCAGAAGAATTACAGACATGCAAACAGATTATAAAAGCCCTTCTCAAGTCATCTTTAGGCATGTCTTCCTTAAAAAAAAAAACAAAAACACACAAACAAAAAAACACACCAAAAAAACCTAACGCCACCACAACACTATGCTCAACAGTTAGAAGACATTTCTCAGTATTTGCTATTTGCAACCCTTTGCGTAAATCAGGAATGGCTGAATACAGATGCAAGCTGCACAATTTGCCTTGAATTCTTAAGTATACCACTTAAAAATACAGCGTGTTATATGGATATTGTCATTAGTACGATTGCAGAACTTCACCTGGTGATATACAGCTGGTGTAGAGCTTATGTTTGCACATTACTTACTTCCCTATGCAGATTTGCATTGTCGTCTCTCTTCCATTTGCACATTTTAACACTATTTATTTTTCATTTTTAACCTGCTATCAGTGCTTAAGTAACCCATTTCTCAACACTCTTTCATTTACATTATTATAAATGAACATTGCCTGAGCAAAAAATGCCAGTCCTTTATCAACTTAAATTTAGTGGGAGCTTCACTCTGCTGCCAGAGACTCACAATCTATTCAACTGTAGTATCCTTCTGTAAGTAAAACAATTTCAGAACACAGAACCACAAACAAAAAGCAGCACTGAAGTTTACAGTGGTTTGGGTTATTTTCTTCCCCCATGGTGGACCAGATGTTGAATAGTAAACCAGAAGTAAAGCAAAATTAAGAAATCATTGCTGCAGTTTGGTTGCCATAAACAAAACCAAGTACCTCCCAACCTACAGTGATGCTTACACAGGATGCTAACACGTCTAACAAGAACCACCACCTTCTCTGTATATTTATATCAGAGAACAGAGCAAACTGTGAAGTTTCTACCCATACCTGAGGTCTGAAGAGCTCAGAGCAATTTGAAAAGAGGAGAGAAGATGTAGCATAGTATCCTGACCAGCCCGGATGCTCTTCAGATGTAGTCCCAAAATAGTAGTCCGCCTGTTCATCCTGCCAAACGTAGAATAGAACTTCAGTTAGTATCCAATATATCAAATGATTTCATCTCAGTAGACAGCTGCAAGACCTCGAGAACACTATCTGCACACACTCTTGAACAGAATTTAATAGGATAAAGGCCATCAAGACCACACAAGACTATTCTTCTTCAAACAAACAAAAAGAAAGACACAAACACTACATTATTACATTAAATACCCCAGTACTGTGTTAGGTTAGCAGTTACAATTGTCATAACTAATATTTTAAGTAAACACGGAAAAGGTCTTACACAGGAAAAAGCACAATTGTGTTCTACCACATTTGACAGAAACACTATACATTTTGTATAAATGACTAACACTTGCAATGTGCATCCACAAAGAACAGAATTTACACTAAATAGGAAAATATTCAATTTTTTTCTATTTGTTGTCATTAAGCACTGTTGTAAATAATATTTTCATCGACCACAAATTCACACGTCAGTTTAGAGCTGATGCATTTATTTAAGCTTCTGGGTTTAGAAGAATACTGACAAACACTTCCACCTTCCCCAAAACCCAGAAAAGTCAGTAATTCTGGCAAGCTGTGGATCAATTCCTTTCCATTCCAAATTATCCAGAAACTTGTTATCTTCCAGTGGAGGAGAGGCCCAAAGAACAATGAGGATGCAAGCGAGACACCTCCAATACCCTCACTCCCAGATCTGCTTACAATCATAACCCATGATTTTTCACACAATTCTTACCCCAAAGTTGAAGACTTCATTGTAGCAGTCGGAATATCTTAAGTACCAAGTAACATTGTACCCTTGAGAGGGATCACAAGATTTTTCGTCCCCTTCAACTAAAAAAAAAAAAAACAAACCAAAAACACAACACAGAAAAGAGCATGTAAGACAACCTCTACCCATCATACTTTTCCTCCCATTCTGTGCCAAACTACCATAATTAAATTTATTTTAAACACAAAATTGAAAGCAAAACAATAGAAAAACATTTTCCTCAAGTAATCCATTACTCTTCAGTGAAACAAAGAAGCATGTGGAAAACAGAATTCAATTTTAACATTACATAACTCTATTAAAGAGCTGAAGATCATTTGGAAATTTCTTGTTGTCAAGATAATGAGCGATATTTCAGCAACCACAAATACCAAACAAGAGGAGAACAGCAGTGACTCCCAGAGATTACAATACACAAAAGCATTTCCCTTTCCAAGATACGTGGAATGCACAGCAGGTAGAGCTAGGAACAGGTTAATGCTAAGGGCTATTTGCACAGATAATGTAAATATAACAATACCATCACCAATTTTGCAAGTCAACATCCATCCCCACTCCCAAAAGATAAACAAACCATTCATACATTAGCTCACTCTGTCAAAGCTGCAATACTGCCTAAAACAGCAATAAGACAACTTTCCGCTTTGATTTGTTAAAGAACAACATGCATGAGAAGTGAAACACAAGACCTCTCCCCTGGAAAGTCTGTGTGATTTCTGTGTTTCAAATCTCATTCTGAAACTAAAGCCTGATGAAGAAAATTTGACATTAAGAAAGTAATCTTTGCCCATAAACAAAATGAGCAGTAGTTACTCAGTCTTGGAAGAGCCATTCAGATGATTATGTTTGGGTTTTGTCAGTCAACAGATGGCAAACCTCTTTTGAGTTGCCAGCATGTTTCTAGTGGCTAAGTAGTCCCCACATCTTCGCAGGCAACTTTCATCTCAGACCAGACACCCACAAACTTGGTACACGTAGAAAGCTTTTAATGACCACGGCAGATAAAAAATGCAACGAGAAAAAGATAACTGACTAATCCCACTTTAAAACACATTACTACTACATTAAGTATATGTAGAGCTAAAAACTCAACAACTGAGTCTCTAGCACCAAAAATTAATTTTAAAAATTTAAAAAAAGATATTGGAATGTAATCCCTGAAAGAGTTTCCTTATGACACCTTCTGGTAAGCATGAAAAAAGGCATACATTTCTCCACGTAGCCCTAGGTGTTGGAGAAGGCACAAAAAAATCTAAAAGGCAACACAAGCACTGAAGTGACATGGGTAGACAGCAAATGTCCAGAAGACAAAGGCTCTTCTGATAAAATTGATCAAATGAGGAACACTTCAAAAAAATAAAATGCTACAAAAAATAATTTTAAAAGGAGGGATTCAAAAATACCTTCTAAATACCTTTTTTAGCTGTTAAAAAAATAAGACTATTGAAACTATGTTCAGCAATAACACCAACTACAGGTAAAACAGGACATGACTAGAACAATCTGCCAATATCTACAAACATCAAAACTACAGAAAGTACTCTAAAAGACAGAAAAGGCATCCATGGCATTTATTGAATTCAGCAACATGGAAATGTAAGTTCCCTAGCCTTCAAACAAAACCAGCAAAATTCAACTCAAATGCAGTCTTTGTACTTATTTACAGATAGCAGGATTTCTACCATGATCTTAGACAGGAAACCAGATGCTTTCTAGAATAGCACTTAAGTAATAGACAAAAAATAAATTAATTAGTGACAATACTAAACAGCAGTGGCAGTCTTCCCAATTAGAAGGAGAAAGCATCAGATAACAATACAGCATACCAAAAAAAAAAAATCAAGAAGTGGAAAGAAGAAGTAGGAGGTGCAGGAGGGGATGCAGGTGCTCACCAAGAACGTAAATGACGCACGAGCAATCATGTTTGGCAAAAAGGGTCATATTGTCCAGACAAACACCACAGGGCAGACAGAAGAGGCAACAGACAGGAGACAAGAGAGACGAGTTTCCACAGACACAGGCAGAAAAGAAACAATATGTAAAGTTACAGCTTCCCGGTATAAGATGCAGTTTAAGTATCATCTAGGCTGAGAAACTGAAATTAAGTTCCTAGCCTTCGTTCCTTCCTCTTTCAGTGATTCATTACCAGAATTTATGTAAATCTTTTAATCACCCTGGTATGTAAAACAGGTGTCTTCACTAAAGAATGTTAAGGCTTAATGCCTGTTTAAAGGCTGACTGCACAGTGTAGTTGAAGTCTACATCAGGAGCCAGAAGACCAAATTCTTACTGTCAAATCTACCACAAACTTTGCAACAAATAAATTTTATTTTCTCCATGCCTTTGTTCCTTCCTTCTCATGCTATTTCAGCTGTACAGCTCATGATTAGACTTATCACACACTTCACTGCAGGGACCCACATCTTAGATGCCACGTTAGTATGAGTACATTATTCCTATTAAACTTCAGAAAAGAAAGCCTAACACCCACCAGAGCTCCAAATGCTCTTTCAAACCCCACCTCTTTTTCCCCAAGCATCAGATTTCTATATTTTGCTCCTGCAGGTGCACACTTGCAATTATCTCCCTGCAAGCCACAAAACTCAGCATTTGACTTACACCTGACAAGTGCGAAAACCTTAACCCTGACATGATGAACCTTTACTAAAAACCATTGTAACACTACTCTCCTACTTCAGATTCACGTGGGATTAATGCAGGCATTTTAACAAATTTCCTTTTAAACACTGTCCCAAGAAGGCCTGGTATCTGAAATTAAACCTGAAAATCAATAAATTAAGAACATAAAAAAGCAGAACAATATGCAATTTCATGAAGAAGCATCAGCTAATCCTCATGATACCTTAATTTTCTCCATTGAAAAAAAGAGCACAATCACTGTAGCAACTAAGTCTTGAAGTGACAAAGGCACTGATCCCACCGATCATCTCTAAAGTGACTTTTACTTCCTTGTTTGACACAGTGCAGAAAGGCATTTACCAACACCGTACCTGTGTAACTATCCAATTAGCAGCTGGAGACCAAACAGCTTCCCCACCACCGCATAGTAAAAACTGGTGCCAACAACCCCAAAGTACATGGAAAAGATGTCAAGCCTTCTAAATCAGCTTGTCACTTCCACAAGTTACCTACATCATCTCACTTCCATCTAAATGCTGTCCTCATGTTCACAGATAAGAGGGTATTTTACAGAAACTCTCCTTTGAGCAGTAACCTACATAATGCACAGCCCTGACCAGATCAGCAAAGAGCAATAAACAGAAAGAACAACAGGGAATTTTGCAAACATTTGCTCTGTAGCATATTCACACACTGTGATCAGGAGGAAAAAACAGCTCTCAGGAGAGCTCTGCCATAGCATGCAATGACATTCCCTTACCCCTCCCAGAAGCACACAGCTGAAAAGGAACAGGGCCTCATAAAGTACTGCCTCCTGTCACCCTGCAACACAAATAGCCCCTGCCCCAGCACCAGATCTCCCAGCTGGAGGAATTTACCATATCTTAAACAGGGAAAGCACACCTCACAGTAGGGCTTGGCACATCGCACACCTGATTACCTGCTATTCGAGATGAAGTGGTGCTCCCACTGCCCATCCTGCCCTCTCCACAGAGGGCCTGAACAGAACTACTGATTTCTTTACAGCCTAAACAGATCATAACTGGGAAGCTTAAGGCTGCTAACACACCCAACCATATCACAGTTATGATTTTCATCCAGTGCTAAGAGACTAGCTGTCACTCCAACCAGCGCAGTTAACGCTTCGCAGTGTTTTGAGTCCCAAACGGTGTCAAACAGCACTTACATCTCAGGAAAATGGTGGTGTTGCTGAAAAGAATCTTCCCAAAATTAAACTTCTTTCCCTGCAAAGGGACAAAAAAGGAAAATTTATTAGTGGGCTTAATGTCACAAAGCTTAAGTAAACATAATCTTTCAATCAGAGTTTTAAGTTGATACAGGAATGAAAGTGAATGCCAAATCAGGAGCCAGCCTTACTGGATTTTCCAGTCATGCTTCACCACTCCTTCAACCTGCTCTTAAAGATGGCTTGAGAGGCTTGGGGCTTTTTGTTCTGCAAAACTGAATCAATTTCTTTGCCATTTGTTGAAATGATTGGCATTTTCATGTTGATGAGAAGGTCTGCACTACGCAAAAAAAAATATTTGTTCCAAGAATCAACAGGAATGCTCACTGTGACTCTTTAATTTTATTCTTGAAGCCCAAGAGCCTCACAGAAAACATGCATTACTCCCTTCCACAGCCTGGTAAAGGTGGTTTCATGTGAGGCAAAAGAGCTTTTCTCCACACAACTTCAACGACACACGACACGACAGCAGTGCCGGAAATCCCTTCACCTTCCCAGAGCCCCGCATCTCTCTCGGTTCAGGGCTTCAGGGGCCCAGCTTTCCCGACGCCAGACCCCGCACGGGGGGCGCGGGGCGCCCTCTCCCCGCACAGGCCCCACGGAGGCCGAGCCCCGACCGGGGAGGCAGCCGCCCCAACACACACCTGACAGGACACGCTCTCCCCGCCGCCCACCGAGACCATTTCCCGCAGAAGCCTCCCCTCTCCTGCGGCCACCGCCGACCCGCCGAAGGGGGCTCAGGCCTGGCAGAGGGGCAGGCGGCGCCGCGGCCCCGCACCAGCCCCGGCTGTGGTCAGGCTCCACACACGGGCGGCCCGGGAGGGGAAGGCCCCGGTCCTACCGCAGAACAGCGGGAGGGAGAAGCCGCAGCCCTCCCGCAGACCCCGCGGCGTTCCCCCGTGCTTCCCCCGTCTAGGAGGACGAGCAAGAGCAGCAACAGCCTCTCACCCCCGCCACGCATACGTTCGCTCCGACCGCCGCCACAGCCCGCTGGCCCGGCGGCTGTGGGGCACAGAGCCCCCAGCGCGGCGCCTCGGCCGCCCTCCCCGCACTCACCATGAGCACTGGGAGCCGCCATTTGGAACGCTGCCCGGCGCCCGCCGCACCCGCCAGCAGCAGCACCGCCAGCAGCCGCAGCAGGACGGCCTCAGGCCGCCGCCACCCCCCGGAACGCGGCGCCGCCGCCATCC